>BDGG01000001.1:2338947-2723695 GCA_001949185.1 Ramazzottius varieornatus
AAGACGTAGCCTGATTTGCATGGACGTATGTACACGCTAGCACACTGACCTAGTTTCATTTAAGCTTGGAAGACTGAGCAGAGAGCGAGCGACCAATGTCCTGTTGCACACGGCGTGACGTCACGGCATGTAAGTCGTAGCCGATGGCGCGAAACCGTTGCTTCGCGCCAAAAGTGGACGGTGGGCAGAGACTATCCATTTTTAGTGGCCGACCAGTGGTACTCGACCTAGTGACTCGGGTCTGCTGGGTGGGTGGCAGTTGTAGTGCGTAAATGGCTTCATCGTTCAAATGTGGCGTTCAGACCCGGTACAGAAAGCGAGGTCGATCGTGTAGCCGGGCTAAAATTCGATGGTAGTCGACGACCATCCACTTTTAGCCCATGCAGTACTTTGATTCGGTAGACTCAAATGGATGGCCTTCGGCGAATCCATCATGAATGGAGACGCTTCCCCACCACCATGGTCACTCGCTACGAGCCCGGCAAGAAGAAGATGGCCGTCTTTCTGGTGATTGCGGATCACATTGATGGGCCGGAGCAAAAATCTGCAGGGGAATGGGCGAAACTCTTGCTGCGTTGGGCGGTAAGCGGTAATACGTTGTACTGTGGGTGCAAAAGGATATCACACAGTTCACGTCTTAGGTGGACAACTCCTGGGACATTGTGCAGGATGAATACGGCGATCCGGTGGCGCCAATGCGGGCAAAGTGTCAAACTGGGGTATGTAAGACTATTAAACCGTCGTGTGGTACTGGTGATCTGACATCTGGTTCTTTCAGCGTTGGCGGCTCTAGAAGATGATTACGATGGTTTCGTCGGGAAGTACATTTTCAAAGCCTTGGCTCTATATCTAAAGGCGCCGGTCTATATGTGGAACGGCGAAGTGGCAGGGGAACCGACCGTCGTGAGTAGAGGGACCATCTGAGAAATGGGGGTTCGTGGGTATGAGGTGGTACCGTTCATCATTCGACTGTTTACAGTATAAGCGAAATGCCGTCCCGGGGCAAGACGAAGCGCACTTTTTATACTTTTCGGACGGCTTTGGCAGTCTGCGTATGACGGACCAGCTGCGGGGACCGGTGTAGCTGATCCTGGACGAGGATGAGAACGGAGCTCGGCGCATCCGAAGCAAGACTCTCGGATGTATCGAAACGTCTCGTTCTCCACCGCCCCAAGGTCCGCTATCAGCGAAAACCCAGTCGGCCTTGACTGAATTGCAGGTACTGGTTCCGGATGCCTATAATGGGATGGTTGGTTCTGACCGTCCATTTCTAGGAAATTTACGGTATATGGTTCATGTTTTACAGTGTGTAACCGAACCGGAGCGTCGTGTGGCGAGGTTGGATGAAACAGTCGAATCAAAGACGGGGCTGTGGATTAGTCCAGCCACATACAACAACGACACAGAGCTAGTGGCCGATTCTCCAGACGCTCTCTACCCGTCCATCAGCCCGGTGCGCGTCGACACTTTGCCAGAACGCAACAAGCCGCCCTCTCTACCGGCGTCCCCGTAAGGCATTACCCCTAGTCCCCTAACGCCGAAAAAGATGCGGCCATTGGTACAAGATAACACTCTTATAAAAACTCGAACATATCTGAGAGAGTTCTGTCCTTTACAGACGCCGATGGGCCAACTCTCTGTATCCACCTCAGTCATCCCTGTGGCCCCTGTGGTGGACATTGAGCCGTCAACGTCTAGTGTCGTGCCAGATGTGCCGGTCACGACGCCGAAGCTGGCAACAGCGCGTTATAATGCACTCAACTACGGATGGGACCGTCACGAAGGTACAAACGGGTGCTCTAACGAGTGGGGCCACAATCCCTAGTGCCAATGAATATTGTATTGTCTTCTTGTAGACTGGCATACGATAACGTTACATTGGCTTCGAAATGAAGGCCTGGCCTACTGCTGTGGAGCCCAACTAACCCCTTTAACCTCACCAAATCGAGCGGTGCAGACTCTGACGTGTAGTGCGGTTACGTTGAAGCTGTGCTGCGCACCGGGTGCCCTGAAGAAGTATAAGTGTGACACATCGATGCGCGCCCAACGTTACCATACTCTGACTAGTTTCGTCTACTATGGAAGTGGTAAGGGATCTTGGCGAAAATCACGGCCGCGTTCACATAGCAAGCCATTACGGTGTGCCGTGTTTTTCCAGTGTTCGAAGCTGGCGATTTGCCGACAGACATGCCGGATAACGTGCGACTGAGTTTTTACAAGTCTTATACAGCCAACACAGTTGCCGTTCCCGTGAACCAGCCCATGTCGACTCAGGAGGAAGAGATGGTTTTCTATAAAGCCGCGGCCGAGCGGTTGCGATTGTCCATCAAGGCGTGCGATTATCTCGGCCCAGCTCTATTAGCGAAGATGGACAAGTGTGACGAACCGATCAAGACATCGATGGTGGTGACAAAGTTTCGACTCTAAGTCGGGAAAACACTTCAGTTGGCGGGTATCCCTGACGATAACGTCGTGATCATTAATACGATGTATGTCGGAGACAAGCTGGGAGGCACACCAACCGAGCCGGACAACCTAGAACCATGCAAAGTGACATACGCGATCAACCGTAAGTGGTAGAACAGCTTGTGGTGAACTGCTTGTGGCACTCAAAGTGGATGGATCGCATCGACCATCCCTTTTTAAGACCATCGATGTTTGACAGCTATTCTCGACGATGACCCACCGCAAGTAAGGGGCGAACCAACAGTAATACATGAAAGCCCGATGCAAGAGTTGCATTTTCCGTCATTGTTTACGTTGAGCACATCTATACAATCCTGACTGAATTTCCCTTGCTGCAGGATCACGCGTTCTGGCGGTGAACCTCCGGTTCCACACGGAGGTGCCCGACATTCCGGGACTGCCTGCCTGGTTGTCCGTCAGTGGATTCAGCAAGGACAATTTTAAAAGTTCCAAGGGACTAGTATTCAACCGGGATGAATACTACACGGCTGTTCTGCCAACCTTACTAGCTGCGGCTCGTCGCGAGCTCGGTGGGGCCGCCAAGATTGTGCTCATCCACGACAATGCTCCATATCTGTCGCCGGATGCAGAGTCATGGATGAAAAAGTTGGCCAACATGTGCGGTGGGCCGCAGCCGGTGGTGCTCAAGTTGGTGAACGACAAGGGGAAGAATGAGATGAATAGACCGACGGCTCAGTTTCTCAACCCCACTTACCAACGCAATCTGTCGGAGATGATGAAATGGCTCATGACATTTGTGATGAAACATCTGCCAGCGTCACAGTCGAGGCTGGAAAAGACTGGAGGCGGTTCGCCAGGTTGTGCAGTATGGTATGAACAACCCCGATGCCGATGGTCGTGGTTCCGAACGACCTTGCTGGACGCCAGGACTGGCCGATTCGTTCGTCAGTGATATTGTGGCTGGGTTTTCCTCTGGTCCCTCTTTTTCCAATTTGATTTTTGCTATCCGAGACTGCGGCGGGGTGAGGGCGCACACCAACCGCGGTTGGTAATTTTTTTTTGTTCAATTTGAGTAATTCCCTTTGATGTTTCATTCCTCTATAAAGGATGGTCGTCGCCGACCATCCCTTTTTAGTATGACATTTTGGTCATCAGCTACAATTTGGTTTAACGGTAAAGTAAAACTTCCGATTGCACAACTATCACTCCTGATAATTTTCCTACAGTAGTTTTAGTATTAAACGGGACAGGGAAACGTCTCGAAACGTAAAGAAAATCTAGGGAAAAGTATTCTCCTCGGCGACCGTCGCTTTAGCCTTCCACGCGGCGACCTTCTTCCCAGCGGCGCGCTGATGAGATCCGGGGGCGTCATCGCCGACGCTTCTTCCGGGGACGCTTTCTAAGCGGGTTTCTTGGCTGGCGACTTGGCCTTGGTCGGGGACGTCTGAGCTGCCAGTGCCGCCGTATAGGCACGGGTTTCCGTGGTGAAGCGCTCAAGATCAGCCGCCGCGGCATCGGTGTACCGCTACAAGGAAGAGTGCGTGACCGGTGAGATGACCGACAGACTGGCTATGCTGACCTACCTGCTTGGCGTCAGCCGGCAAAGCCGCCCACGCCGCCAGTGCTTCCGTCTTCAATTCGGCCGTCTTGAGCGTGGAATGTTTCTGTTGGTAGTGGTTCTTGAAGTGCGTATACGCCGCCAAGGGTCGACGAGGAGCCTATGAAGAATGAACACTATAAATGGATGGTCACGGGAGACCATCCATTTTTAGGATGAACAGTCCGACTTACATTGCCCGTGTTAGCCGGTCGTCCAACTTGCCCCTTGTTCTTCCGGTTGCGCTTGGCGCGAACCTTGAGGTTGGCCAACGAGGCCTGTTGCTCAGCGGTCAGCGGCGTATAATACCCCAAGGGCTGAATGGACAGCAGCATACGGGCGCGATTCCAAATCTCCTGGCGCACGTAGGATGACATGCTCTTGACTCCTGGCCATGACTGTGTGTGATTGGTACTACCCGCTACAAACGGCAACATTAGAGGTCAAAGGGTACTACCAGCGTCCAACTTACCGTTGCCCACACTTTGCTTGTTACGATCCTGACCTTTGGCTCGCTTCTTCAGTGCTTCCAGTCCGTCCACGCGCACGGGAATGGACGTCTGCGCGACGAAGCGCTGGTACTGCGCACCGGCTGGTTAGACGGTCCAGCCTTTGCTGTTTCGGACTGCTTGCCTTTATCCGCTCGCCAAGCCTGTAAATCATAAAAATCATACGACGAAAACCAGCTAGGCACAATGGCAATGACACCGGCTTACCGCCACAACCTTTCGCAGCTCGTCCGCATCGGGGTCGTCACTTTGCCAGCCGAGAATGTCCGCCTGGGGTATCGGCACAAACTGGGCCATTTCAATCTACCACATAGATATATACACACTCGCTAAATATGGATGGATGTCGGTGACCATCCCTTTTTAGCAACGCCTACCGTCTGATTCTTTTCTCGCTCCAGCTCCGCGGCAATGTCGTGTGGCAGTAGGACCTCGTCTGTTTTCGCCAGTGCATTAACTTCCGCTCGTGCCTGTAACCGTAAACTGCATTGCGCCGTCACATAGACGCTTAATGGTGCACCGGTTTGAACATACCTGCTCAAAGCGCCACCAGTCGGTCAAGAAGTGCAGCTGGACAATGGCCTGTTTGTTCTTTGACAAGTTCTGGTAGGTGCGACTCTTGCTGGACCATTTCGCCAGATAGGAGGAGAATGGGGCATCATCGCGGCGTGACGCGAAATAACTGGCCACATCGGGTGCGGGAGCCAGTTCATAACGACTGTCGAGAATCAGGGCTCGTTCGACCTTGCCTGACTTTGATTGGCCAAATCGACACTTGTATTTGACCTAAGAAGAGACCGAGGTTAATAAAGTGTCTCCGAGGCCATACCGAGAACCATATACTTGTCCTTACCTGCTGATTGGGTGGAGTGGTATTCAGGGCAGCGCTGAACGGCCACGAGTTCACGGAACAGTCGGTCAAGTCGCTAAAATTTGTAAGGCCACTGACTGGCACGGCCGTCCCAGCCTCCACATTGTCCAAAACGTTGCCCTGTTCCTACCAACAAGTCCATCATATTAGCGTATTAGGGCACATAACTTGCTGAATACCGCCGTCACTGACCTGAAACACGGCCAAGTAACGGTCCAGCGTCTTCAACAGAGAGGCAGCTGTTGCAGGATTATCCTTCAACGCCTTCAGGATCCAGGACCAGTTGTCGGCAAACGACTCCACTTCCGGCTCGAATCGCAAATGAAGAAGGGCCGTAGTACTGACGTCCGGACACATCATCCCGTGCAGGATACGCCGCTCGGATATGCCCGCCAACGAGTCTTTTGGTCGGACCAACTTGACCATGTCCGCTGCTGTTGGGTCGAAGGTCATCGTGACCTCCTCAGTCGCGTCGTCGTCCTTGTCCGTTGAGGCGGACACAGCACCAACACGCTTGCCGCGGAATTTTCGCGAGGACTTCGCACGGCGACCCTTTTTGGCGTTGGGTCTGTCTTGTCCGCTGGTCGCGTCTGTTGATGTTGCTGGGCTGCCGGAACGGCGTGGGACGAAGACGGAACCGTCATCATCTGGACTTGTTCCTGGACACCGGCCAGTGCGGGGTTTCCAGCCGTGGTGTTGGCCGCAGCATTCTCGGCCGACTTCTTCGCGCTAGGCTGCAAATAAACATGTACTGTAGCATCCACAACAGACTATAAAGGGATGGTCATCATCAACCATCCATTATTCGGCATACCTTGAGAATATCCAATTCAATGTCGGCCTTGGCCAGGTTGTGTTCGGCCACTACCTTAATCATCTTGGCCTCGAGCCGATCCCACGGTTCTTGGGCCTTGTGCAACTTGTGAAAGTACAGCGCGAGACTGCCACCTTTCAAGAGCATCGGCCCCATCTTAACCTCGTCGTCTTTCAGGCCCACGATGGTCCCTTGTTCCAGTTCTTTCAACAACAAACGGAGGTGGGGATAGACGTTGTTGGGCGCGGTGGCCAGCCAGCGGAGGGCCGCCATCATGTCGCTGTCCCACACCTTCTTCACCTACAACGATCGCCTGCGACGGACAAGGTACCAAACATGATATCGCACAAACGATCCGACATAGTCAGACGGGCATATTCCGCTACTTACGTTCGGTTCAAAAGCAGACAGATAACGCTTTGTGCGGGTAAACAAATCAGCTGACACATCCCAGGGCTCGTAATCCACATTGGCCATCTGCTGCGACGGTCGCCACTCCACCAAACGAAATCGGAAGATCTTGACCCATTGGTACACGGTGGCAGCCGTGGCACGCGTATGGTCAAAGTTGACAACGTTGGCGTAGACCTCGCGTTCTGCGGCCGGAAAGTCATAGACGATAAAGACCTGCAAATACAAATAGACGCTATTAATGGATGGAATCCAGTGACCATCCAATTTTAGCGAACCAGGCTTGAGTTGCATACCGGTACTCGTGTTCTCACGGTCCAGTACCGATCAGGCAGCTCACGGCGTCGCGGGTCCTTCTCACGACGTTCCGCCACCATCTTCCTAGCGGCTAGACCATGATTGCCTACAAGCACATGTTACAATGCAATATTCACAACGGGTTTCTCGACTTGCACGGGCAACTTACCGCTGGAGACCTTCACGAACCAAACTAGGCGAGCTTTGGCTAACCGTCTTCGCAGCACATCGATCGGCTCGCCGTGGAAATATGACTTTTTCTGCTTGACATCGGCCGGATCGGTGATGGTCTGCCGATCCGGCCTGCCAAGGTGTCAAACTGGAACGAATCTGTCAGCGCATCTTCCACCTCTTGCGCCCGCTGGAAGACATCCGTTCCCGCCTGTTCCGCTGCAGCCTTGTTGTGGCCAATACCCGGGATAACAACGTATGCCTTGTGCAGCGGAGTGCCATGAGGGCTCTTGTCCTGAATGTCGGCGACCTCTCGGTCGATCTTGGACTGGATCAAGTCTCTCACCAGACCATCGTCTTCAGTGGCATTGAGCAGCCGATGTAGCGGAAAGTCCTTTGGTATCCCGCCAACTAGCAAAAAAATCACAACAACGGATTAGATTGCATACCGAGAACCGCAATGTTTCAAACTTACACAGACGGTGCTGGTCAAACACCACATAGACGTTCTGTGAAATGATCCCGCCGGAAGTGGTGGCCTATAATCCAACAGACGTAAGAACACTAAAAATGGATGGATATCCAGAACGATCCACTTTTAGCAACGTATAATATAATACTGACCTCCGTGCCATCGCTCAATGTATCAAGCAGAGCCCGACGTCGAGGACTAGGGTCCTTCGCTGGAGACTTGCGAGGTGACTGGGAGCCGCGAGGACCACCCGAGCGTAACGCGGACATTCCGGCAGGAACGGCTGGAACAAAGACACATTCAGACTCGTCCATAAACTCTTTAGACCCCAAGCTTCTCGTCAGTACGTCTACTGTCCATCCGCATGAGTCACATCACTCTATATATTAGGCCATACAGCATACTGTATCGCCACGTACCCCGGTGAGGAGACGGCAGACAAAGCCAATCTGGAACAGCTGACTATCCCGCACCTGCAGCAGAGTCACGTTACGGACAGACGGAGGATGAAGGTCCACTAAAATGGGATGGTCATCGAGAGCCATCCAATTTTAGCCAGACACAAAAAGTGTTATCAACAATCAACTAATCAACCAACAAGGTCTCACTGTATCGGTACAATGATCGAACTCATATCAGTGACGTCACATTCTCACCGGCGCATAGGGTTGTACTATGACGTCACATTCTCACCGGCGCATAGGGTTGTACTATGACATCACATTCTCACCGGCGCATAGGGTTGTACTATGACGTCACCATAATTTTTTCTATTATACCATCTCCATAATGCACAGACACTCAATACATCTTCAAAACGCATACCAACGGCCGCCATTTCCGGGTGTCATGGAGAGATGGCGCCACACATCGCATGTTCGCGGCTTGGGTTGCTTATAAGTTTGTGCAGTTCCTGTGGGGCTCAGTTTCTGTGGAATTTATCATCAGCCGAAGTTGACGATGACCGAAACCTGCTCGTCCGACATCGCTGTAAGACTGTTCCTTCCTATCGAACATGAATTTACAACCAAGAGCTCTACAAAAACAAACTGTACTTGGTCGTTTCCCTAAGTGGCACAGTACTCAATGGCCCGCCACTGTTGAATGGAAGGGCGTGGACAACGTCCAACAGGTTCCGGCTAAGCTACCACCAGTCTTCAACGGCGATCGACTTCTCGTCTTTGCTTTTTTCAGCCTACCTGCTGGAAGCTCTAAGCCGGTGATTCGCTGCCGGCCATCACGTACTGGATGGCGGCCCTGAACCCAGACTTTGGAGTCTTCGTCGTCTGCTGCTGCATACTGGCCCTGGTGGCCAATCAGCTTCGCCTACATCATCTCCTGCACTTGTAGCTCTGCGCAGTCGGCCGTCGGTGTAGGTATGACGGTAGACCTACCTTTGACGTTGTTTGGCGGTCTGTTCATGAACCTCAGAACTGCACCGTCGTGGTCGTTCCGTTGCTGGACTTGGAGGCAGACCTATCGGTATGGATCCTGCTAAGATCAGGGAGTCAAATGATAAACTGAAGTCCAAGATGACGGACGTGGCAGAAGATCAAGCAGCGAAAGACAAGTTGGCTGAAGCTAGAGCCGGAATGGCCAAAGCTGCTGCTGAATTCAGTGAATTTCGCAAGGCAGCGGATGAGGGAGCTGCACAGGCCAAACTGGAGGAAGACCTGGCTAAATATCGCAAAGTAGCGCACGGGTCGTTTCCGACCAAAATTCGAGCAGCAAGATTTGTTCGACTCGGGTAAGAGGACTTTGATACAAGAATGAATTTCGAGGAAATGAAGATATAATTAATAGCGTGTATTTCTGGCCTCTAATCCAGATCAAGAAGACATCATGTCTGGACCGCCAGACGGTGGCCGAACCCGTTCGACTATACTGTCGAAAAGTGCTTTCGCGGAAAGATTTGCCGGTCAACATTCTTCGTCCGGTTTCGTGTCAGCTGAAGACGAATTCGGAAAGTGCCAAAAAGCTTTACGTGAGTCTTCCCAACTATCACAGTTTGCTTGCCTAGTTGTCAGTTAGTACCAACCGTTGTCGCTGATGCTCACAGGTGTCGAGAAGACCGTCACAGATGTCGAGAAGAAGAAGAAGGTTGCCACCTACTGCCAATTGTGCGACCGAACATTCAAGAACTCCGGTGCATACCTGGCACCATGGCCGATGAGCACACCACGTCCGCAAGTACGAAGATGATCTTACGAAGGCAACGAACGAAGTGGACTTTGGAGCCCTGTCAGGCAAACTGTGCAAGATTGATTTTCACGGTGGCGCACACTTTCCTGTTATTGCCTGGAAATGTGCGTTACTTGGGAAAGCTATCTTGTCGAGTTTTCTTAGGTGGCGCAGGTTTGCAGTGTTATCTGCTGGTAAACAGTCTGATCGAGTTTATTTGACAGCTCCGTTTATCGAACGAATATGGTCTGTTTCAGAAGCCAAAGGGACGATGAAAGACATGGTCGAGCTGGCGGTGGAGAACGGCGTGAAGCAAGGGGCGACGGCGGCTGTCTATCCGAATTTTAGTAAGAAAGTCGAGAATACGCCCGCGATCTTGAAAGAGACGGTGGAGACGGCACTGGGACGGTTTCAGAAGGTGCGCGGACAGGAATCGGACAACAGGGCCGAGGCAGCCGAGAAGTCCAAGGAGATGGACGAAATCTACAAGGCTGGATGCGGTCCTGGTCCTGGTTCGCCGCAGTCTGGCTTGTCGGCTGGTGACAGCTTCCGAACTTTGTCGGCGGAATTCTCGGATGGCGAGGCTGGATGGGACGTCATGGCGTCCCTGGACACAATCAAGGCGGGAGACTTCTTCGCTCCAGCTGAGATGACGGAACAGATCGGGGGTTTGGGTAAGAATTTTCTCGAAGCTGATAAGACTGCGAGAAAGAAGATTGGTTTCTCAAGTGGCGTACGTTGAATCGTCATTGGCTGAGTGTGCGCCACATGGAAACTTGGACAGACGACCTCGTTCAGTTTGTAGGCCTTCCGTTCGTTTACTGTTGCTGCTTTTTGCGTTTTTCACTTCAGCCTTTGTATTTGCAGATTTGCGAATTGAGGAGCCCATCGAAGCCTTGTCGGCTGTGGGCTTCAAGGAGGAGCAAGGGATCCTGCGCAAGTTGCTGGACGATTTTGGCGGGGACATCAGCATGGTATTCGATAAGCTGAACAAGCTCTCCAAGTGAGCAGACAAGCTTGACTAACATTCTTATCTCGAACCGACCAAACGTTAAGCCTTTGTTAATCCTACCCAGTAGTTTGAACTTCTAGCGTAAAACGATACTGCGAAGTTGTATTGCTTCCGACGGCATTTTTTCCCCATGAATAATCGTTTTTTGTATACGGACAAAAATCCTATAGTTGTTCAACCAGTACGACTCTCGTTTTTCAGCTGTGTTTTATTCCTGCGTTTCTCTCGTTGTTCCTTTTTCACAGAGGCAAATTTGTGAAATCTCTCTCCAGCAGTGTGTAAATCTCAAAATCCGAACCAGTTTGACATCCAGCTTACATCAACTGGTACATCGAACGATTGAGCCGAGTGCATTGCGGAAGCATTGCTTCATTGTCAAAATGCTATGTCTATCTTTTCCAAGGAAGGTCCTCCGTGTTTTTTTCTTAGCAACGTGCCGATGGTCTATCGTGGTCTGTACGGGGATCGTGCAGGCCATCAAGAAAGCATGCTTATGTAAGTATCGAGTCATTCTAATTGGAATGTACATTTCGGTTTCATAATTATCGAATTTTGATATGCGGCGGATAAAAACGTATGATACAGATGACCGCTCCGTATATTTTAGATGGATGCAAAGAAACACCTGAAGGGAATATGGCGAAAATCCACCGAAACGTACGTCTCTTCTGTGTTGACGGTAATCATACTTCCTGATGGTGGATAATGATCACGGGTTTTTTTGTCTGTTCTTCATAGTCTGAAGAATGTGCGAAGTCAGTCGTTCAAGAGAAAGCCGTCGTCAGATGACCGTTTGAGTGAGACACTGTCCATTTCCGGCAGTGACTTCAGCCTACGCACAGTGGAGAATGTGGACGATCAGTTCACCAACAGTCTGGTGCGACAAGTCCGCTTTCGGTTTTACGAAAGATTCTCCCTGCAGACCATCGAGACCAAGTTCGAGCTGAATGATATTCAACTTCTCACCACATCCGAAACTTTAGTCAACCGCATCCTCGCAGCTGAACACTGCGATGTAGAAAAGACCTGTTTATGGCTAGCACACCTCCTAGCATGGCGGAAACAGTTCGGTATCTACGAGCTATCGTTAGATGAATTCGACCAAACGATTCTCGACCTCCGGCCGTTAGAGTTTGTCCATGGAGAACATCAGGACATTTTGGTATGCTGTGTGGCAAAGTTGTTAAAGATCACGGACGCCATTGGAGTGGTCAGAGCCAATCGGTTATTAGTCTATCATTTTGAAAACCATTTTCGACATGGCGCAGCGCGGAACATCACCCTGATTGTGCATTTCGCCAGAGTGCCGTCGAAAGTGTGGAACAAGCTTAGTTACAAGCATCTCTTGAATGAGTTAATGTGTGGGTGTGTCTACTTCCGGTATCCGCAGTATTGTGAAAAGGTGCTCTTCCTTGATTGGGAAACGCGACTGGACAATCGGGCGATCTACCCCATGGTCTCAAGGGACTGGCCCAATGAAGTCAAGGCGAAAGTGACGTTTGTGGACCATGAAGACGTTTCCAAGTAGGTAAATACACAACCCGCAAATACTGTATCACCTATTCCAAATTAGAACAAATTGCAAGCTCGTAAACGAACTCAGCAAGATCGCTTTTCCAAGTGGCGCACGCTTTCGCTCAGTGACACCGAAAACGTGAGCCACTCTTGTCCACTCTTCAAAACAGTCCTGTCGGGTTCGTTTGCCGTGCTCCCAATTTTTGCTTCGAGTAAGCAATTGATTGCTCACTTGGGAGTGTTTCGTTTAGGACAGCTCCTGAAAAGCATGCTTCGCCGGAGGAACTCTGTCTACAGAGCGTACTCTTCCTTCTGTCGGAACCTCCGCCTTCGACTTTCGCAACTCAAGACAAAGCAAGTGCCGATGGTGTTGTGAGCGAGAGCGGTACTGACAGCACACCGATTAATGTTTCAAGTTCTCGACTTCCGGGTGTCAGCTTCTCCAACGAGACGGAGACATCTGGCACGGCAGAGTCCGGTGCGACGCCCAGTATAATATCGCTCCCTTCCGGTCTATCCACGGTCCCGCCTAGTAGGAGTATGACATCGCGATCGGAAACTGATCGAGAACATTCGGTAGACCTCTTTGTGCCGTCATCTGTCCAGGACCGACCATTGAACAGCCGTCTTCAGGTAGATTCGAGCTTCCGTTCGCTTGAATCAATTCGTTACTTGGGTTGGCTATTCGTCTGTTTTTGGTGGTAGGATAAAAAAGATTCGTCTAGTGAGCCGGGACCGAAACGCGACACGGACATCTCGCTCGGCGAAAGGGAAGCATACAGCGAACCGGGTAAGCTACCTGGTCAGAGCAGCGACGGCAAAGCTGGAGCCAATACCTCACCGAAGAAGAGCCTGCCGAAGTTCAGGGAGAGAAAGTCCAACGAAGTGCCCGACAGCAGAACATTGCTCAAGAACAGCCGAGAAATCACCAAGAGTAAGGTGTCCATAGCGAGCTCCGCTGGCTTCTCCCTTCAGGCGATTCCCCCCGGAAGTCTGCCCATTGGTGAGTTCACCGATGTCACAGACAAGAACATTTTACCGCTGATCTCGCACTCGACTTTGGGTGACAGCGAGACACGTAAAGGATCTACAAAAAAGCAGGAAGATCCGCAAGACAGTAAGAGTTACGAGGACTCTGAGTTTTCCGCAACGGAGGTTCGACCTGGCTCAGTGAAGGACAGAATCAGTGTGATGACCAACCAGAGTTTAGCCACCAACACCCGACAGGCCCCGTCGCCCAACGGTTCTCTGAAGGGCTGTTTGCTATCGAGAGTCATGAGACCGAAAGAACAAAGCTCCAGGAAGGAGAAAGAGGTGGAAAAGACAAGCAGCGGAACTTCACTACGGAAGAAGCCTTCTCCGGCGGAAATGCTCTTTACGGTGGCGCCCTTCGCCGAAGGCATAGTGCATCATGGCGGCACGCCGCACCTGCCATCGGCGGAAAAACCTCAGCTGGATTCACCATCCCAAGGCAAAGAACCGAAAAAAACCACGGACAAGGATACCGGAGAAGTTCAGCCACAAAACAGCAGTGAGAAGAGCCTTCGCAGAGAGGCTTTGTTTCAACGACCTGCAACAGCTCCTGATGGAAACGGTAACAGTACCACGAGGCCGTTGAGTTCTTTCCGTTCAGTGCAGTCTGATATCGGTTCCAAAAACAGTTCCAAAGACCTTCCCAGACGAGAAACGAACCGAAGTGGCTTCCATCCGGGGAGTTATTTTGGAGTCCACCAGGAAAAAGAACAGAGAGAAATGTCTGATGAATCGAGTTATGGACGTTCTGATGATGATGATTTTTACCATCAGGACCTCAACGGTAGACCTGTCCCACAGCTGATCCACGATGTTCCTCCACAGTTCTCCGATACTAATGGGCACATGTCCGATCGCTCATCCGAAGGAGGGCGGCAAAACAGCAAGAACGCGGCGGTTTCGAACGCAGGCGCAGAACCTTTGCCGCCGAACCCGTCTACCTCTCCAGCATCATCGGCAACCTCACGTACATCCGTTCATAGAATACATCGCACTCCTGAGCTTAGTTCCTACGCCGAAAACCGTCACCAAAAACGAGCCGAAGGTGAATAAATCCAGAAAAACTTGTCAAGATCATTAATCGCTTGTCCTATTATCGATATCATGAATTCATGATGAAACTGATTTACCTGGCAGTCACTCGGCTTCTTCTTTCTCCATTTTCTAAGAGGCTTCCATTTTCTGAGAGGCTTCTTACGGCGTTTTTCTACGATCTGTAGACCTGTTTTCCATTTTTTGCTTTTTTTCAAGGTGGCCAGTCGCGCTTTGGCACATCGGCCCTTGACAGCCACCGGAGCTCCGTAAATTCCCTCCCGCGGTCAACCATTAGCTTTCCTGACCGTCAAGCTCCACCTTCCACTGAGCGCGCCGAAGAAAGACCCCGCTCGGAACAGGACCACAGAAGCAACGAGCAGAAGAAGCTTTACGCCCACCACGAAGCTGCCTACCGAGATCCACGCTCGATGCCCATCAACGAGTCCTCTTCAGCTGAAGCCTTCAACAACGAGTCTGCTATGAGCTGGGCCACAGTATCGTCAAGTCATCTTCAAAATCAGTACCAATACACCAGCAGGCCGCCACCTCCAAGATTCAGCGCCGCTTCGCCGTCTGCCAGCTACTATCCAACCCAAGCACCCAAGCAGTACCAGGAATATCCACACCATGCCTTTCCGGATAACAACCACTACAAGTACCAAGACTCGCACCATCGCCATGAGGAACACGAAAAGCACAGCATGTACATGCCCGAACACGAGGCGTACATAACACCTGGGTTCGAAAGCGATTACGACCGACAAGTCCGCTTCGCCCAAATGGGTCATAACAGACACAGTCCACGAGTTCATTACTTCGAAACACAGGCTGGCTACCCGGTCCCTTACGGACATCGAATGCAAAGCGGCAACACTCCACAAAGGGATTCATGGGAAGGTTCTTCGGTCGATCTACCACCGAACGCCGATTATCCGGTCCCCCAAAGCTACAGAGAGCACTTCGCGTTCCAACAACTGAATCGATATCCGGCAGAAGGTCCTCAAACAAGTCGCGCTAGCTTCTCGAACAGGAAAATTTCCGGAACAACAGTAGAAACGGACAATGACGGCGCTACAACGGAGCTGGAAAGGAGACGCGGTGTTTCGTTGCCCCCGGAAGTGATCTACCTGCCACCTCCGCCCAAAGAAACAAAGGACGCCACGACCAGTACACCTCGTACCCGACTTCGTTCCAAGACTAGCCTGTCTGCCGAAGAGTCTTCCGTAACCAGCGGAGATAGTTTCAAGGCCAGATCTATCTCTAAAGCTTCGAGAATATCTGACAGTGTCAAGTCGGCTGTGGCCACTGTCTTTCTGCCCATTCAACGTAGCGTGTCTGACCACTTCCTCACGTCTGACAGAGCAGTCCGCAGTGCGGTGGAGAAGACTTATCGAAGAGGAGTGCGTGTGGCAAAGTTCTTCAGTAATCTTGAATCTCCACTTACTCGAGCAAGAGAGACCTTGAAACTGCTACTTTCCGCCATTTTTAATTTGGTATTGAGGCACAAATGGATACCGTTGCTGATCGTTGCCTATTTCCTGAGACCTACGATAGAGTCCGCAGCCCCGAGTGTGGTGTCGTACCTAAACTCGTGGAGAGGTTCGGTGAGAAATACAGCGCTTCCACCTGTTGTTCCATCATCCCCTTCGGATCCCGTACCGTTCAGTCCGAGGGATTTGTTTTCACATTGGGTGATGGGTGGCAAGTTCAGAAGCGATTTGCGGACGAGACCGGTGGCGACACCTGTGCTGGAACCTCATACGGTTCCTCCAGCTCCTCGACCTGCTCCTGCACCTTACAAAGCGCCACCTGGTCCCGCCATGACTATTGACAGCGTTGCCTGCGTTGATGTAAGGCTTTTTGTACTCCGGGTCAATGTACAGCGTGAGCTAACCGTGACGTTTGTCTTGCAGAGTAGCGGGCCGCGCGAAATTCTTTCTGAATGGGCCATGGGTAGTTTGCTCCGCAGCGGCTCCAAGAAGCTGTGTGCGGATGCTGTTCGGGCTTCTCAGGCTCAGAGAGCTCGCCTACAGGGATCCCAGCCGAGCTCTGAATGCTCTGCGTTTGATCCTGTTTGTATTTTTAATAGCTTGATCAATTCTAGACTGAACCCGTTCCAAACTGTTGCCTGAAAACTTTTCCTTTTCTTGACCAATCTTGAGGCAGGAGCCTTTTTCTCCTGCTCTGCGTTGGGTTGATCCATTTGTGTGTAATTTACTTCTCCATCTCAAGAGTTTTTTTTTGAACCGTACTTTTATAAAAAAAACTCCGAAAACTCATTTTCACATTCCGTAGAAAAACAAAAACGAGGAATATAAGGATCACACTGCCGTAAGTACGTCAAGCTGCCATAAGCACGTCACAGTAGCCGAAACTTCCGGGTAAATTTGGACAAAGGGTTGAGGCGAAGCAGGCGGGTTCCCGTGAGACTTTCAGATCAGTAATATCCAAAGTTTGCTTTGCTAGCGCATTGATTCCGGAGCAGTCTGAGGGCCTATTGCATGCCTATAAAACGATTTCTGAAGTGAAACATGACCGGGTCTCAGAAAGGTACCGTAGTTCGGATTTGGGATCGCATACCCACGAGCGAGCCACCTTTCGGCCGACATTAAGAAGGCAAACGCAGCGGTTTCCGGTGCATGTCAAACCTGTATCTGAGCAATCCGAAGTAGAGCTACAAGGATCATCTCTTCCGGCTGCTACAAGAAAAAAGCCGACGTGGCTACTTCAAGGATTGTGCAGATTAGCAAAAAGACGCCTGCAACACCCGGTGTTCCCAAGCGGTCACCCATCTAAGTACTAACCGGGCCCGACGTAGCTTATCTTCCGAGATCGAACGGGATCGGGAGCATTCTACGTGGTATGGTCGCAGGCAACAGCTACTCAAACTTTATGTCTCCAAATTTAAAATTTGCCGAGCTGATAAAGAACGCAAAACACTTTTACTGTTGATTGTTCAGTCAACTGGTGATCGCTGCGTGGTAGCAAATTTGTTGTTTCCAGTTTCCACCATCCACGTACCACGATTCTAATCACAAACTGACTTACCGTTGACCACAGCCATAGCGAAAACCACGAGAGCGAAGTATCCAACCAGAAACGCCATCATACAAAAATCGAAAATATGCTGACCCCTCCCAGACTGTGAATAAGTGGCGATTGTTTGATTATTGTAAGTTTTGGACAAGTCACTTTGTCTCAAATGACCGCTACATAACGTCGCTTGTCCCGAATAACATTCATCTTGATGAAATGTTGTTGATCAATACCTGAACTTGAAAAGAACATCTGACAGCTACAATTAGAGCAATCGGTGTTTGCTATTCGCCGGCAGAAACGGTGAACTGGGGCAGGGTGTCAAGTTGAACGGCACATACCTATGAGCCGGTGGATAGCCGCCGGTAAGATTCTTTTTGCCTCGCCTATCAACGCCTATTGCCTATCAAGGCCGGCTCAGCACTGGATTCAAATACGTTCCACAGACAATGTATAGGTAATAAATTACGCTGAGAACCGCAAGAACTTTGGCGCAACACCTTTATAAAAGGTAAGTGGGACGCGGAGGTACCAGACAGCGCGAAGAGCTGCATCTGGTAAACTTGACCCATTTCGTTTTTCATTTGACGGAATGAGAAAATGCAGATGCTGATTTATGGTCTTGACCATGAAGCCAAGCCAGTTCACCAGCAAATTACCCACCGTAGCTTGACTATCAAATGTTAGAACACACGCGCGATCGGGTCTTGGTCAAGTGCTTTTGCCGATACGCCACCGCACCGGCGCTGGCTAAAAGTCCCGAATCAGGCTGCCCGTATTAGCCACAATGAAGATTGCAATTGTGTGTTTCTCTTCCGCCTTCATTCCCTTGGCTGTGGGACAGCTTTTCTTGAACGATATCAATCTTCTCAACGATGCATCGCGGAAGGGATCACAGCGACCAAACGTTCTTATCTTCATGGCAGATGATCTGGTAAGGCACAGAGTAAAAAGTCGAAAATCTGCAATGCTGAGTGATCACTAACTTTGAATGCGAATATTTTCAGGGTCACGCTGACGTTGGGTACTCGGAAGGGAATCTTCAAACACCGACGCCGAATATCGACAAGTTGGCATGCGATGGTGTAATACTGCATCGTCATTACAGCGCCGCCCAGGGAAGTCCCAGCAGAGCCTCGTTCTTGACCGCCAAAAACCCCTTCACTGTCGGTAAGGACTTCTGCCCAAAGTCAACCCATTGCTTCATTCATCCCTGAAATCCAGACGGCGAAGGTAAAGATTGAGCCATCAATTACTCAAATCAGCAGAGAAATTCTTACAGGTATGCAGTCAGCTAACTTTCATGCGGGCGAACCCTGGGGTCTTCCACTTGCCTACAAAATTCAACCAGAATATTTCAAAGATTTGGGATACGCAACACACGCAATCGGAAAGGTATGAAAAATGAAAACTGTAACATTAGTCGCCTATGAGGAAGGACCATAATACCGTGATGTGCAGTACAACTGTCCGCTTTGTAGTGGAACCTTGGCGACTCGCAACGAGCCTTCTTTCCAAGTACGCTTCCTCCACCGCTTGATACGAATTTCAAATTTCTTCCGCGTTAGATCGTACGTACGGTCCATTCTAATGATAGTAGGAGGCAGAGCGTACTTGTGGTTCCAGATAATCGAGGCTTCGATACCTGGTATGGCTTCTCGGCCGACGCCATCAACTACTTCAACTACACCGCTGGATGGATCACACCGTTCCCCGTTTCCGGAAGAGCTCTCCGAGACCAAGGGGTCGCCGTTCCTGCTAACGTTACGAACAACGTATACGCACCTGACCTCTTTACATCGGAAGCCGAGCAGCTTATCCGCGACTCCGATTCCCGAACCCCATTCTACATGTACTTCGCCACACCCGCACCGCATACCGCGTTCGCCGACTTCCGGGCAGTCCAGCACACCATGGCGCAGTTCGAGCTCCGCCCTGCTGTTGCCGCACTTTCTTCTCAGTTCCTCGAGCGAAAAAAGCAACTTGGTAAAAAAGCAAGACTTACACTTCCAAAATATTTCAATGATAAGAATAAAAAGAGAAGTAACTCTAAACAGAACAACATATGGGAGCCCGGTATACAAAATCGAGAAGATTGCTGTCTCGAGTGCCGCACGCGTTTCAGCCAACGACACCGGAACCGTGCGCCACTGGGGAAAATAAGCTTGTCGAGTTTTCTGGCGGAGCTCCTCTATTAGAGAATCAGCTTTTCTCACCAAAGTCGTTTCTTTCTCAGCCGTGATTCAATCACTGGACGATTCCTTCCGACGGCTCGTGGAAGCCCTAACAAACAAAGGGATTATCAATAACACGATAATAGTCTTTCTCTCTGACAATGGAGCTCCGATTCCACAAACCGCCACCCACCTTCGCGGAAGCAACCATGGCTCGAACTGGCCGCTTCGACTGGGCAAAGGTTCCTTGTTCGAAGGTGGAGTTCGCACTTTAGCTTTCCTCTGGACGCCTCTCATACCCAAACGCGGACGCATCACAAAACAGCTCTTTTCCAACACGGACTGGCTACCCACTCTCTACGAAGCGGTCGGCGGAAGTCTCAACGATCTACTCGCCACCGACGGACAGTCACATTGGCAGTCCCTGATCCGTGGAATGGACGACGGACCTCGGACCGAAATCGCTCTGAACATCGACGGCCTGAACAACCAAGCCGGCATGATCTACCAGGACCTCGACGGGAACCTCTACAAGTACATCAGCGGGGATGTGTTCGATAACAGTTTCACGGGATGGGCCAGAACGGAAGGAACCTCGGAAGATAACCCTATGACAGTCTTCAGTGCGGCGGCTGTCAAGTGCAATTTTCCACCAGGTGTGGAAGTCAGCCCCTGTCGTCCATGGGAAAAGCCTTGTTTGTTCGACTTAACAAATGATCCATGCGAGGTGAATTCAATCGCGGCAAGTAACCCAGTCTTGGTGAAGCTACTGGCGCAAAAGCTTAGTCTGTACAACCAGACTGCCATACCGGCAGTAGCTGGACCTTTTGACATCCGGGCGGATCCTGAAAACTGGAATGGAATATGGACACCGTGGCTGGATCCCCTGGAAGTCATCGACTCGAATATGGTGTCGTTCACTAATCTAAACTGACGATTGTACAAGAATACCTTCTGTTGACATTATCATATTATTAACCAATAACTCTTTGTTATCACGTTCCTTGTTAAACTGAATTTTCAGCAAATCATATTTGGGAGGTGGTACGTGTCGGAATAACGTCGAAAGCAAGAGATAGCTTTTGTGGAGCAAAGCTTCGAACGAGATGAAAGGCGACCTCATCCGAAATTTCCGAAATTACCAAAATTGATACTATTGAAAATACTTCCGGCTGTCGTAGTGGGGAACATCATCCGAGAGTCCCGACAGTCTTGCTGGCTTATCCTGTACATGCGGGAACGAAAAGTCAGCCTGTAACGCATACCAGGGATAAGTATATGCTCAATCAAGTAAACCATTGAATCTTACGTAGAGGAACCTTACGTAAGTTTGTCAGACTGAAATTTCGAAACACACGTCTCCACCGGAGACCATTCGGCTTGTTGTACGGAGTCCGGAACGTCCCCGCCGATGTAGCAATCGAAGTTGCTTATTAGGCTGTCGGTAAGTAATGCGTTATGATCCATAATTTGAACCCGCAATGTAGCTTTCTAAAACATGAAAGAACGGCTCCCAGTTTGTCCGTACGATGGACGAACAATACGAAACCTACTTACAATTAAAGTTTGACCACAGAGATCCGCGCTGACCACCGTACTGATACTTGGGTTGTTAGTTCCATCCACGGCGAAAACTTTAGGCATGGACTCCACGGCGAGCGTACCGGGAAACGGACTTGTCGGCTTGATCCTGCAAGTGGAAGAGACGGTGTAGGCTCCACAGCAAATAGAACATTAACCAAGCTAGAACCAGGGAGGAATATGCATATGAGTCTGTTTGGAGAATGGAGATCGAAAAAACAAAGACTGGATGTAGGGGACTCCGCCAGTGTTTTGGTATGGCATGCGGGAAGGTGTAAGTACTACGGCAATGAATTTGGCCCTCGATCAACAAATCACTCAAGGGATTCCAGTGGTTGTGGTTGGATTCCGTCACTGCGGAAATGGCCAGTTTTGGTGAGCCGCACTTGACAAAGCGTTCGTCTGAAGTATGACTTCAAAAATCAAAATTAATGAATTGTTGTCATTTCTGTGCTCCGAGATTTAGAACTTCCGGTGAGCGCAGGCTGCTCAGCTCCCTGAATTACAATGGCCAAAACCAGAAGCAGCAAAAGCCTCCGCGTTTTCTTTATGTTTTTAAGCTTACAGATCTACATATGCATAGACGATGGGATCACATTTCCCGCCGATATCACATGGGCTTCCATTAGACTGGACACCGCTCGGATTTTTCAGCTCGCGAATCTCGGCCTCCACGCGAAAGAAGTTGGGCAGGTTTGATGACTTTGGTACGCATATCTCGGAGCTTCCTGCCGTGTCCGGTGCGAAACCAAGAAGATCCTTGAGGACACTCCACAAGCCAGCATCTGCCAGTCCACAAACCTGTGTTCATGCGAGGACTCAACTTCGGAAAATAAAGTAAGTCATCTTTCACGCCCAGCAGTCCCGCTGTTGGACTGGTTCTGTTGTTCCCTTAGAAAAAAGTCTTACCAACAGTGTTACGAAGCAGAGAGTCGGGAAAAGACTGGATGCCATGGCTATTGAACCGTGGAAAGTCGCCCGAAGCTGTCGCACAAGGAGCCGGAAGTGGAAAACCCCAAAGGACTCAAGGAGTGATCGCGTGTACAGAGGTTTGGAAGAACCAGCCACGCTACGCGCTTGGGGTAACTGTGAAACCAGAAGGAACTCTAGGTAGAGAAAACGTTTAGTCCTACGAAACGTTTCTCTTGCGAATTTTTGGTTGTACACTGAGACAGTACCTACAGGCTACGCCGCTACAGCAGTTACAGAGGCATGAAACTTGGCGATCAGAAGGCTTCAAATTCAGTCCGGTATGTTGGCGGTATATAACCAATGTTTACACGCAGGTAAAACAGCAGGGGTCTGCATAATTTTAATAATCCGCTCTCTGGTCGCAGGCAGAGAGTCTTGGTGTTGTGGCTATGAGCTGGCTGGTAGGGAGTTACCCGCATATTGAAACTGTACGAGATCCGGTAAGCGGAGTTCGTCACAACCAGCGGTGCCCAGTTTTTCATTCCGTCGTACGCAGAAACCTTTCTCGCTACGAGTAGAAATAATATAGAAACAACAAACGTGTCAGACAGAGGCAACTCGTTATAGAAAGCGAGGTCCCACGCATGGTTCTCTGATACTATAGGTGGCGCACGTGTACTCTGGTTGAGAAGTTCCAAAGAGGCTGGGTAGGACCACAATTCTTTTGCTTCGAAGATGGGTGTCTTTTTTCTCCAAGAATTACCTGGACTCTAGCGGCAGGATATTAGAGTGCCCTAGCGACATGTGGGATAGAAGATCGAGCCCATACGGGATGACGTGCTTCTGCGCTGTGCACGGATCACCGCCGGTCCGAAGAATGTCTGTACTATAGCTGGGAGACCTTTTTTGCTCCTCATCCACGTATTTTCTGTTTCTTAGTTTGAAGTAATTACTCTCGCCTGCAGCAGAACTTCTCATCCAACATGGGCACTTCTCTCGGAAGCTAGCAGTTTCAATGTGGACACTGGGCTGTTTTACTGATTAAATGGAGTCCAAAGACTTAGTGGCCCATGAATGGACCTCACAGTTGGCGGCGGAAGTACTCTGCGCAGCCACTTCAAATCTCACTGCTGTTGTCCGAAGAATCATAAGCGCGGAGTTCATTGTCAAAGGAACGCTAGTTCTGGGCTCCAAACGTCTTTCATGGCTGGCAGGGTAATCAATTTTTTTTCGAGTCACTGGTGCCCGGCGAACAACCAGCCAGTGACACCGAAAAGGTGCGCCCACTTGGGAAAGAATCTTTCCAAGTTTGTTTGCCGAGCTGCCAAACAGACTTTTGATGCTTTTTTGATACTTTGCTTTTTGATACTAAAATCCTGTTTTAGGCGGATAATAGCGCGAGCTTGCCGCTTTTTCGGTTACCGCGCTATCGGGACCATTGAACAGCAGATTCACTCGTCATCGTCTCTCTTCTCGAAAGCTTCATCTCACCGTTTTCGGTGTATTGCGCCTCTGTACTTCATGGAGGACCATGTGGCTGGTGGTGTGAAGTTACTCGAAGAGAAAGAACTATGTAGTGTGTGTCTAGAGTTGTTCGAGTCGTGGGATCGATGCTTTCTGGCTCCGTGCCGGCATATCTTTCATATGCAGTGTATACTCAAATGGATACATATTAGTCTAGAGTTTTCTTGTCCGAGTTGCCGACAAGACATGTATTCGCCTGATCGGAAGACTTATTATGCTAGGAAGACTTTCTTCTTTTTAATGGATGTCTGTGATTTTAGTTTCGACTCGGACTTGGCTCATTTGAGCAGAATGCTAGCCAAACGAAAATCGCGCAAAACAGTGGCACTTATAAAAGGATATTGACAGGTTGTGGAAAGCTTTGTGCGAAGGATGAATCTGACGTGGGTCTTTCTACTTCCGGGTCGAAAAGAGAGGAAATTGTAGTTTCTATACCAAGCTCTTCGCTTGGCGCAGGGGTACTTGTATTAATACTTCCTATTGGGACTGTTGCGACAGAAGTGGTAAAGCCGGTTCCTGAAGGAGAAGTCCCGTTTATTGTTTCAGCAGCTTCCTCAGGAACAGTGAAGTCAGATGCGATGCTTCGGCGTAGCAGTAGCACGTTCCACCATTCCTTCAGAAATTCCCTACAACGACGAACTCTGTTCAACCTTTTTACTTGTCTGGTTCATGAGCTAACATAAAGCGTAGATCGAGGTCATCAGTACAAAACGGGTAGCAAGAAACTCTGCTACAACATAGAACGGATAAAGTGATTTTACAAAATAAAGCACAGCTTTGTTCCAAACGGTACGTTCCGCATTTACAGGAAACCCACAAAAATGGTGCCGAGTATTATTGGTGCAGCGACTGACCAGGTACTGCCGAAGATAATTCTTCCCGTGGACATCATGCTCCCCAGAGAAACCAAGCCGGATACGAGATCGTTGATTCCCTCCTTAGCTTCCGCCTCCGTCCCACCGCTGTAAGGATTGTTGCGTTCCCCGTTCTCCCTTCCACCGGCGTATGGATTGTTGGCTTTCTGTTCACCTCCGTAAGTGTTACTCTCCCTATTGTTTTCCCGTCCATAACTGTTTTCTTTGTTCGACCCATAGGTGCCTTTCCCACGCTCTCCGGACATTCCCGACTCACCCGAACCATAAGCTGCAACTGGTTTGGCGTTACTGTAAGTATTCCTTGCTCCTTCCATGGTGCTTCCGCCATAGTTCCCTGCACTACCTTCCTGTCCAGGTCGAGCGTTTTCATTCATACCATAATTTCCGCTCATACTGGCACTCTCTTGGTTATAGCCGCCATTGATGCGGACTGTCGCGACTGGATAAGGACTAGCCATGGCTTCACCTTTTCCCGTTCCCATGTAGTTCATCGAGCCGGAAGTCATCTCGCCGGTATTCCGCATGGTCCCACCCATGTAGTTCTGGTTGCCGCCACCTTCGCCTACTCCGTTGGGCGAGGGGACAGACACTGCCATGGGGTACACAGGGATGACAGACTGTCCTTCAGCCGATCTGCCGTGAAGACCACTTCCGGTTCCGCTGAATAACGAAGCGAAGCCGTGCTGGCGACCCGTTCCCGATGACCACATACCGGTGGAGCTTCCTCCTCCATGGTTCACTACACCGTCGGCGTGGATTAAGAAAAGGTGTGAAAAGAATATTACTGCCCAACTGCATAACGCAGCTGGATCGCGATTGCTTCTCATTCTACCTTCATGCGTGACAAAAACACGTTGCGGTGGAAAACGTGACTGTAGGTTTTATATTTTAGGGCTACATCCGTGTGAAGATACGGCTCTGTGGCTGTCCATTAGCGGAGGACCTGCAGATGGTTCGCCGTGAAGTTGACTGTGAGATGACAAGCTATACGTATGTTTATTGTTCATCTTGGTCTTTTGTCCCATGACGAGACTGAAAAGGCACAGACTTTGCACAACGGGTCGCGACTGGATAGAGCTAGCGGTTTGTTCATCACGACTGTGAAATAATTAGACAAACCATTTTTGCACCATCTCGCATTGTTATGCTTGTTGTGACGAGCTCGATGGTCACTGTCTCATACGACTGACTTGTTCGTTGTGGTCAGTTACAACAACATGGGAAAACCTATTGTTTGATACTCATAGTTCAGTAATGTTATATACAATCCATTCCAGCCAAGTTGTCGTCGCTTAATCAAAATTCGCTTCTTCTGACCAAATGATGTTTCCGCCTCTGCCAAACGTTTTATCATTAATTCAGCTCTCTGGAACCGTTCGAGAACAAGGAAGGCCGAGTTGCTATTGTGGAGCAGAAGACAGATGGGGAAAGTTCGACATCTGTTTTCCTGCCCGACGCAAAAGCATGCGCGCAAGTTGATCGGAGGCGGCACTTCAATTTTCATATTTTAATTTCACATTTTGCGTCGTTTCAGACTCTCCGACCAGAAACTTTCTTTCAAAACACTGTGAAAATAGTCTTCTTCCAAAGTGCGTTTATGAAACATCGTTTGTTTTAACGGAGTGAGAACTCGGGAGTTTTATTTTACGGCTACAAGCAGAGGGAGTGGTCGTGCCAAAACGACCTAGTTTCAAGATAAGTTTCCAAAGCGGTCTTCTGCCTGAATTCTTTTAAACCAATTGCATCATAGAGAGTACAAGTGGAAGTGTCGAAAACGAGTTGGCAGGGGACATGAAGTATAGATCTAAATTTTGAACGGGTAATGAGAATTCGCGAGGAACAACTTGGCTGGAGCAGGCTGTAGTAAGGACCGTAGGGTGGCTTGTTAAAACATTATAGCATGCATCAGATTTCTTTCATACCTTTTAGTGAGTTTTTACTACTTTTTACTGGTACGTTTATTACACTACGAGCGTAGTCTGGGACGTAGGGCAAATGAAATGGAACCAGATTCATGTCTGAAGTGGCGCACGTTCTCGTTGCTATGAGCTCGAAGTGTGCCTCACTTTAGAAAACAATCTGGTTCAGCTCATTTGCCCACGTCCCGTATGTTGAGCCATAACAAAATGTTCAGATTGGAAGCGAAACATGGTGGATTAACGATATTAAAAACTAAATAATACCATCGTACTGGGAAATTAACAAATTTCATTCTTCTGCTCTGTGGGTTGATAGACAGAACCGGCACTAGTTTCTCAATACCGTATCTGCAATCTGTGCACCGCGGACGGAAAGGCCCACGCAAAGCAGCGCAATTACCGGCTTCTCTTCATCGATACGAAATTATCCGCAGTGACTTCTTCGACTGTTCGGCCTACTGCGCATGCCGGCCGCAAAGCCAGGCACCATGTGTACGCAATCTAGTGATATTCAAAACATCGTAAAGTGTCAGTAAAGTAATTGGTCTCGCAACGCAATGGTCAGTGGCTCGCTTATGACACACTTTCCGGTGCCGCGGACGAGAAAATATCGAGGTGTTGACTGATGCATGACCGAGTTGAACCCGGTGACAGTGTGTTAATCACCCCGGAGTACCATGCCACGATGTTCTTTGACGCTAATGAGTCTATATGGCCATGAATATTACAAGCCGAATAATTCGGATATAAAAGATGCAATCCTATTTCGGTATAACAAACATCGCCTCTCACATCGTTTTCTCATCTCCCTAGTAAAACTTCGGAATCTGTCTTCAACAACCATGAAGTGCCTCATCGTCTTCTCCGCTTTCGTCGCTTCGGCGTTGGCCGCTAATGGCGACCAGCAGCCAAAAGTTTGGGACGCTTTGAATGTACTCCGAGGGAAAGATGCCCTGTTTGCTGATCAGATCCAAGAGCTCCTAATGAACGTCGTCCCAGGTGAAGCCCTTTGTCTCGTCTTAAAAATTTGCTACAACCAAAAAAAAATGAGTTGTCTGTATTTAGGTCAGGACTTCCCTCTCCTGTCCGAAGTCCCCGATACCGCAGTCGACTGTAGTCGATTCAAGCAGCCAGGTTTCTACGCTGATACCGAACAAGGAAGATGCCAAGTTTTCCATCGATGTGACATTAATGGGCACTTGACTGGATACTTGTGCCCCAACATGACTGTAAGATACTACTTCCGGGTTAAAGTTTCAGGAAGCAACTATTAGCATGCATGGGCCTTTTTGCAGCTCTTCAACCAAATCACTCTGGTCTGCGACTGGTTCTACAACGTTGACTGCAGCCAAGCTCGCCAGTTCTACGACTACTCCAACAGCCGTCTGTACCAAGAGGGAGTTGCTCTTCTGGATGACCAAAACGACTTCGAAGTCCGCGCACGAGTCGTTGAGCAAACCGGCGCTTCCAGCTCTCGTCGTCTATCGGGCTCTCGATCGTCCTCTTCATCCTCTCAAGAGTCCCAATCCAGCTCCTCGCAAGTCAGGCGCCGAAAGTCTCGCAAGTCCAAGAGCAGCCGAACCAGCAGCAGCAGCCAGTCTGTCAGCCAGGAATTCGCATGAGAAAGAAGCCTAGTTTCTGCAGCCTCCTCATTGTTGCTTAGACGCTTCTCAGTTTTTAGCTTGTTTCTCATTCAACCTCATCAGTCTTCTCATGTGTTCTCGGCCGGCTGACTGCACACATTCCTATGATTTGCTCAAACCGTTTTTGCAATAAACTGGCCGGTACGGTGAAGCTCAGCTCTTGTGATTGATGGAGAAGCCGGCGGAAAGAGCCAGCAGTGCCGAGAGTCCGTCATCTGGTTCCACCTTGAGCCGCTCTCAAAAGCAGCATAGTAAACTGATTATCCTCGATGGGCCATCACCAACCGAACTCAAGTTTCAGAAGGATAAAGATTTGTACAAGAAACAACGAACTGATCTAGAACGTCGACGGAATGACTTCCGGGTATATCTGGAACAATCTGGGGTAATGGACAAGTTGAACAAAGGTGTTTCGTGAGCAACTACGTCGAAGTTCCTTCATGAAAGGATTCGTCATGAAATTTGTTGTAGCTTTGCTTAGGATATTCGAAGAGCCCACACTGCCGAAGAATCCGATAGAAGCCTTCAAGAAGTTGATCATGCCTGAAGGTTACGATCCGGAGACGGAAGAGCTCGAAAGATTGAGTCGAGAGATCAAAGAGTTACAGACGGATATTGCTGGAATAACTGAGGAAAACAAAAAACTTCGAGCAACGGTAAGATCACATGCAGAAATCTTTGCTTCAAGAATCACCAGCCTGAACTCCACTTCATTCGTAGCTGGGAATGGCGGTGGAAGTTGTACCTCTTCCTTCGACCAACACCGTAACTCCGTCTGAGCCACTCGCTCCTACCGGCAACAAAGACAAAGCTCTGCCAGCCAGTAAAGACAGTCCACATAAGAGCGCTAACGCAACCAGCGCGAAGAAGAAGAAATGAGCTAATCCTTTTTCCCGAGCTTGACCTGCCATCTGTATCTGGATTTGTAACGGATGCACAGCAAAGGAACAGTAAGAACGAAGGAACAATTGACTTGAGGGCAGTTCGACACTTGGCACAACTGTAGGAAAAAGTAAGGCAGAGAGAAACTATTTGAACGAAAGAAAATGCAATCTCGCGATGTTACAGTACGCGGTTGATTGGTTGGGTGAAAAAGAAAAGGTTTGAATTACAGTAATGTCAAGATCCTTTTGAAGGATCGATTACTACAAGGTTTCGTCACACATTGGTGAGACAAGTTACAAAATTAGAGATCCGTCAATTCGAGATTATTTCAGTCAAAACTAAGGCACTTCAATCTAACTTTCTTCCCACCTTACCTGATTATCTAGGCCATATCGTTCAGGGTTTGCAAGACTACTGATGTCGCCATCGTAATTCTCCAGCAGGGTACGCAGCAAGTCATGTTCATCTTTGTAACCCATATCCGCCATGGCTTGCAAGGCTTCTTCCACACGAAGCACTGTAAAAACATCGAAAATACCTCGTTAACTCTTTCCTGTGCGAAGACAACCGGCAACGAGATGAGAGCTGCGCCACTCTACCGAGCTCCTGCATACAGCGACCCATGGACAGCCTATGACGATTGAGCGTGCAGGTGTCAAAGATAGACGCACAGTTTCATCCGTGGTTTTCACGAATGAAACATCTCTTACCGGCAGACTTTTCCTCTTCCTCCAGTTCCTGCTTAGCCACCAAATCCCACCCAGTCTCTCCATCCGAGGATTCCGACTTAATGCTGACATCCGTGGAAGCTACCGCGGCCTCCACTTCTGGCTTGGGTTCTTCCTTAACGTCCCGCTGAACGACTGCCTCCTTCAGGGTCTCCACGGCCGGTTCACGCGAAGTCTCCACGTCCATATGCACCAACTCACCTATCTGCTCAGTCAAGAACTCACAACCACGCTGCGGAAACTGCTGTGGCATGAAGGCATGCAGAACCTTCTGGACCTTGTTCTGCACGTCTTTCAGCACAGCTTCCATCGGCTGGTCCATGTCAATGTCCAGTTTTACCACTAGTCCGCCCTGATTCTTGTCACCTAAAACAGAAACGAATACTGGATCATACATACCAAAGGATGGATTTTCGGAACGTCGACAAATTACTTCAACATGATCGTTTATCCAAGTGGCGAACGCTTTTAGCCAATAACAATAAGATATGCGCCACTTCAGGCAACGATCATGTTGATTCCATGTGGCGATTTTTTACTTCAGTTTTGCAGAAATAAATTTATTTTCTGTTGGCTTCTTGTGTAACCTACTTTCTGCCTTCTGGACATTTTGGCGATCTTGTTGGGCAAGATGTTCGTAGTGGCTCTCGAAGGCCTGAGCCTGGGCAGCCACCTGCGCGCGCTTTCGTTTTCACCGACGGCCCTGCGAGCCATCACCCTGGGTACTGCGTGAGTGGTCTTCGTGGCGGACGTTCTGCCGCTCGGGCTACAGTCGGAAGACAGCACTCCTTGAACTAAGAACAGATTTTGTATCATCCATCCAAGCTGAATCTCCTCTTCAACAGTACTGACTTGACTTCGCTTCTCAATATTACAAAGCTCAAACAGACGCAAAAGGAACCGGCGAATCATTTCGGCACACTCACAAGCGTTGTTATGCAGTTCGCGTTGAGCCGCGTGTTCGTGGTAAGCTTTGAAAGCGTGCATTGCCTGCGGAGCCATAGGTCCTGGGCCAGTCGCCTCAGTAGCGAAGAATCCAATGCTAGGACCACCGACAAACCAATCTGAGAACCGTAATAAATAAATAATCACTGTAAGTCTGTGTATTGCTTCTTGCATGTTGCATGTAGGACCTATGGCCCAACTGAAACAAGCCATTGACTTACTTCCACGGTTCGGACCATTGATGTTGCCGAAAACCGGATCGCAGTTCATACGATCTTCCTCCCATTCGTCGTCTTCATGCCCCGGAGCCGCGCGAGGATGAGTCATCTTCGTGGCCAGTTGCTTCTTGGTAATCCGTTTGGGAGCCAGAAGAGCAATGCTACTATCTGCAACGCGAGAGAAAATCATAAATTCAACTCTCTAAATAAATGTGTCACTTTTCAGCAACTCTGAAAAATGTGATCGCTCAGTTTCGAAACTTTCGGAGGTACGCGGTTTTCTCTTGAGAGATTTTCTACAATGGCGGATTTCTGCTCTCGGTTGCTCAAATATTCTAACGGCTACCGTTCATACCTGGGTGGTTTTCCCGCTGTAAAGGCAACATGTTCTCATGGTAGTATACGCCCTGGTCTCCAACTTCTTCCTCGGAATCGTTTTCCGCCACCGCCGTCGCGTGGAGCCCGCGCCACCGTTCCGGTCGCTAATGTTTTAGTGGGCGCCAGCGACTTGCGAGCATTCGGCTGAGTCAAATACCTGTAGGACTGAATCCTATCATCGAGACCGTACACTGGCTGCATACCTAGGACCTTATATTTTGCTAGAAGTGTTGGTGGTGGGACCTCCATAGCAGCCGGAGGCTTCTGAAGCACCACTGGTGGTACTTGGCCTTGACGTCCTGGAGAATTCTCTCTTAGATGGCCAGAGTACGAAGCCTCGCCGGGACCTTGACGAAAACAATCCATATCGTGAGCATCAAAAGACACGCGAACACGATGGGGAAAATATTCGGGAGCTGGGCAAAAAAACTGGACAGAAGTCGTCTTCTGCAGTGGCGCAACTTTTCGGTTATACTGGCTAATAGGGTGCGCCACTCGAGAAAGACTTTGTCGAGTTTGTTTGCCTAGGTCTTCTTTTGTCGTTAACTAACCCTGTTTCGAGTTCATGGCCTGCATCTTCTGTTGCACTTGCTGCAGGTGAGCTTCTTCTCGTATGATGGCATTGCCGCTCGAATCTCTGAGGCGTCGCAGCATTTGGACGTCACCCATAGCCTTCAGGAAAGCAGGGTTGATCCCAGCTGCTGTAATGGGGCCTGAAAACAAAACCATGGGAAACCAACGAAACAGTCATGAAGACCGAATTCACCTATTGTACCACTTCCTGAAGCCGCAGCTGGACAACCCACCAGCGACTCGATAGTAGCCTTCAACACCTTCGGAGCGCGCTCCTCCTGCTCAGGAGTAAAGATCACAGGGTTGGCTAGAACTGGGGTAACAGTGGTTGCAAAAGTTGGACTTACAATTAGACCTGCAAGAAACCATCCAAGCAAAAAAGTCACAAAGGCCAGCATACGTACCACCTCCAGCAGCACCGGGTTCCACCGGCGGCTCCGCCTTTCCCAGAAACTGTCGAGCGATCTCTTGCTTAGCGGGAGTGAAGATTTTCAGGGGAGCTGGAGCAAGAGCGCGAACTACGGTGGCGGTGCTTGGTGAAGCCATCACTGCAGATGCTGCAGTGGTGGTAGTAGCGCCTGTTACCGGCGCCGGAGTGGCGTTCTACGCCGGTTTCAGTTGGCCCAGCGTTCGAAGTACGGGAAGAGCTTCCGCCACAGTTTTCTGCAGACACAAAAACGATGATCCTGTATATAACGGATACAGAGAATTCGAAACGACTTCGCTTTCAGGGAAGGCATCAGAAACACTAAAACTTACGCGCATGTCTTGGTCCTTGCGAATAACCATCATTGTTTGTTCGATGTGTTTTCCCTTCGCCTCGAATTTCTGGCACAAATCAAAGTCCGTGCAGATCAAGCACTGGAAGAGAGCCAAGCGCGTGAAAACATATTGAATCTGCGATTAGTGAAACTGGAGCAGGTACGACGTGAGTTGGAAGACGAACTGGACCACTTACATACCTTGTAACGTCTACCGAAGACGCCCTGCTGACAAGCGCCACAAGTAATACCTGCAAGCAAACAATCAAGAGTACACTACACCTCTAATCCCAACTTCGCTTGAATGGCTTCCTACCGTCGAACTTGTGCTTTCCGTGAGGAGAATCATCCCTTTCGGTCTCGACGTAGAGTCTTCTCGATGTGTTCGCCAAGCCATCTCGTTGACGCATTCTACCAGCTCGGCCTCCGAAGCACAGCGGATCTTGTCCTGATCATGATCTGCAAATGACGAGAAGATAAGAGAATGCGCAATTAACGGCTTTCGAGCTTCTCCAACTTCTCTTCCAAAAAAAATCTCCTGTACCTTTCCAAATGACGCGAAACTTGACATCGCCGATAACCTCCTTGATCTTCTCGCAGATAATTTCGTACATGCCTCCATCGTTCCGACCCACTGCCATGCGACGAACTTCTCCTTCTCCTTCTGGAATATCTAAGAAGCTCTTGAACGGCTGCATGTCTGGCACAGCGAGTTGGACGGTAGTGACGACAGCCTTCTGGAAATGGGAGCCAAAATTCACTGCTTCTCTTCTCAAATGATCCACCACGACTTTCTCGAAGTTCTGGCCGAACTTTTTAGCTTCTCCCACCACAGGATTCACTACGGCTCGCTCGAAGTTTGCCCCAAAGTTGGTAGCCTCTCTGGCTACGGGACGGATGACGGTCTTCTCGAAGTTTGCGCCGAAGTTGTTTGCTTCTCGTACCACGGGGTTAACGACGGTCTTCTCAATCTCCGAGCCTAGGTTAGCTGCACAGTTTATGAACCACTCAAAGGACATAACGCTGTGAGCCTGTGGGACGAGACAAAGAAAGTTGAGAAACTGAAAGAAGGAAACTTTTGTCTACTTTGTCAGACTTTGTTATGGATTCTGCCGGGAGGCGGGCGTAAAGCAAAAAAGGCGGGAGACGCCTCGTGCCGTTGGCTGCGAAGTCGAGACGTAAATGCGAATTGGTCAGTCCATTCATTCGGCTTTGCCCTGGAATCACACTAGTCTTTTCCGACTCGGTGAATTGTCCAGCGTGGGATTGTGGAACCTACTGTAGGTAGTTATGTCATGGTCATATGTTACGCACGGCGGAAGACGGAAGTCGGAAGTCAAGCCGAAGAACCAAAGTTCCGCGGAAAGTCTTCACGAAATTTGAAGGTTCATACAGCGTAGCCAAATACCATAGTTCGCATCTTTCGACAGATTCGGAGTACTAGAACTAACGTACCAGGGCCCGAAGACCTCGTCTGGGTGAGAGTCTCGCGAAGAAACCAAGAAGTAAAGGGACCAGACAGATGGATTGTGGGTATGCTGTTCTTCGCAGAGACCGTCTTTGCTCTCGCAATCTGAGGTCTTGCTTCTTTATGAGTCACCCTTAACACGAGCGAACCGGACCGAAGAAGTAGTGGCGTTGTTGACAGTGTGCGACTTCGGCTTCAGTACTTCCCCATCGAAGCGCACTGTCGGCGAGGACGCTATAAAAGTTGAACTCGGTTTTCCGAACAAACAACCTCATGCATAGTGGAGAACAAACTTTGTCGAACGATAATCTTAGAAAGTAAATGGCAAGAAGTGATAAGAAAAATATAAAACCCGAACCTTTAACATCGAATGCAAAGATGATAAGGTTTATTCGATAGCTGCGCTGCTCATGCCGAACTCAAAGCCGCAGATGGTTCGAGCACTTCACACTGCTTGGTCCGTCGGAGCGAGAGTGAGCTCCCTAATGTTAACGTGAGGAGGAACCCCAACAATGTACAGCACCGCATCAGCAATATCTTGGGATGTCAGTGGTTGCACAGAATCTCTATACGCGTGGAACTGCTCCAGGTGCTTCTTCGTGTCCTCGTTTTGCTGGTCGCTGGCGGCCTTCCTGACATCAGCAAATTCAGTGTCCACAATACCTGGGCTCAAGCTCTAACACAGGGAAGAACGAAAAGCTCTGTACTTCGCGAAGTGCGAACCATGCGTTATAGATAACAACAATTCAAAACTTCTTTCGCGTCCGTACTTACGGTCACACGAATCTTGCTCTTCCGCTGCCTAAGCTCAGAATTCAAGGCTTTGGTTAGAGCTGTAACCATGTGCTTCGTTCCCGTGTAAAAGTGCGAGACCGGCGACGATCCGACGCTATGTCCCGCAGTACTGGAAAGCAAAGCTGTTCGTCGTTTCTCATATTTAAGACAACACGGACCGTTATTATTCCATTTTCTTCTTTCAATTAGCTACCTGTTCAGATTAATCACGTGTCCATCGTCAACTCCGGCGTTTCTCATCAGCCGAAGAGCCTCGCGAGTGCAGATGGACAGTGCCATAATGTTAACCTGTCTAACAAACAAACAGTTGACTAGCCTGACCACAGTTAGCATTTTCCATTTCCGGTTCTTCGATGTTATAGTTTGAGATCATTTTCAAGACTATAGTCTTTCCCACACCTCGTATACTGATATGGTACCATAAATAGATCTTACGTCCAGCATCTGCTTCCACTTGTCTGTTCTTCCCGTAATCAGATCATCTGCGTGACCAAGACCAGCGTTATTCACCTGAGAAACCGCACATCTGATTAGTAGTTGTCCAAGCGATCTCCACTTCCGGTTTGATATACGGTATTACAGTGTATTACGCCGTTACCAAAATGTCTACATGCTTGAACTTCACTTCGATCTCCTCAAACATCGCCAAGATCTCTTCCTCTTTGTAAAAGTCACACTTCAGCGCCGTCATACTTCCAGCTCCGGACGTTCCCTTCATTGATGCAGCCAACTGTTGGACCTTCTCGCTTCTTCGGGCGCATCCGATGACGTTCATCCCACTTCGGCACAGCGTCTGCGCAATGGCGTATCCGATGCCCGCGGAAGCTCCGGTGACCAAAACAGTGCGGCCTCTCCAACGCTCCATGTTAGCGTGTTGTCCGATGTCGAGTCTATTGTAGAAGCAGCCAAGCGAGAATGACGAGGCCCGCCAAGTCAGGGAAAGCCAGCCTAAGCTGGAAGATGACTTCCGGTGAGTCTATACGAGACTGGATTGGAACGGTAGATATATGACCGTAGATATGATATGACATGACGTTATATATGATAAAACTTAGATCATACTGTTATATGTTTAGGGCGTTGTACGGGTGGGACCAGATCGACCAGATTTTGCTTCCTACACTCATGGTAACTTGAGCTCTGGAATATTTTCTACTTCAGTACAACACGACATGTCATTTCGATCCGGAAGTTACCCACTTTACCTACTCGGACAAAAATACTGTGTGTAATTTACGTCTGTTTTCCAGGTCGAGAGCTCGGTGGAAGAACTTTCGGTGTGAGTCAACAACTGCAGTATTCCATAAAACTGCTGGAGGAAATGTCAGATAGTTCCATGCTCTGGGATTGTGCACCAGTCAACATGAGCATGAAATACGCAGGAACCGCATAACAATTAGAAGGTCGAGCTTCGGATCAAGCGGAAGTGCGTGGGACATGCTGCACAGCTTCAAGTCTTATCTCTCCATACCAGGCTGCGTTTCCCGGCGTAAGTACTTAACCGAACCACAGGTCCACATGTAAGTACTGTAACACATGCTGTAACAATCGTACATGGGTCTACATTCCCTCTTTCATCCTCGTACTTGTTTGCTACAGGAAGATGGAGATCCTCAACCGCCGGCGTAGCCATTTAATCTGCATGCCCGCTGGATAAAGGATAATCTTGGCCATAATGGAGACTCATCCCGCCGTGGAATATGTCTGTGCGTTAGACGCGATTTTAACGCTGTCGAACAAGGGTTTTCTTTCCTAAATATAGAACCGATGTTCATGTTATCACGTCGATGTTATCTGCTCGACTACTTTCAGGATCCTAGGCAAACTCTCTCTCTGGATTTTACAGTTGGCTTCGAATTCATCTCCACATAATTCAGGCGAAGCCTGATGTGAGTTCGTTCTGTTTTCGGCATTTATGCTGGTCGTGGAAACCGTGAAGTGAAGAGGCACTTTGCATTTGGGATGGGCACTGGTGCTATTGTTGGTGCGGCTGTTGGATGCGGATGTGCATTGGCTTGTGTGCTGGTCTTCATCATTATTCGCCACCGGTCAAAGCGAAAACAGGTAAGTTAGAATATCTTTCGGTTTGCCGTACTTGTACACATATACCGCAACTGCGATGGTAACAGTCAGTATTACCGAACTGCGTCTTCCACTGTAATAGCCAGTTTTCAGTAGCAAGCTTGTATTAAGTTGCTTTTGGACTAATCGCTGTAATATCCTACGTTCAGTAAGTTGAAATTTATAGGTTGTAGTTTTAGGAATTTAGAATACATAATGTGGTTTCCGCCCTTCGTCTAGATTATGCAACCTACGGCGCCCCATAGCTTTGATATTTGGATTCGATAAGAAATCAGATATTTAATTGATATTATTGATATTTTCCAGAATGAGAATGATGCGCGTCCACGAGTGGGCAGATCGCCCACGACGACCTCATCGTCAGCGTGGGGTGTCACAGGGCAAACCCTAGCCACATCCGTTTCGAAAACAGGTCTCCTGTTGCCTCGAGGTTCTCCCATTCAACCTGATGCTCCCAGTTTCAGCGGTGTCAGCTGCGAGTCGCCCTATCCCTGTCGTAAGTCCTGTTGATCTCTCTCATTATGTAGGTTAACCATGAGGTCCACAACGTTGCATAATGTCACACCCTCTGGGATACCTCGTCAGCCCATCTGGGCTCCATTCAAACTGAAGTTAAAAACGAGCACTCATGTATTTTGGACCAGCTTGTGCGGCTAACTGTAACTGTTTCATATAAAGGAGGATCACCAGAACATTTTCTATCTGTGAGCTGGGCAAACAGAACGAAATAGATCGTTATCCTGGCGCAAATTTCCAGCCCGTCACGGTGAACTCGTGCGCCTCGTACGATAACTACATAGTGCCTTGCACATTTTGTTTGCCCAGTTCTCATCTGTTTACGATTGAGCACGTTGTGCTAGTATCTTCCATATCCAGCTAAAGTAAAGGATAAAATTCAAAATTAGTTCATCTGAATTTGCTGACAAAAGATCCTCGGTGTAATTAAGTGAAAGGAGATTCAGCCACACGCCTAATGAAGAAGGAATGAGATTCCGCCTTCCCTCCTTTTGTCGTGTGACGGAGACCCGACAAGTGTTGGGGAATAACAGAGTCTAGAGAGAGCTTAAAAGTAATCAATGGTCCTTACCGACGAGGGCTGCATCTAAATGTGGACGCCTTGTTAAAGTACTGACGCAGATAGTCGTCAACATCGGGAACACAACCCAATAAATCCTTTATTGTGCCGTGTGGAGGGGTAATCATATGGCTGCAGGTCAATATGGTGAGCTGGATCAATGTAGGTTTCTGTGATCTATCCTTCTGCTTTACAAACACTCCTGAGTAATGCGCGTCAAATGAGTCGAATTAATGAGCGAGTGATTTTTCAAGATTGGAAACGTTATAGATTTCTTAATCACTAGTTGTTTTTTGGATCGAAAATCGTCGTGAGAGATCCATATGGCTTTTTTTGCCTGTTGCTTATCTTATCGTTCTGTTGTAGAGCGCTTGTTTCCCTTCGACTATGAGCGAAAGCTGTCAAGCTATTCCAGCTGCACCGGATATTCAGCATACTCCAGTGACACTTGCAAGACTAACGATTCCTCAGCGAGCTCTCCGCAGATCCGAATATCCCTTCAGTATCGGCTGTACTACGACCTCGACAACGGGGACCTGATACTGCATGTCCTACAAGGTAAATGCAACACCATGAACAAACTATCCAAAGAGAAGGATACAAAATTTAGTAGAAAAAGGCCAAATTAAACTTCTGAACGCTTCGTGGTCACGTTTCCGTATGAAGATCGGAGCATATGCGTGTAACTATAGTCGAGAGTGGTGAGCAGCTGCGTCTATCTCGTGAATAACATTTTTGTCTGTATTCGTAGCTCATTTTACTCCAGTGTGGCAGGCTGGTATTGACGGGTTGACACAGTCGTCTCCCGAACGACAGAAACCTCTACCATATCGGGATACCTACGTAACCTTCACCCTGCGGGCACCGGGAAGAGAGCGACGCTGTGGACAAACCAAGATTTCCCATACGGACAATTCGCAAACCGTGAACTATGACGAAGTGTTCGCTTTACCGGTCAACCATGAGGCCCTTTTGGTGAGCCAGACGCGCGTTTGTGAAGGTCATGCAGTCAATTTCATCTTTGACCTGGGTCCCCCTGCGGTGATTAGGTCGTTAAATATGGACGCACGAGATAGGCAATTTGCATGGATTGAACATCACCTCCATGAAACCCATCGTACCACTAACGATCTTTGGTCTTTTCCCCCAGGAACAACGGCTTCATTTTGACATCTTTTGTTACAACAGCTATTCCAGACCACAGATACTGGGTAGTGCCGATACGTTGGTCGATACGGACGTCTTGGACGGTACCGAACGCTGGATTGACTTGGCGACCAAGTCGGCCTCACCGACTTCCGAGAACCTGAGAGAAATAAATGACGGATCAGCGCGCTCGGAAATCCTAATTTTTCTGAGCTTTCACATCGCACGAGAAGAGCTAACCGTCGACATTCTAAAGGCTAAAAATGTCACTGGGTTGTTTCCAGTGCGGTCCCAATCGGAAACAAGTACGTTATACCCTTTCTAAGCAGAATGGCTCCCCAACACGAAATTTGGCTAATTCCCTAGATCAGGAAATTGATGTCAGACAAATTTTTACCAGACTTTGATTTTCCAAAAAACTTTGCATATGAGCACAGAGTATTACTAAAATTGTGTTTCCTGTTTGAGAAGAATTTTTCTGAAAGAAACATAACGGTAATTTTGCGAACGCACGATGATTAGATTTTATTCGGACTTTATCTCGATTTTCTTTGAAGGTACGGAAGTCTACGTCAAGACCTGCTTAATAATTAATGAGCAGAAGATCAAGAGGAGGACGAACGCTCAATATCTTCACCGGGCCACCAACGCGACAGCAGTATGGAACGAGTCATTATCGTATCCGGTGAAGTATGCACAACTGGAACAGTGCGTGTTGCTCCTGTACGTTGTGGAGCATCGCAAGGACACCCAACGAGAGAAGACGGTGGGAAAATGCGTGATAGGACCCTTCGGGGGTGCCAGTACCGACGGATATTTGCAATGGCAACAACAAGGGAGTGCCTCGGTCATTAGAAGTAATGCCATGTGGCACACGGTAGTCCGTTACAGTACGGATAAAAAAGCACAGAAGGAAAAGTTAGATTCTGAATGACCTTTTGCGGATGTAGATTTACTCTTCCTGTTAAGCCGCTAATTCATGTTTCTCTTTCGTTTTTGTTCTTTCTATCCTTATAAGCCTATTAAGTTAGGTCGAAGCGCCTAGTATATTCATTCTTTCGGAGTACCAACTTGGCTTTTAAATTTCTTTCGGGAAATATACCGCTGTAGGAAGATTAACTTGTGAATTAAGCGGTTAGTACTATGTAGATCTAAATGCTGAGTAAGCGTTTCTATACCTCCACCAGGAGATCCACTTAATGACGCAAGTGCCACTCTTAGAATGTTGAGCAAGGTGCTTTTGAAATTGTTACCGGTAGACCATTGTTGGATCCTCATTGTCTGCCGCTGACTCGAGGAACCGCTGCATAAATTGTTGATTATTACAGGTCAGCCAGACTCTTACGTGGAAGCACAAATAGATTTATGTAAGCATTTCCGCCAGATCGGCCCTCCAACTCAAAAGGCTACACTACCACACTCAAACTTGAGACGCCAACTCGCATATGTCATAATCTAATTACGGCTTCTGTCGGAATGCGAAACAAAAGTTAGCAAAACCGAAGAACCCTATCGAAACCCCGAAATCTAGAAGAAGAGCCATACCCATCAAAGTGAAAATCAGCGAAGCAATGTCCTTTGTCCGAAGTGGCGGAACACAGAAGGTACATGCTAGGCACCCGTGCGCCACCTGTCAACTCCGACCTTCACACGTGCGCAGCTCATGCGGGGCAGCATGTCAAGCGATTAGGCTGACCAACCTACAAAATAACACGTTATGGTAAGTGGTACAAGACGGCTTCATTCGGGTTGTTCGTTTGCTCGTAGTAAGTCTTTGCCCGGCTTGGCCTGCCATCCACTTGGAAGAGCTAGTGTGTACACATTGGACAACCTCGATTACTGTATCTGGAGGCTCGATAGACAGACGCCACTTTGGCTAAGTCTTAATGGCGACACGCAGCTCAGTCTCGTAATCAAAAGTTTCTTACGTTCCTACCTCTTGTTCTTACGGTACCTTGGTATAGTTAGTTGACGGAAAGCCCGCTTGGCAGTCTTACGCCAGTCATCGGAGCTGCTGGCAGCTGCATGCTCGAAGGTGAAAGTCCGAACGGATAACCTAACACTAAACTGTCTCCAAGTAATTATTTGGTGCCAGTTTGAGGCGCACCTTCATCCGTCAAAATCTTTTCTCTTTGGGTCGTAGGTTGTTTTCGGGAATTGTCCACCAGAATCCGATGTGTGATCAGGACCCGACGACCCCATCTCTCAACGGGAACCGTCGTAGACGGCCTTGCCAGCTAAAGATCCCATAACCTCCGGATCCATCTATTCCAACCGTGGCGATGGCATCTTCTGTGGCTTCACCAAGACGCTCCACAGCCTGGTACGATCATCTACCCTTCACAACCGACCAATCTTTGACATTGGCGGACAAGGTTGTGTTCGTGATGGGACTTTTACAAAAGGATTCGAAGATTTGTTGTTGTGGAGAATGCAAGCGGACGGGGGTGTGTAGATTGTCGGATTCACTTCGCGACAGCATCCTTCGCGAGTTCGACCGCTCCATCACCTGCGATCGGCTGGAACGTCTAGGTACCTACGCACTGGACTTTGGAGACTTGAAGATCCAGAAAATGGGAGACAACTCGGTCTACGTTCGAACCGTGGTGAGCCAAAATTAAATCCTGTTTCTCGATCAATCAACGACTTCGATCAATCATTCACCACGCTGCGTTTTGTTAATTGGCTTTGCTGAGCTCCGTTCCGCTTATGTATTGTTGTGTTCAGTTGATTGTTGTTCCGTGTTCGGCTTGATTGAATGCTCCGCATTTCGATCAAGACTTCCATTTCCTGCTTGGTTGTAGGTTCCTCCTTGGCTTCGTGCCACTTCCGCAAGTTAAATTTGTCTGTCCCGTACCACGTCATGAAATGGATAGTGTTACGCAGCGCGACATTCTTTCGGCTTGCGCGCACGTGTACGGCTATAGACCTTGAAACGCTGCGATAACGCGTACAATTAGGCTGGCAAGCGCCAAGTCGGTGGCTGACTAAATGGCTTTGTTTGATGGTTTGCAGATGGTGCGTGGAGAGCAGTACTCTGTGATATACAAGCTCATCCATGCCGATAAGACCATCCAGTCGCTGGATGTCGGCAGTCTTCCAGGAGCGTGCAGCTCAAACATGACTCGTCTCGCCGCCGTGGACCATCGGCAGCAGCAACGTCAGCTGGTTCGTCAGCAGTCCCACGAATGACGATCTCGGCGTAAAGAGACCAAACCACCAAAATGCTCATAAGTTAAAAATGGCTACGGGTGCCATTTTCATTTTTTCAAATTTCTTGGTTCAGTTTTCCTTACGTTCAGTCCTTTTGTATCCAGCCGAATCAGCCACGTGGACCAAGTTTTCTGACGTACAAAAAATTATAATCCTTGTGCTCTCCTTTTGTGGACCTTAAAATACAAATATCTTTGTCGTACCGCAGACTGGAAGCATCTGATATGCTTTATGGATGGTTGTTTCCTGGTACTTGTACGTGTACTCTGTTTACGTAGGCTTCTTCAGGGAGCTGTTGGTGAGAAGGAAGGAAAGAATTGAAAAGATCAAAATATCCTGGTCATAATGGAAGTTTCTGTCCAGAATAGTCTGATGGGGTCCTTAACTCGAACTGAATGAAAAAATTTCCTCAGTGCGGGACTGGCGGAAAGCGAGGCACAGATGCTCCGTAGCCCTTGTGGCCTTCGGTGAGTGCGCCCCGTCAGTTAGACCGGGAACACTTACAAATGTATGGCAGCATAGCTCTGCGGTCTGGGTATGCCGCCTTCCATCTTAGCCTCTAGGTAGACTGTTTCACTTCGGGACAAACCAGATTTGTGGACTAGTTCAACAGGAAATTGGGGCAACGATCACGATACGGGTGCGGTCGTTCTTGTTTCATGCGGCGTGATGATTGATGCGTGTATGTACTTCCGAGTCGGGATTTCTTGGAAGTCTTGTGACTTCCATCGGGCGTGAGCTTGCCTCGAGGCGGATCTGGTTGTGAGGATGATAACGGGCGAGATCGCAAGATGGGATCCGGAGACGCCCATCTGCATACGTGAGGATGAAAGTACAGTAGTCCAGCAATGCAGCAACAGCCGAAAGCGGCGCACTTTGTTGTATTATTTGTCTCTAATAATGCCCTCTTTTTTTCTGCAGACTATGGCGGTCCTGATCGTTCAACTACACAGTTTGAAGTGGTTGAAAATGACCTGGTTGAATTTAGCGGGAAGTGAAGGACCTCGAAAGATAAAGACGCAGTAAAGCTTGGGAAATTGTGTGAAGTGATTTACGGCAAATAGGTTTCATGTGGCTTCCCTGCCTGATGTCCGCTTCCTCCCGACCAAACAAGTAAACCCGATTTTCTCAAGTACGTACTAAGCTCTCTTCCTCGCCGTTCAAGGCTTCTTTTCGATGTATCCGTCCACCACACTTTACTGCGTCTTTTTTCCACAGATGGGTTCGTTGTGCAATGTGCAATCTGGGACGCCGATAACCCACTGACATTGGGCTTTTATGAGCATCCAGCGCCAGTAATTTCCCTTGTTTCTTGTCCCTCCACCACAGCAATCGTTTTGTCGTTTAGCCGTTCTGCCGTTTATTGCCTTCAAGTATGCGTAATTGCCGACAGGAACAGACTAACTTAGCTGCCACCAGAATAATGGCGATGGAAAGGCTGCTGGGTCGACGTGCCATCTCGCAGACTATCCGGAATCAACTGATTGGTATGTGAGGGACGCAAGTTGATAAGACTCATGACTGGCTGGAATTTTCGAACTCTTTCCGGACGAGCTTATCAGTGTTTAAAAGTTGAGCACAATTTAGAGTCATTTTATACAGAGGACTAGTATCGGGGAATTTGAACGCAGCAGTGTGATGACAAGAGCAAGAAGGTCAACCTCATTGTGAGCTTTATCTTTCGCCGTCTGGACGTTCATCGATTACAGAGGAAACGAAACGAGTTCGCAAGACGATATTATGTCATCGTATCTGCAAATTTAATGGGCCGTACCGGAGTACCTCTTCTGTGGTTCCACCTGGAACTGTGAAGTCGACCAGCATTCTTCTTCGCTCGTGGTCAGTGTTGTCAACTCCTCCGCATCTTCAAAGCGAGTACCAGTCTAGGTCCTTCAGGATGATTTTTCGGATCCTCCTCGGTAAGGTATTATTTGGAGCTAAAGCACGTTCTGAAAGATTGGTAATATTTTGCTTATCACATCCGAAATTCGAACGGATATTTATCCAAAATATGTATTGTAAAATGCGTTTTTACAGGGAGCTTCTTGGTGTTTGCGTTGTCGCTGGTCCATGCTGAAAGAGCTTTACCGCAAGGCATTCGAAGTCCCGCCAAGGTACAGTTTTTGCTCACAGTATTATGCATGTTTTGTATTAGGCCTGGATTTTGGTTATGCACTGTATGCTGACCGTGCGTAATTTTTGCCATAGAGAGAAGTAAGGGCAACAGCTCAGGACTTCTTTGATTATATTCACAAGGATTACCAGCCCAGAGCTGAGAAGCTGACTGCCGAAGATGTGGAAGCGTCTTGGAAATTCAACACCAACATCACTGCCCACAACGAACAGGAAATGGTATTTTCAAATGTCCAATTGTATTGAGTGGACTGTATGAAATATTGTCCAGTAAATTCCACAGTTATGTTCTACCATAGATCGCATCGTCAGAAAAAGTCGCAAAGTTCGACAAGGAAATAGCCACGTATATCCGTGCTAATTTCAAGGATGTGGATTTCAGCGCAAACGCCACCTTGAAACGTGTCCGAGATAAGTTGGTCCTGCTCGGGGATGCCAACTTGCCAGATGCTGAGTTCTCCGAACTTCAGACTGTCGAAGCCCGCATGAAGAACATCTACTCGACGGCAAAGGTCTGCAAGACGATTGGTGTCCATGCTGACGATGTTGAAGACAAGTGTCCCAAGGAGCACCAGTTGGAGCTGGAGCCTGGAATCACCCAGCTCATACAGAATTCGCGAGACGAACCTCTGCTCAAGCACCTGTGGAAGTCCTGGAGAGATGCCACCGGCAGGCACATGAAGCATGATTACGCCCGTTATGTCGTACTGAAGAACAAGGGCGCCCAAATGGACGGTGAGAACTCCTGCAGTACTTAGCTTGACAACTGTTATGAAGGCCATCGTCGATATTTTTACATTTGTTTTTTACATTTTTCCAGGGTATGCCGACAACGGTGCCGCGTGGCGATCCACCTACGTCGAACCAGATCTCGAGTATCTGGACCAGAACTTCATCGATGAGGCCGAAGGCATTTGGCAGCAGCTGAAGCCTCTGTACGAACAGTTACATGCTTATGTGCGACATAGCCTTCAAACGCAGTATCCCACTGTGCGAGGACTCAGGAACCCCAAGGGTCCCATTCCGGCACATCTACTGGGCAACATGTAAGCATATTATACTTTTTTACTCGGTTAAGATTTTGTTAGTGTTTGGAATACACACGTGTTTCATGGATCGTCCCTGTTTCATCAACCAGGTGGGCGCAACAGTGGTCCAACCTTCAGGACTTCTCGCGGCCTCATCCTGACAAGCCATCTTTGGACGTCACACCAGCTATGGTGGAGAAAAACTACACAGCTAACGGGATGTTTCACATGTCGGACGATTTCTTCGCTAGTCTCGGACTTATTCGGATGCCTGGAAAGTTCTGGGATCATTCCATGCTTTCCAAACCGGATCCGAAAGAGCGGCTGGTTGTCTGCCATGCTTCGGCATGGGACTTTTACAACCGAGAAGACTTCCGGTAGGTTCCTACAGCTAAAGACCCTTTGCGCGGTGTGTTAGTTGTGGTACGCTACCCAAATATTCTTCTCTACAGTATCAAACAGTGCACGGACATCAGAATGAAGGACTTTATCACCGTTCACCAGTGAGTTTTCCGTATTTAGTTTCTTTGAATTGAAACGGCAGAACTGTCCAAACCAGACGTTTCTTCCCCAGTGAGATGGGACATGTGGAGTACTACCTGCAGGTAGGTGCGCCAGGATTTCATAGCTTTACCTTTGAATCTGATTGCAAGTTCTTGCATTCGATATAGTACAAGGATCTGGAGATACCTTTCCGCCGAGGAGCAAACGATGGATTCCATGAAGCTGGTACGTCCCGGTCGTCTTCGGACCTTGGTTAGCGCAGTACAGAGACGACGCACGTTCTTTATGCTCCATATCAAATTCACAGTTGGAGATACACTGGCTTTGAGCGTACAAACGCCCTCTCATTTGAAGTCGTTGGGTCTCTTGGCTGATAGTTTCAACATCAATGATTCTGGTGAGTTTCAAAGGCCTTTGCTCCCTCCGGATCTTCCGGAACAGTCGATTTACTGCTGTCTAGTAGCCGCACAAACCTTTAGTAAAACTGATATCTATTATAGACTTGGAGGAAAATTCTCTGTACTCTATGGCTTTGGAAAAGATTGCCTTTCTTCCATTCGGATATTTGATGGATAAGTATCGATACGACATTTTCAACGGGAAGATAAAACCAGAAAACTATAATTCCAAATGGTGGGAATACTTGTAAGTATGGTGCGCACATTAATCGACTGACATTGGCCAGAACGGCACCTCTTGATATTTCACCTGTGTTTTTGCAGAGCCGAGTATCAAGGTATATGTGCCCCTGTTCCGCGAAGCGAAGACGACTTCGATGCCGGTGCAAAGTTCCACGTACCTTCCAGCGTCCCTTACATGCGGTACTTCGAGTCCTTGCAAACTTTATTAAGGTTAAGTAAGCCCTACAATGCACCTCGTGTTACAGATACTTTGTGAGCTTCATCATTCAGTTCCAGTTTCACGAAGCCATGTGTAAGGAAGCCGGCTACACAGGGCCTCTACATCGATGCGATATATCCGATCCTAGCTTGGGAGAAGGCGGTAAACGAGCGGGTGCTCTCTTAGCGTAAGTCGAAGCGTCGTGCTGTAAAATATGTAATCATGATATTGGTTGTTCATATTGGTCCGGTTATATCGCAGGAAAACGCTGAAGATGGGATCGTCTCAGCCGTGGCAGAACGCAATCGAGACTATCACAAAAGGAAAGACTCGCAAAATGGATGCAGGGCCATTGCTGGAATTTTTCAAGCCTATGCAAGAATGGCTGACGAAGAAGAACCAAGAGTTGAAACTCATTCCTGGATGGCACAAGAGTAAGTTTGTTCGCCTTCTGTACAAAACAGCCTTTAGCCGCAAAGGCCTGATAGTCCGTTCCAATGTTTTTCGCATATATGGTGGATTAGAGACTAATTTTGTTTTTGCTGTTTTATGGTGAATTAGTTACCGACTGTTCGGCGGAGAACTTCACAAGCTGGCTAACTCAATACAACACCGAGGCTAGCGCAGTCATGTTTGCGGATGTCACTGCCTCGTGGAACTACCAGACGAACATTACTGACGCAAACGAAGCCGCCATGGTAAGAAATCTGAGTTTTCTCGACAGTCAGACTAGAATATCTATTTCCTAATATTATAATCGAACATCTGGGAATTAATTTATTTGTAGCTCGCCGCTAGTGCAAATTCAGCAGCGTTTACCCAAGCCAAATCTCACGAAATGGAGGCCATCTTCAACGCCACTGACGTCCTACAACTAAATAAAACAGAGAGGCGGGTCTTTGAGAAGCTGAGCAAGCTGGGTGATGCCGCGCTGGAAGCTGGAGACTTCAATAGCCTGAAGACGCTGATTGCCAACATGGAAAAGACGTACTCCACAGCCAAGGTGTGTAAAGACCGCGGTATCCGTTTGGACATGGCGAAATGTCCAGAGAAGCATCAGTTGGAGCTTGAACCACACATTAAAGACATTCTCGACAAGAGTCGCGACCCCGAAGAGATGAAGTACTTGTGGCATGCTTGGCGAGATGCCACCGGGAAAAAAATGAGGAAGGACTATATCAGTTACATCGGTCTGAAGAACAAAGCCGCTGTTGCCGACGGTATGACTTCATGTGGAACGTGGGCAAGTGAACTGAACCAGACCGTTCGCCAAGTGGCGCATGTTTTCATTAAGTAAGTTGCTGACTGACAGTATGCGTCACTTGGGAAAAGAATCTATTTGCCCACGTTCCATTCTAGCACTGTGTATTGCCCACACTGAGAAACTCGGACACATATGCAGATGTTGCTTTTGCTCGTCGATGTAGGTTATAAAGACACAGCGGAAGTTTGGAGAGCTCCCTATGTTGAGCCGTCCTACAACTACACCGATGCCAACTTCCTGGAAGAAGTGGACAAGTTATGGGTACAGATGAAGCCGCTGTACCAAGATCTGCACGCTTACATCAGGGTCAAGCTTCGGGATCTGTACGGCGACAAAGTCATCACGAACCTTAACGGACCGATTCCTGCTCATCTTTTATGTAAGATTACTTTTGGCCCTCGCAGAATATCATCTCACTTATCATCTTTCTATCCAATTCTCAGCCAACATGTGGGCGCAGAGCTGGCTTGGACTTCTCGGCGACACACAGCCGTTCAGGGGCAAGCCGCAGCTGGATGTCAGCACCGAAATGGTCGCCCAAAAATGGGACGCTGACAAAATGTTCAAAACATCCGAGAAGTTCTTCACAGATCTCGGTCTCATCGCAATGCCACAAGAATTCTGGAGCAAATCCATGTTGACCAAGCCAGAAGGTCGCGAAGTGGTGTGCCACGCCTCCGCCTGGGACTTCTACAATGGAAAGGACTTCACGTAAGCGTCAGTGATTTTGCTAGTTCCCAGTCCCCGTGAAAATAATGGTTTTTAATTTTACAGGATAAAACAATGTACATCGCCCAATATGCAGGACCTCTTCACCGTTCATCAGTAAGTAAAGCTTGCCACTCTTGCTGTCCTTGCAGAAACTAAGGATGGTTAATAAGCATTGTTTTGCAGCGAGATGGGACATGTTGAGTGAGTTGGCGAGGTTTTACAATTAATCAGCGCTGAAGTCCATGAAGGTCCACGACCTGCTTCGTTTAGGTACTTCCTGCAGTACAAGGACCAATGGATACCATTCCGTGACGGAGCCAACGATGGGTTCCACGAAGCTGTCGGAGATACGTTGGCTCTTAGCGTTTCGACGCCTGGTCATTTGGAAAAGCTCGGCCTGCTGAAAAACTATAATTCGAACGACAAAGGTAACCACTTGGCACTACACCATGCTTTGCGCCAGGATGTAAGGCTGTTATTTTCTCTAGATGCGGAGATCAACTTTATGTTCTCCACCGCGCTGGAAAAGATTGCATTCTTGCCATTTGGGCTGGTTATGGATATGTATCGCTATGATGTCTTTAACGGGAAGATCAAAACTACCGAGCTGAATGCACAGTGGTGGAAATACGTGTAAGTAGCGCCAATTATATTGATTGGTCATTTGGAAAAGCTCGGCCTGTGAACCCCGCGAATGTATGGAAAAATATTCCGAAAATATTCTGCAGAAATAAGTACCAAGGAATCTGCAGTCCAGTTGGTCGCAGCGAAGACGACTTCGATCCTGGAGCGAAGTACCACACTGCTGCGGATGTCCCTTATATGCGGTAAGAACTAACCGACCGTCAGGAGGAACTGGTTGTTTACACTCGAATGGATTCTGCAAAGCACGTGGTTTATTTCAGGTACTTCGTTAGCTTTGTTATCCAGTTCCAGTTCCACGAAGCCCTGTGTAACGCTGCGGGCCACAAGGGAGAACTGCATACATGCGATATTGACAGCTCGAAGGCAGCCGGAAAACTTATGGCGTAAGATACTATTGATACATAGTAGCAATATGTTTTCTATCTCAAAGTGGGTGAACCAGTATTCGAGAATCGGAAGCTAAAGTCTCCGTTCGGTATAGAGACGCCCTTTCCCTGGGTTCCTCCGAGCCCTGGCAGGTGGCAATGAAGAAGTTGACGGGTCAGGAAAAGATGGATGCCGGACCACTGATGAAGTTCTTTAAGCCTCTGCAAGACTGGCTAAGGAAAGAGAACGACAGGCGGAAGCAGAAAGCCGGCTGGAGTGACGGTGAGCGATATTGCAATTTTTTTCTTCGCCATTAACCTGTATACAATACCAAGCCTATGAACCGAGAGGCCCTGCCGAAAGACACGAACACTTGGCAAGAACTGTCATAATATCCAGTGCCATATTTGTTTGCAGATGTGACGTGTACAGGCTCGCGGACTATCGCTTCGGTACTTGCTCTTGTTGCACTCTTTGTCTTGAGCCTTCTGCGCTGAAGTTCGAAACGTCTTTTTGGAGGTTTATGTTTCGCACGAGAGTTTTCTTGATCGTTAATGGTCATTTGCGGGTTCGATCAGTAGCTCGATCCATTCTCACTAGCGGCATACAGTATCCGTAATTAGCTCTGCCTCGTTGCTGCAGTACCTATATGTCTTTTGTAACAGTGCGGTAGCTGATAGATTGATGGAAAATCTTTTTGATCATAAAGCAGACTGATCTAACGCGTAATTCGCATTTGGTAGTGGTAGGTTGCGTCGCATCTGGATACGGGGCAGAGCTCTACGCCGAAAGCAGACTGCGTACGAGCGCTGGCTTACTGACGAAACTTGATCAAGGGCGAGTTCGAGTACCCTGCAAGACAGAACGAAGCTAACTTAGATGCAATTTTTTATCAGTTGAGTAAGTTCCTCTCTGCTTCGATGAAAAATGCTGAAGGGCGGAAATTAATTTGCGGATTATGGAACGGGCAGGTCCGCGAACTCTACCTCGTTTATAAGTATCCTTCTGTTACGTCAGCATGGCATATCATGTCATGTCATGTCATGTCATTTGCTTCAACAGTGTTCGAAGTCACGTATGTCACTTGCCCACACTTGCATTCCCAGTCACCACTCTTCCTTGCGCATTCTTCCTCTTTTAGTTTGTTGTGGTTTCGCGGTTTCACCTTGCAAGATTCTTCCTGTGGCAGGCTTTGCCCATAACACCGAAGAATCCCAGTTCGGAATTTGTTAGGTGTATATAGCGTGGCTGTACTGCCAGCTGACGACGAGCACTGGACGTGGAAGCGACAGTACTCGCATGTCGAGCTGGACGTTTCACATTTGGATGGTGTTGCCAGAGTATCGATGCTGAACCGTTCCTGGGTTTTAGCGTATCTTCCCAAGTCCTGTAATACTTTGATCATCATGTCGTTCAACATATGTTCCACGCCAGTCATCATGCTGTAAGAGCACCTTGATATACATTGCTTCTGTAATTACGACTGAATTACGACTAAATTGAGTCAATTGATAGCGTACGGATTCTGTTCGTCTAGGGCTTTGATGGTCCCTGGCCTGATCATCCTCCTAGTGGACCATCATAACCGTGTGGAAGAAGAAGCCTTCTTTGCTGAGATGAAAAGAAACCCGAACAAGACGCTATCATCTGGCCCCCAGGGCGTTGGTCTAATGGATCTACTGAAGCATGAGCATCACAAAGAGCACGATCACGACGAAACAGTCCCCTCCAACAAAGCAAAGACATCCTGACCGGGATAATGCTTCATTGACCGGAATGGCTAACTGTTGTTCCCAGTGATGAAGGGAGAGTCTTGTCCCGAACGCAGTTCAGGACATTCAACTGGCCACGTGTACAGATAATACACTTTGCTTTCTTGGTGAATCGACTTGCCAAATCGTTAGCGTTTTCAGTTTCCAAAGTACTGTAAGATTCCTGTTATAGCTTCTGTGGAAAAGAATTCTCGTTTGTGCCTTTTCGATTCTTACATCGTTATTTGCACCAGCTTTTCCGCGAAGTGCCAAAATTACAGAGAGCTTTTACTTCACAGCCAAGAAATAATTTTTTCCTTGTTCCGATTTCATACCAGTATAACAAAGTTAGTAAATTGAAGGTATGAAACTGTGAAAGACCCATACGATGATCTCATGTTAAAAAACAGTGATGAGACGCCTACAAAGGTCGTCGGAGAAACTAGGCGATATGAGGGACCTCAGTAAATGGTAAAAAAAACACTACGGTAATCTGAGTGTCAGTATTTGCACAGTTGGTTTTAGCGTGCCCGTTGCTGCCTCTGTTGCTGTTGTTGTTGAGCTCCAGCCCAGTTTCCTGCCAGGTTTGTTATGGCAGCTAAGAGACCATCTCCCGCTGCAGCATTCAGTCCACGAGCTCCGTTCCCATGTTGATTATTCACAACGGCCGTTCTCCAGATAGCTGCCACTTGTGCAGCCAGAAACATGAAGCCACCCAAGTCATCAACAAGTCCAAATAGACCCAGGAAGGACTCTGGCAGCAGGTCGAACGGCATCAAAAAGTACGCCAACACACCAACTACATAGAGGAGCATCCGACCACGGAATAACAAACCGATGGCATCGCCCAGACTGACGTTGCGGCTGAAATGCTGTAAAATGCTAGGGATATCACGAATACGGTCGAAGAGAGGGCGGGGCTCGCCGGAGAAACGCTGGTTGTATTTACGGATTTCGCGTTCGATGGCGACGACTTGATCGGGATCGTCGGGCATGCTCACTCCGGGACGCATGTCTCGCATCAACAGGTTGACTGTCTGACGACAGACTGGACACTTCACGCCGGTAGTTCCCCAGGTTCCTTGCTGCCAGTAAGTTGTAATACACTGTCCTGGAAAAATAATGGATGACAAGACATCTTTCAGAATAGAACATGCATCTGCGGAACAACATGGAAGACTCTCTTAACTGAAAGCGTAACTTTCATCCATCTGCATACAGACCGTCATACGGTCAGCGTTATTGAGTGTATGCAGATGGTTGAAAAATGTCCACGTACATAAACTTCATGTCTGTCAGCCACCTACATACAGCACGTCGTACAGTTTGCCGCTGTATGAATGTACGCATGTGGATTAAAACAGGGTGAATTTTGGTTGTCGATTGTTCAAAACGCTCTGGTGTATGTCTTTCTTATCTAGGAATTTTGTTCGACGGTTTTAAAGTGTTCAAGAGGAGCCTTACCACAGAAAACATGGCCACAGTTGGTCTGGATCGGGATTTCAGCTGGATCTATGAGGCAGATCGGACATCCCGTCTCGGTAGTATGATAGTCTGTGGTTGAGTTGGCCCGGCTAATCGGTTGCTCTTCCCGGACGTTCTGGGAGATCAACCACTCCCGGATGCGAGTGACTAACGGCTGAAATTCCCCTCGAATCTCGCGAGTAACAGTGCGGAATCTGAAACCAAAGCACAAAGTACTTGTACGGGACGCTGAATACGACTTGGACTGAGTGTTCGACTTACAACCAACGTTTGAACAGGCTCCAAGCGATGACTCCTAGCACAACCATGACGGCAAAGGCGATGAAGGCTCGAAACATCCATGAGATGAGAACCTCAAATAGTCCTCGTTGGTGCACTACGGGAGCAGCGTGATGAGAAGATCCAGAGTCGCTGAACAATCCGAACAAGTGGAGAGCGCCGACGAAGATGCTCCACACTGTGCCCAGCAGACTCATCTTGAGATGCCGGACGACCTCCTTTACGTAGACAAAAGGCGCGACTTGTGTGGGCAACCGATAGACACAAAGATTCCCGTCCTGTCGATCATGAGTTCGATTCCTGGAGATGAGAACTGCACGAAGATATCGTTAATGTTATCCGTAAAAAAAACGGAATGGCGATCGGCATTCCCCAAAGTCCCGCCCATTTCGCCATATGAGTCAGAAATTATAGGCTTTTAGTCCATGCTGTTGGATTGATTGGAGGAGCCGTATTGATTTAGAGAGTGTTTGTTGTGGTTTTCACTTCCGGTCATGATCTATGAATCGTAAGGTATGCTCTCATCCTTCTTTTACAACTCGCCAACTAGCAAGAGCCGTGAGTTTCGTGACTTAAAAAGATGGGTTCGGCAGACGCTGTGGAGACTGCTCCCGGACAGGGACATACCAGCGAGCAAGCGACACTGTGGAGAATACTCTCTGGAAATTCACAACCTTCCAGTTCCAAATTCTGCGCTTCGACAGCCTTCGCAGATTCCAAGCTTCTTCGAACCTCTAGCTCTCAGAAGCTTCGCGTGCGTTTTCCTGGAACATGGAAACAGCCTATGGAAGGTAGAATTCTACTCGGAGAAAGACATGGAAATGGCGTTGGAAAATAAACAGTGGGAGGTGGGACGAAGGCCTGATTAAACGGACAGAGGGATTTTTCGCAGTAATTATTGGGTTGTGTGGAGTGTGGACTGTAGCTTGAGCCCTGCGATACCCTTTTGTCATGCTTTCACAGTATCTGTATGGAAAATGTATCTCCTTGACGAGACTGGACGACCACGAAACTGTACACCAAAAGCGCAACTGGGCATTCATCCATCGCAATCTTCAGCTGGATATCCTTCTCCATGCTGACTTGTTTCGAAGTCCTCGTTCACGAAGGTTGGTTTTGTAACTTTTGTTTTTATGACTGGTTTGACCATCAGTACAGCACAGTTGTTGACAGATACTTATGAATACTTCCTAATTTTGTAGAGTTTGCAAGGACTGGAGTGATGTACTGTCGCCGACGAGGCCCTGGAATGAAAAGTCAGCAGTGTATGTGCCTTAGAGTGAGCAGCGAGCAGATGGACAACTACCGTTACCCCGCGAGGACCGAGGCGAAATTGACTTCCATTCTCCACGAATTCTGCGTGAAGATTAGGCACGTGGGAAACCAAATATCGAACCATTCATCATATTCCATTCCGGCAGTGGGCCAAAGGCTGACGAGGTCTTCCAATCATGGAACAGATCTCTATGGTTTAACGCTTACTGGCAGAGCTAAGTCGTCTCGATGAAATAGTTCTGAGTGGACTGGAGTTTTCTATGTCGGTTTTCACTCCGTCGGATGCAGAACAGGCGGTGTTTGACGGGGAGCCGAAGTGGTCAAGACCAGTGAAGGTCGTCTGACTCGTCTTCCATAACTGTCTTTTTCGATTCATTCCAGACTTTATGGCTCCAGTGCATGACACGGAAAACTTCAACGAAGGTTGGCCGTTCGGTGCTCACTTCGAAGGATCGAGCTACGCAGTTCGGCCCCACACTTAGTAGTCCTTTTTGACGAGAATTTGACGCCGTATGAGCGCCGAACTAGGCTGTATCGCGAGCTGGATGAGCGCCGGTCGTTCTGGCCGTTTCTTCCTGCACAACCAGAGTGGCTGAAGTCCCTTCTGAATAACTGCCGAAAGGACTTTCTTTTGAATATCGACCCAGAGGACACGGAAGAGCCGCCATCACCGGAAGGCCACGAAGAGTATTCTTTGTGGGATAGTGTCAAGCGGTATTTGAAGGATGACTTCTACCGAGAGCTTTTCGACCAATGGGAATCAACTGGGGTGATCTTTGATGGAATGCAGCTTTCCTGGCAAGATTGCTTCTTCCACGCCCTACTGACCGCGGAACGGTATCTGCTCGGAGAAACTTTTCCGCCTTTCGAAATGACGGCCGAAGATTTTGATTTTCAGTACTATCATTGACAGTCAGTCCCTTCACTTCCCTGCCATAGCCGATAACACACGCTATTGGTCCTTTTATAGTTTTACCCATGTAAGGAAAAGATGTAGACGTACGTAAGGTCTTCTTGACTTTTGAGCATCTGCAATCACAGAAACTTCCGGTTGACTCAGTAAAGTCTCTCCGAATTTCGGAATTTTTTCCGCGTATCTTCCACGTATCTTCCACGAATTCAGAAGTACTTACAGTATGCAGGAACCTGCGGTTCCCATACGGTACTAGAAGCAACTGCAGTTTGCAGCCTGTTAGACCAGCCGGAAGTTCTATCGGTTCTGTGAGCGGGATGGCCTTTTGTATACAGTAGCTGTGTAATATGAGACAATCAGGTTCACTCTGACCAGCCTACGTGAGTTTTTACGAAGGCGCAGACACTTGAATGGACAAAGCGAGCGAAGACTTCTGTGTAGGCTTGCTGTCTGTTCTTATCTCCGTAATTGCGTAGGTTGATGGACACGTCTTCGATAGCAACATTGACTTCTGTGACGCGTGGCACGTTTTCCCCATACACATCAACTGAAAGCTCAATACCAGCAACGACATACGAGTACAGGTTTGCATTGCTTACTCTAATCTCCAGTTGTTTTGTTGTTTCCAGACTAGTTCTGCGATTGCGTGAAACCGCTTCTTTGGAGGAGAACCACCATAGTTTGCGTGTCTCATGATGATCGGAATCGACAACGAAGTTCGGAGATTCAAGGAGGGGAACCATCTGGAGAAAGCCTTCACGGAGAAATATGGACATGCGGCGGAATTTATTGCTGTTGCACCCGGAAGAGTAAACCTCATAGGTTCGTTGTACGGTTGACAGTTTCTTGGCTTATTCTACAGAAAAGGCCTTTCAACCATTCTCTGTCGTATTCATTCAATGCCCATTCCTCAGCTGAGTAATTTTTGACAGGAGAACACATCGACTATCATGGATATTCCGTGTTGCCAATGGCTCTGAGCCAAAGCATCCGGATAGCGGTGTCCAGCAACGACTCTTCCCAGCTGCACATTTCTAACACATCCGGTGACAAGTACAAAGACTACTCTGGTTCCATTTCGGATCTGGATATCAAGAAAGGATCTGCTCCATCTTGGCACCAGTATGTCCTGTGCGGTATCAAGGGCGTCAGCGAGAATGTCAAAAACTCCGAGGACCTCTTGGGTATGAACTTCCTGGTCGAAGGTCAAGTCCCGCCTAATGCTGGATTGTCCAGCTCCAGTGCGCTCGTTTGCTGTTCAGCCTTGGCCACAACGCAAGTAGGTTTTCAAGCCTGAGCCTGATCTGATTTTTGGATGTAAAGTCGTAATGTGAAACTTATACTCAGGTATTTTATGCAAGCCCTTCTCTTCGTAGGCTAACAAGCTTTCGTTCACGCCCAGTGAACTGGCCTCCATTTGCGCGTCCAGCGAAAGGTAATTCCAGAATACAAGCTCTGGGTGGGACCTTGAAGACCGAGTGGTCAACCTTGTTACCGTAGGCATATCGGGACGGAAGGGGGTGGAATGGATCAAGCCATATCCTTCTTGGCGGAAGAAGGCAAAGCCAAACTGATTGACTTCGATCCGTTGAAATCCAGCAACGTAGTACTTCCGCAACAGGTCGTCTTCGTGGTGGCTCATTCCGGAGTCGAAATGAACAAAGCTGCGACGGCAGATTTTAACACTCGGGTCGCGGAAGGAAGGTTAGGTGTCCAGGTACGTCAAAGCGTCTCCTCTGATCCTTTTAACTGCGTCGGTAACCGAGACGTTCTTTTTCAGATACTGGCAGTGATAAATAATCTGGAATGGAAGTCCATGAAGAAAGCAAAAGTACGTGATTAAATTATACTCCGATACACTTTGCGCCACGAAGGTGCGAAATGCTGCCACCCGACCTAGACGGCAAAGCCGTGTGCCGACGTTCGCAAAATTAATGACTATTCGTTCACAGGAACTACAGAAAGCCTTAAAGAGGTCGACGAAGGAAATGCTGGCGCTCGTTGCCGAAACATTCCATGAAGAACCCTACTCACTCTCAGAAATCTCAGATTTACTCGAAATCTCAGCAGAGGACCTCCACAGTCAACACCTGTCCGCTTCCGTCCAGCATCTACGGTCATTCGAGTTACGAAAGCGTCTTCGGCATGTCTTCACTGAAGCTGCTCGGGTGGAAGCTTTCAGGGATACTTGCGAAGGTGGCGGAGACCTATCGGGTGTTCAGTCACTCGGTGACCTCATGCACGATAGTCATGTTAGCTGCCGGGATGACTACGAGTGTAGCTGTCCAGAGTTGGATGAACTGGTGGATCTGATGATGAAGAATGGTGCGTATGGAGCACGGCTGACGGGTGCGGGATGGGGTGGCTGTGCTGTAGCGATGGTGGCGAAAGGAAGTGAAGATGTGTTTTTGAGGTGCCTGAAGAAGGGCTTTTACGAGAAGGATGAGGAAGGAAGAAAAAGAATGGATGATGCGTTGTTTGTTACAGCGCCTGGTGCCGGCGCTCATGTAGTTTTCCCTCGAGATGATCTTGATAATGTCGAACTGCCACCTCCGAATAACTTTTATTAAGCCTGCTGAATGGAAATGGGATGGAGTGTTATCCGTAAACCTCGAGATGCTGTTGTTTTGGCCCTAAACAAATCATGTTTTGTATAAGTTGATAAATGTCGCGATTAGGGCGAAAGAGGCAGGTCCAGCGAACCGGAAGCAATGTGAGCTAGGTAAATGCATGACAGCTAGGGATTAGTACGCGGAAGAGAGGTATCAACAGAGGAATTCGGTAAGTGTTATTGTAAACGGCTAGACAATCCTCAAGGTGGAAAGAAAAAGAACGGGATCGATGCCCGTGATGCCGAAATTGTCTTTCGCATTCTTATTCTCTTGAGGCTGCGCCGTCAAATCTAAGTTTCCACTGCGCTTTAAAGTGTTCCATCAAGTACCAGCACGCTGCTTACCGAGACTGTTGTTTCGTTCTCGTGCAGTCCGCCGGCGATATTTTAGTTTCAAGAGTGAAACTCACTTTGTGGAAGCATTTCAGCCGCGATGACTTCACTGCGAAATGTAACCACATTACATGCGCTATGTCACCTGACATGGTGATTATACCTGTCCCCACCTCTCGACGATTAAACCGTCCCGCCTAAACGATAGAGAAGAGTCTCTTCGATGTCTGAGCTAGGAAGCTAAATTTCCCGACGATCCTGGACTGAACTACAGAACTCGCAAATGAAAGTCCATTGACCGATCCAGTGTGCCGCGATGACGTAAAGCTCTTTGATTGGGATTGTTGATTGAAGACAACACAAACAAGCCGCTTAGCTGATCAAGAGGATAACCGAACAGCGTGCCAAAACTAGCTGGAGATGCGCGATAGCATACCATCTAGTCTGAATATAACGGAACAGCCATCGAATGAGTTGTAATCTGTTCAATCAAACTCCCAATCAAAAGAGCTTACGTCCGTGCAGTAGTTGAGGACCGTCACTTCCTAATCCTGTAGTTTATTCCAGGATCGTCGGGGATTCAGCTCTCTAGCTCAGATTATCGAAGAGACTCTCCTCTATCGATCAAACGGGACGGTCTGACTCTCGGGAGGTGGGGACAGGCATAATCCCCTTGTGAGGAGCAAGTAATGAATCACGTTACATGTGATGTCAGCTGTGGGCATTTTCGTTGATTGGGAAATGGGAATGGTTTGATTGATAACGATCTGGTGAATCTTCTGAGGATTTTGTTTTTGATTTTATTCCTCCACCTTCTCCAGTTAGCACTTCTGGTTGTCTTCTATCAAAAGTAAGAGAGGCAAGTACTTGCTCGTCGGAATCTCGACCTGTGTAGAGCTCTCAGGACGACGGCAAGCTGTGAACTTATCGTGTTCCCAGTGTTTACATGACTACCGTCGACATGGCCGACATGGACGTGGCTAACGGGCAGTTATCTCCGGCTCAAGCGGCAGCCGCGCGTCGTAGGGAAAAGATACTGAGCAACTCAAACAACCGGATGAATCTTGTGACGGGAAAGTCTGAAGTACTGGAACCAGCACCTGGTAAGAAGTTGCTTTCATAGTTGCTCACTCTGTAACGCCTTCTGTTGGAATACGCTCCAACCTCTAATGTCTCTCTTCTTGCAGCACCGGAGGCCAAGCCTGTAAGGACGTCTGCAAGCAAGATCAAGTCACCGTCCAGTCGTCGTTATATGCAAGACCATACCGTCGTCCGAATTTTCCAGTGGCCGATACGGACTGCGATGTCCATCGGTGTTTCTTCTCTCCTCATGTTCCTCATGAGCTTTCATTGGAGCTTCGTAAGTACTATTTTGAGACTCCCAATGTGCATACGCGTTTGTTTACCTTCGTACATGCTCATTCTGCATTGCTGCTGTCTGTTTTTTCAGGCAAAGTTTCTCATGGGGTTTTTCCTGCTCGAAAGCTTATATTTCACGCTGTGGCTGGTTCATACGGAACGATTCATGGGAGTAGACAAATTTGTGGTAAGAATCTCTCTTTATTTCGCACATACATACAGTATGTCCTGAGCTGTAGCTGAATGGTTAAAAAAAGAATGTGATGGCGTTCTTAGGACAAGCTTCTGGTGGATAAGAATTACGAAAGTGGGGTGGAGGACTACCTGAACCTTTCCGAGATATTCCTGGGACTTCAAGGCGTGAAGGCGCGGATGTACCGCAGCATAGTGATGCGAGGGATGCAGTCAGCTGCCGATTTTACCATTTATACAAGTATTTATTTAGTTTATTGCTCCTTTTTGACGTCGTCGTCTTCGTGAATATTGGCACAGCTATTAGCTGGCGTTGCCTCTGAGGTACGCTAAGTAGGCGCTTTACGACACTTCCTTTTTTGCGTTATTGCCGCCGTTAGTGTCTGTCAGACATCGAAACAAAATAGCAAACAAAAAAGCAGTGAAACTCTGGTAAAGCCATAGTATTTACAATAAATTAACTTTAAATGCATCTAGGGACATGTTTCATGGGCTACCAGGAACTGGAGGAAGGTATCACAGGCCACCCAGGTCAAGTCTACTCTGGGCGTCGAAGGCTTTGGTCTGAATAATAGCGTGAGCCATCCGACAAATCTGCGACAAATACTGTAGGTTAACTTCAGCATTTTCCTTTCATGTTGTCCTTCAAAAGGTTCGTCGGACCTTCGTCCTTACTGTACCTTGGAGGTCGCGGAGCAAACAAGATGGCTTGTTTTTTCCAGGAACCACATGTCAGCAATGGACTTGAGCATAGTCTCGTCCTTGGCTGTGTGTCGTCCGGTGAGGCGCGGGAGAACGTTTTGGCTGGACAGTACCGTATACTGTGGATATCTAAAGAAACCAGTACTGTACAGGTAAGAAACCACATTGACCTTTTGGCGAGTTACACGCTCTCACCTGAGACGCAGTTCAGCGTAAACTACGGGAATATCCGATACTACGTAAAGTTTCCTCTGATCCAAGTCTGTCGAAGGGTCCAGTCGCTGGTAATGTTCCGCGATCACAGCCATGTAATCTGCTAACAACTCTGAATCATCTTTCGATAACCGGCCATGTGAGGGACGCTGGATATGTACACCCACGACATCTGGACGGAAGCCAATGACGTCGTGCTTGTCCTTGAACTCTTCCTGGAGACGTGGCCGCAGCCGCCAGATGTTCTCTAACATCTGACCGGTCCACCATGCATCAGGGTCGGGATGAAACTGGCTGATGAAGTCTTTGTAGTTTCGTGGCATAGGTTGCTCTGCGCTCTGCTCAGAGCCAGTACGAGAGTAGAAGGTTGTCTCGTACCTTGGTTCTTGTAGAAGGTGAGTTTTCTGCTGACTTCGCTGGCACTTCGGACTCGGAGAAACTATGTAGTTGCTCCAGTCAAAGGTTGGTGGAGGAACTGGTGAGTCATAGGAGGGAAATACTATTGTTCGGTTCAGGGTAATACTGGCGGTTGAGCAAGCGATGAGCTCGTGAAGGATTGTTTCTAGTCTGGTGGACGAGAAAGCATCACAGATGAGTATCTCCGTCGGGTCGCAAGTAGCTAGGTTCTGTAGAACGGCATGATTAGTTACTGTTCTTTGTTGCAACAATGTTTCCTAGTGTGTGAACCTGGATGTCTTGGAAGCGCTGGTGGATATAGTCCGCAAGAACCTTTGCATGGAACTCCCTCCAGTGGTTGAAAGGTGCGGTTAGCTGTTCGAGTTCTTTCTTTAGTAACCTTGAAAATTAAAAATGTACTATTAAAGTCATCTCTGTCTATTCCAGGTGCCGGCACTAGTCCTAAACTCACCGGTGGATGTTGTCGACATGTTTCCGGCGCTCCTGGAACTCGTAAGGCGTGAGCTTTGGAGCATCATCGGTAGTCGAGTTCAACTGGATTGCGGCCCCGGTTGCCATCCCGAACATATCTAAGAAGCTCTTCCGTAGCTTTTGTATCGTCGGTACAAAAGCCGATGAGGAAGGGCTCAAAGGCATCGTGGGCGTACGCCATATTTTGGGAAGGCTCCTAGAATCAATCCCGCTGGTTATACCGTTGATTCATATGTACAGTATGTTCCAACGTACTTTTGGCGTTGGATGTCCGAATGCAGTCGAGTTCCTTCGAACTCTAGCCGGTCCAGCTCCATGTCCAGTGAGTTCAAAATCTGCGTTGTTGTCCAGTTTCCTGAATGGTTAGGAAAATATTTCATAACAACCTTTTGTAGGTCGCTGAGTCTATCGGACCGGAAATTGTCATCTCGACGGAATATGGCCGGCAACAATAATAAAACAAAGGTTCCAATTGACAGCAAAGGGATGAGCCATAGTTTCCCAACAAGGGAAAAAGATCGATGATTAGACGACGCGCGGGGCATTTGACCATCTTGACGGGGTTCTTCCGGAAGGTATGAATCTCGGTTACTGTATGTGAGTACGGCTGAACGTTCACGATGATATAATTTCGAGCCGGAAAAATCAAAGTCGGTGTGTGTTCAGCAGTTTTCCGCATGGGCGCTATCGATATGCAACATCAGTGAAGCGGATAATTGTCAACGATAACGATTGACTATGGGCATTTCAGCGGAAATCTGGATGGCTCTTTCAGCCACTAAACAGAGGCCAGATATTGGCGGCTTATCGAAACTATAGATCCAACATCGTTCCGCACTTACGCCTTTTTGTCGCTCATAATGGAAACTTTTGCTCCTTTCAGAGGTAATGTTGACGGAAAAGCAAGATGGTACGACTGGTCACATATGGGTAAGTATTAATTGTATCACCATGAGGAATGCCGGCCGATGCGTAACAGAGCTAGTTCGTAATTATTAGTGCAATCGACTGCATGAAGCACAAACGTTGTTTTATACTGGGTAAAAAAGGAACCGGTTTTCTGTTTCAGAGTCAACAACGCTGGAAATGGCCAGAGAAATTCGAGTGACTGATGCTGACCGCTGGAAAAAACAAGACTGACTAGTACCAGTTAGTACCTGCTGGAGTGCTAATACGGCACGTAAATGAACTTCCGGCCAGACTGCTGTGACCACTTACGATGACGAGAACCTCGACAGGTGGCGCCACTTTGCACGATTCTCTTTCTGAGGACACCAAGTTGGGTCGCCGCGTTTGAAACCTCATTCCTTTTTTTTATTGCATGATAACATGCAAATACTTAAATAATTTTGGACGGAAATAATACCAACAGTGTTTTTTTCTTGTCGGTAGCCAAGTACTTAACGAAATCGATACTGACGCACCTGCTGGAAAAAATGAGGAAGGTATACAGTATGATATGTTGACAAAGGCTACTCTGGATATTGTTTCCTGATACTTTGTTTATTCAGCTGGAATTGGGATCAGACAGGAAGGTCGTTAAATGTGGCCCGCATAGTTGCGTCGGCACCCGAGAAATCTCATATCGCTGATAAAAACCTGCATGCCTGTAAAACAGTCCACATTGGTCATCCTTGTTCATCCTTATTCATCTATTTCATTTTGTCGAGTTTTTGTTGGTAGAGAATTATGGCTCGATGCTTCGAACACACCTGGGAAGTTTTTCCGGCATATTGGGCATTTCAGTCATTCACCGCCTTTTACACCCCGCTCGAATGGAGTCTCAAACAGGAGCACGACTTCAAAGACAACCTGAAGATCATTGCAGAACATGCATGGATTTTAGCTCGACGAGGTCTTGCACTTGCGTTCCTAGGTTTATCCTTCATCTGGTTGATATTTTTCAGCATCTGTGTCTTTAGCTATGAAATGTCCTTGTTCGAGAAGGGCAAAGCTAAAGGAACCGAGAAGGAGAGCAACATTATTATTCGCTTGCTGGACAACGTTCCTTGGACAGCCGCCATGTTTCGCAACGTAGCCATCCTATCAGTATTTTTGTATCGATATCCAAAAGTGGAGAAACTGACAAAGCAGCTGCTGGGTTTGTTACACATGCTACAAGCAACGGCGCATCATACTCTGCTTGACGTCATCGCGTGTTCCAACAAAATCCTCCTCCTTTCCTGGTAAAGTATTACCGTACGGGGAAGATACTGATGAGTGTAGATTCGGGACATCCTTAGCTTTTGAATACGCTCCATGAAATTCAAATAATTTCGAAAAGCTGAATTAAAGCGCCGGCGCATGCACTGAAAGTAAGTGTCTACCGAAGTAGCGCACGGTCTCATTGATCTCGGCTAGAATTGTGCGCCGCTTGGGAAGACGATCCTGTTGAAGTCATTTGCCGACTTCCGGATTATTTAATTTTATCTTTACCTTCCGTATTATAAGGATATTTTTGCAGGCTGATTTTGTGTCTCAACTTTCTCCTTCAAATGATGTACTACTTCAACGTCGACTTCTCCAACTTGACCGACACCCACATCCAGTGGAACTTTGCTCCGATACAGATGAAGCTTTACGGCGGTCAGGTCGCCATCTGCCTGTTCGTCTTTTCCTTCACCCCGTTCTTCTTCGCCCAAATGGTCCTTGCGACAGTTGTCGGGCTTTCGGCTGGAGCTCTCCGTTTGGTCAAGCTACTCAACCTATCGCTCCACTCAATTTACACTTCAGATCAAAAGATCAGAGATGGCCGTCAGAATACACAGGAAGTCGGGTTCTTTGCAAACCCGTCGCGAACGGAAGGTCGTCGGGCTGGAGAACTCATCGGTTCTCTGCGAGCGGTGCACTATAAGATCACCCAGTATATTGAGAATATCATTCATTCGTTTTCGGAGATCTTCCTTGTGGCTGTAGCTTGCGACTTCGCTGCAGCGGTTGGGTATATCGGACTCTTGATTGGTCGAAGATCTTCAGACGGACCTAATCATTACTTCACCCCGGTTTACCATATTTTCGCGACGGTTACCTGGATGGGCTTCTACCTGTGTGGTCAGTATTGGCACTTGATCATCCTGCCCGAAGAGGTAAGAGATCGCCCACTTCAGGCTTCACGAAACTTTCGGATGCATAGATAAGTTCGCTTTTAGGCGGCTAAAACTTACGTTCATGTGGAAGCAATCTCCTTCTCGAGAGCAGTCAAACGCAACGAGGTATGAAAACTCGAGCCCTATTGATCTTCACGCTAAAACAAAATACCGGCAGTACGGAACGGCTATATTCTCGTTTGGTTTCCTACAGAAATCGGAACGAGAGCTCATGCATTTCCTACTGGCAACCAAAGATGCCCATGTAGGGATCGTGGCCGGTCGGCTTCTGTTCTTCTCCAGACACCTCAGCGTTACAGTAAGGAACGCTTCGCCGTCCCTTTTTGAAAACTCGCCCACATTATGGTCTTTATGTCATCAGATGATTACTCTGCTGTGCTCGTATGGAATTTTGGTGTACGAGCTCTTGCACCGCGACCAGCCGGGAGCCCACGAACTGTCATCCCAGCTGGCCAAATCCATCGAGGACCCACTGGCCGCCATCGCTATCGCCAACCTTACTGCTTATGGTGTTACGCGTTCCTTGATCGAGAAGCTGATAGCATATCAGAACATGTCAATGGGTGCACATTCGCTATCCTAGTTTCACACTCTTGTAAATTGTCGGAATTGTTGAAAATCTACCAAGAAACCGTCTGACGCCACTATGGGCTGAACTAGGAAGTGGATTTTTCACAAAGACTAAAAAAACACATCGGGCGCTAGGACAGGAAATTCGAAATACTGTAATATAGTAAACCACCGAACGGAAAACACCTTCTAATACTGGTAACGGTGGAGATCAAGCAAAACCACGGAATCAACTTTTTCCATACGTCATTGTCTGGATCGTAACTGTCGCTGTCCAATGAGCTTCCATCGTCGCTTTCGCGAGTATTATCACTACCATTCATCTTCAACTGCACCTCGAAAACCAACCGGCCAAGCTGTTCACTTTTCATACTTTGTCGGGGAACAGATGAGAAACGCCCATCCGAGCGAGGGTTGTCTTCTGTTTTCTTGTTCTTCCTGATCTTCTCGTTTGTTGTCTAAAAAGCCACCTGCATCGATACGTTCTCTTTTTTCAAACTCCCGTGCTCAAAAAATTCAACACTACATCAGTGTCAGGGGAAAATCCGGCAAAAATATACTTTGAACGGCACGTTCTTCAGCCGCTGGGCCGTCATCAGCGGAAAACGGATGTAATAAAGCAGCGGTCCTACGAAGTCCCGCAGAGCAGCCGCCGTCACTGTGGCTGGTTCGGTAGCATCGCTGGAGATAGGGTTGTCGTCTTCTGCTGTACAGCACGCGAAGCGATTCTACGAATACGAAGACTCAGTATCATCGAATTTCACCCGCACTGCGTAACGTTATTTCACGTGGTTCTACAGACTTAATGTTTGATTGCTCAATGCAGTTAGACTTCTTCACTATCTTTCAGGTTCAGTTCCGACCGTTGCAGAAGTTCTCCCAGCAGTTCGTGGTTAACGAGTGGCATGGTTGTACAGCTGGATGTCTTTAAAAAGTCGGTCGAGAAGGTTGGGTTATGGCCATTCGTCCGATGTCGGTCACGTTCAAGGGCGAGCCTACAACGCAAGTTTTTCTATAATCTGTTGCATGAACATCCTCGCTAATTTTGATTACACTAAGGTAAAACCGGAGTCTAGCGCAACTAACTCTAGCTAAAATTTTGCAGACGATAGCTGCGAACTTGTCTTTTGAGTCCCAGCTATCCAGTCCAGCGACTCGACGCTTACTGTTTTGCACACGGGTGAGAGTTCCAATTCTGCATACTGCACATGGAGCAATTCCATCCTTTGCTGCATTCTTCTGCACATGGTCATCTCGTCGTCTCAGTGCACATAGAACTCTGGAGGCTTGACCACATACAAAAGTCCAGCAACGCTTGGAGCACGGCCTTGGGAGAGCAATCTTGGCCGTCAGCGGATCAGCATTTGGTTCACAAAACATTGCGTGGAAGACTTGACTTCCGATCACGAGAAATATCCTGCAGAGATAAACTGACCGGTCTCCACTGCAGATCTTCAACGTTACAGGTAAGGGTACACTTACTTGTGGGCCGAGTTGGTCTCGACAGCACCCTCGTTGTCGACCTCGAAGACGATATCCGCGGGGAAGGGAAGATTCTTCAGCAGGTATGCACCGCGATCCACCAGCTTCTTGATCTTTCCCTGCCATCCCCAGTCGCACTTATACGTTCTTCCTGAGCTGGACTAATAATGATCCTCCTCTGACAAGACGATATGTCCTTTCTCGATGGAGCAAAATAGATTGGCAGATGAGATTTCCAAAGCGCTTGAAAGTTGGACAATAGACAATAGTCAGCACATAAGGCCCAGGCTGAATACCAGCTGATCGTAGCGGAAGTACTGTACCGGCTGTTGGTGGATTGGTGAGTGCGGAACAACAGGCTTTTCCACAAGGATGCAACACAGTGGCGTACGGCTGATGAATTGATTGGTAATGCCTCTTCTCGGGCGAAAAGTGCCCCGCGCGACCTGCCAAAAAACCGTCTTTATCAGCTGTGTCGCAGTTTTGTGATTGTTACTTCAAACGGAAACTGGTACCACAGATTTTGCTTCCCACAAGCGATGACCCTTAAAGTGAGCTCGCTTTCATGCGGTCGTTGACGATTCCGGACCTATTGGTGAAACTGTGAGCAGGAACATCTTCGAGGACGCTGTAAATTGGGACTGGAGTTGGAACAAGTAATGGCTAGTCCAGCTGCAGTTGTAAGTAGCGATCTAACTATGCTTCTGATTTTGTCGCCTCCTGAAATCTCGACCTAATGAACATCTTTCGTGTTTCAGGTTACAGGTGCGAACAAGGGGATAGGACTACAAATAGTGAAAGAGTTATGCAAGAAGTTCAGCGGAACCGTGTACCTCACAGGTGAAGATCGACGTCTTGTTATGAAGAATAATAAAAGCATTTTCATATGCATGGTGTACCGATTACCGATCTCGTATCAAGACTCCAGAGCTATCAACAAATGCGGTCTGCCTGTTTTGCAGCTCGAAGTGCTCAACGGGGGAAAGCTGCCGCGGAAAGTTTGCAGAAGGATGGGTTGGAAGTTGAATATTTGAACCTGGATGTGACGAACGTGGAAACGATAAAGCAAGCTGCTAAATACCTGCGGAGCGAACATGGAGGACTTGATATACTATGTAACAACGCGGGTGTGCTCTTCTATGTATGGTAATTACTTTGATGTAACTGTACAACGCGTAGAAAACAGGGAGGACGTCCTGGACCTCCGAGGTGTTATAATGATTATTTTTCTCACTGAATTCGCTGCAGTCGAAGACAAAAGAAGACTTCCCGAAGGAAGCGGAAGAAACTATCGCCACGAACTTTTTCGGAGTGCTGAATGTATGCGAGTACCTCTTTCCTTTACTTCGTCCCCACGCGAGGTAAGTCACGACGTTATTGTCCCATCTTGCTATCGTCTTCCCCACCCTTTCTTCCTGCAGGGTCGTCAACATAACCAGTGGAGTGGGGCATCTCAAATACATTAAGGACGATACCATCAAGCAGAAGTTAAAGTCCGATACTCTAACAGTCGACGAACTCAGAGATATCATGCAGCAATACTTGAAGTATGATCCATTCCGTAGTGTAATTATATAGCCGCTTTTCGGAGTCAGCCTGGCATTACATGGGTTCTGTTTGCTTTTTGCAGAGCGGTGAGGCAGGGAGACTATGAGGAGAAAGGCTTCACGGGCTATCCGGACATGTACGGTGCTTACCCCATGTCGAAGATTGGCGTAACAGCGTTGACTCGAATACAACAACGGATGTTTGATCAGGAACGACCAGGAGACGATATCATCGTGAATGCGGTAGGTTCAGGCTGCAGGTTAGCCATACTGTGCGTTTTGAATGCAGGATTTTGCTTCGCGACTACTCAGACTGTTGCGTGTCGTTTAGGTTTGCCCAGGTTATGTCGCGACAGACATGACACAGCACAAAGGTGTTCTGACCGTGATGCAAGGAGCCGATACACCGGTCTACGCCGCGACCTTGCCACCGGTTTCTGGAGATGCCGCTCCGTCAGAGCTTCCTCGCGGACAGTTTATAATTAACCGGAAAGTCAGAAAGTTTCCTGGCTCCTGAATATTGTCAAGCGAGGTAAGTTAAGCCGCCGTGCTTGGCGGATGTTTGCCGAGAAGAAGTATTGTTCGACAACGGCTTTTCGGCACGAGAATAACAAGAAAACAAAATTTTTCTCGTAGCGGAAGCCGCAGGGAAAGTGGCGTTAAAGCTTAGATGGTAATGTGCCACTTCCGGGTTGTCGATGCAAACTTACTCAAGTTACTTCGACCGTGTGATTTATGACCTACACATTTTATCCGCCTGTGCTAACTTATCAATTAGATTTTGTGATTTTACAGCTGGAGTTGGATTTTGGGTTGTTATGTTAGTATATCTGTTTATCCGGTTTGTAGATTTCAAGCGCGCGCTTTCTAAAAAAATTGGCAACTTTGCTGACTGTACGTGGCGCGTCGATGAAAATTTGATGAAGACTGCCACGGCGCTCGCTTTATCTTCTACAAGACGCGATGAGAAAGCCGCCCTCAGGAGACATATTCTCTAATGCTAGATGGCCTTCACCACAGAAAGACAGTTCATACGTCGCTGCTTCCACCGAGGATCCCACGTATATCAATACAATGAACGCCCCTTTCTTAAAAACCAAAACAAGTTATTAGGTGTCATGCGTTACAAAGCGCACATTTACGGTACCTGGGTAGCTTCTATAACGAGAATCCTACCAGGCTATTTTCAGCAAAATAAAAAGGTACATCCATCCAAGCGAATCGAAAAGACGTAGAGCTGCTTCAGTCGATGTCGAGCTGTTCTTCCGCGGTCAGTCTATTTTCATTTCACCACGCTGTAACTCATATCACTTCCTCGATTGACACGTCGAGCGCTATCATGGAATACCTCCTCGTCGCTTGCGTCGTCCTTTTGAGTGAGTCCTTACAACCGTTCTGTACCTATCTCCAGAAGTTTCCCTTCTTATTTTGACTTGAAGAAAGAAGCCGTGGTGAAAGAGAGCTAAAATGATTTGTTTTTCCTTAGCTTGTCAGATTCGACATAATAACTTATTCAGAGTGAAATTGATCTGTCTTGTGTCCTTCCAGGTGCTCAAGTACGGGCTCAGCTCAATGAGACCGCTCCTCTAACCGCCAATGGAACCGGTCCAGTGACAATTGTAGCCATAACTGCCACCGGACTTCCTTCCGGTTCTCCACTCTACTCACGACCTGCTGTTCAACGTTTCGGTCTTGGTCAAAGCCCCTTGACCGCCGGGATGTCCGGCTATCCCTCAAGCTTCTCTTCACAAACCCGCTATGCACCCCTGGTGATGCACATCCGACCTGCGAGCTCCTCGTCGATGATGGGAGGTGCTGGCGGCATGGAAATGCAGCCTCCCATGTACGGTATGGGTGGTATGGGTGGTATGGGAAGTATGGGAAGTCCTTACGGTCCCTCGCGGGGTATGCCCATAGCTATGGATCCTCGCATGTCCGCCATGTACCCAGGCATGTCCCAAGGACCTATGATGGGAGGTATGGGGGGCCAGGGACCCATGGGAATGGACCCGAGGATGTCCGCTGTGTATGGTAGTCCCATGATGAACGGTGCATATCCTTCGCCATACGCTTCTTCCTTAGGTACGTTCCTCTCATCTCTACCCTTACTATTTCTTCCTTCACCTTGAAATAAGCGGTCTTTTTTTTGTCTAGGTGGAATGGGTGGAATGGGTGGAATGGGTGGTATGGGCCCAATGTATCCCGGTATGTATCCGGGCGGTTCTCCAATGCCTGGTATGTCCGGTATGTATGGAGGTCCAGAAGATAGCCAGATCATCACTGGCCGCAGTGGTATGATGGGAGGTATGGGTGGCATGATGGGAGATTCAAGCGGAGTCTCCTTTTTCCCTTACGCCCGCATTCGACCTGGTCCCGGTCTCGTCATCATCAGCTCGAGAGACGGCCAAACCGGAAGTGACGATCAGAACCAACCTGACATCACCTCAAACAGTACCGACACGACCAACACAGGTGACGGGGAAGTCGTGGAAAGTACCATCGCACCTTTCGCTGGCTGGAATGATACCGACATTACGGGACCAGTCATTGGTAACGAAGAAGTGATCCAGTCGACGGTTGGCACAACCGAAAGTCCGGTCATCGTCAAGGCCCTGCCTGTAGTTACGGCGTCGGCTGTCGTGAATGTTGTAACGTCTGCTCCAAGCGTTGACACTACGAAGACTCCTTGCACTAATCCGACTTACATGAACCGACAGTTTATGGCGACTGCCATCCAGATGGGTTTGATTGCAAAGAACGCGACTTGCGTCGTTTTGGTTGACCAGTAGAAAGTCCTCCTGGTTGAATATCATTTTTGTTGTATATTATTTTAATTTCGAAGGAACATTTTCTATCAGTGAAACGATTGTTAGACTCTGTGGGACTGCGCTTGTTTCGGTGGACGTTATTGAGTAAATTTTATAGCTGTTTTTATCACACATCGTGTCGCAATGGCTAGGTCTGCTGCTCTCATGTTGGAAAGCAGGTTTCTGCTACCGGAACTGAACTGTACAGTTCGGCGTAATTTATAATTAAGCCATTCATCCGATCAATGAGCTCGCCAAAAGTATGTTTCGAAGCCATGCCATAATCAACTGGTGATTGCTGTTGTTTACCGTTAAATCTACTAGGAAGTTACCGAGAACCTCAACGAGGCTTTCTCACAGTGGTGCTCGAAACGATAGCAAAAAGACGCCTGCAACACCCGGTGTTCCCAAGCGGTCACCCATCTAAGTACTAACCGGGCCCGACGTAGCTTATCTTCCGAGATCGAACGGGATCGGGAGCATTCTACGTGGTATGGTCGCAGGCAACAGTTACTCAAAATTATCCCCTTGAAAATGAAAGTATCGAAGATACGGAATCGCGCCATGTGGCTAGATGGCTGTCCTCTTTATATAAGGTACTGGTAAGTTCCAATAGAGAGTTAATTTGGAACATACTGTAATATATTCTTGTTATCAGTAGAATTTCGTCAACAATGTTCCAAAACTTCAACAAATAAGCTGCGGTGTTCGCAAAATAGACAGCTATGGCTTCTAATACTGTACAACTCAAGAGCGGGACGTAAGATATTGTGCTAGTGGCCGCGAACACCAAAAACTGCTATTTATTTTACGGTCTATCGTTTCTTGTGAGAGCGACCTACAGGCTGTTTCCTCGGTCGCTCGTCTTCCTCAGACGACGATGGATCATAGGGGTCCTTCTGCTGACCACCACGAGAAGCCTTGCCTTGGCGGTCAGTTTTCGACACCTTTTTCGACTTGTCTCCACTTCCATTACACTGCGTCTTCTTCACTTCGTTCCCTCCACGCCGTCTCGATCCACTCGGCTGAGGACTGTCATTACGTTCAAGTGACTCGGCTCTTCTTGAAGCACGGGAACCCGTATCCGCTCTTCTGCTTGATCTTCTAGCTGAGACCTCTGCGTTGTCATTGTGCAGACTTTCAATACGTGCCACAATGTCCTCCGGCAATCTCTGCGAATGGAAAGTTTGTCCAGATAGAGTGACTTTGAGAGGTGAAATGAAGGACGAATTACTATACTGTACCTTCTTATCCTCTGGCAGTTTGCGTCGACAACCGTTGAACGCGTCGATCAGGTACTTCATTGTCGTCTCGTCAGCCACGGCTTTCTTCCAGTTGAAGACCTGTTCGCGAAGTTGCAGCAGAAGCTTTTCTGACATGTGTGGAACGACTAGTGTCAGGCAGAAAGCGACAATCTGCCATATTTCCACAGGTCTGAAACAACGGAGATAAATATTCAAAGTGATTCTCGAATAGCTGCTATATAAATAAATCCATAAGAAAATATCACCGAAGGACTTTCAAGCACAATAAGCTTCGCCTCTTACCGTTTTGACTCAACAATGGCGAAGAAGCTGACCGTAAGGCTGTCCATCTCCGTGACGTTCTTGCCGACCAGATCGATTAGGTACTTGAAAACCTCTTGCATGTGACTCTGATCCAGCTTCTCTGGTAGATCATTTCGAGCTAAGAGCTGCGTCACCACGTTCATTACATCGGTCTGCAAGATAAAACCAATCACTAGAGTAATTATACAATAATTTCCTATGGGGATGTTTACCTTGCTCAGTTTTTCCTTGAAAAAGCCCCGAGTCACTGTGGAGACTTCCGCGTCCGGATCGCAGATCAACATGGCGATGTCACAATACTGTTCGCGAACCTTGACGAGGTCGTTGACGATGATACGAACGAAAGCCATGAGGGCGTGATAGCGCACACTGGGATGTGGATGGCGAAGCCTGCAAAAAGGCAGCGTTCACCATAACGAAGCGATAAGAGCGAAGAAGCAAAAACTCAGATGGACGACCACATACTGCTTCGTATAGATGCTGGTGTGTTCCTGCACCATGTTGACAAAGCGCACGGCGATATCGGAGAAGCCTACCAGCAGCATCTTGCGCAGCTCCAGAGACTCTGTGGTATCCAGTACTCGAATGATCCGTCTGATGTGACGATTACAGGAATGCTCGCTATACGAGACCAACACTTTCATAAGTCATAAACCCCCCATTTTGAGGATCGTGACGGCTGTAGTGTACCTTATCAGCATGATGCGGATCAGTGCCATATAAGCCACCAGTCCAGCCGGGCGGCCTTTGAAGGCAAAGCTCATTTCCGTCATCTTCACCACCAGGTTCTCGATCAACCAGATACCACTGTTTTCACCTGAAAAACACGTCACTTTGTCTCTCATTGCAGAAAAAAAATAAATCATGTGCGGTGAGAAGAAGACAGTGAAACTCACCGTCAGTCTCGGGCTTGAACAGGCGTTTGCGGAACTGTAGCACCGCTTCCTTTCCGCGGTCTTCTTCGTTCGGTCCATCGGGCTCGTCTTCGTCAAACTCACCTTCTGCTTTCTTGGCTTGGCTCTCTTTGCTTTCGGCTGACAGAGAAAAGACATCTTCCATCCAGTTGGCGTAGGTGAAAGCAGCGGTGGCACCCAAGTAAAGAACACTATGTTCAAAGACAGACAAGCCATCAACACCACCGTCTATGCCCATATTAACGTTGCATGAACTGATCGACGTACTAATGGAGACCGTCTAAGGCGACGGCTTGTTTCTCCAGAGGCGGATTCGAGCTTTCATCAGCTCTTTCCTGGTCCACGTCCATCCTTTCGACGCCATCGGCAGGAACTCGGCATATCCGGGTAGACTTCTTAGTTGGTTGCTTTGCTTTGCCCGTGATCTTCAAGCGTGTCAAGACGAAGGAGATGAGGAGTTTTAGCGTGTCAGAAGGCTTCTCCGCAACTGCGAACAAGGCTTCCACCATCTTCCCATACATGATGGTTTGACCCTTCGCTTTCACATCGCTAAACGCTATAAATAAGGTCAACTGTCAGAGAAGCTCTTTTGACCTAAAATTCGACAGTCGATTGCCAATACCCACATTGTATGCAGATATTCAAGAAAGAGTAGAGAACTGAATGGTGAGTTGGCAGAGTAAGCTTTTTCTTGTTCCTTGTAGTAACGTCGTCCTTATCCTAGAGGTAGATGAAATTCGTCAGCCTGGCCCCAGTAGCCCTGAGAAGCGGTACTTACCAACGGGGACCTTCCCAGCTTGATCAGGACATCACAGAAAGTGCAGACCAGCCTGGTATCAAACGGGACCACGTCTAGACACTTCTTCCGGAGCGGCTCTAGCTTATCACAGATCGCTCCATCAGCAACCCTGCAAGTGCAAACCCTGTCGCAAAACGGTTACCTCGTAGAAGACAGCTTGGCCAGTGTCCATAAGGCCAAACCCAGTAAGAGAAGGAAGGCGACCTAGTCGATCTTACGAAGGCAGGACCGACAACGCAAGGCAAGCGCGCCATACATCTTCCGCGTCGTCGGTGGACAATGCGATGCCCACAATCCGCTTCGCAACTTTCTCCGTAACTGCGTTGTTCTCATCTTTAAACTGCGAAGCAAAGTTCTTGTTAGACATATGCAACAAACGAGCAAATTCCAGAAAGTGTCGAGAAACCAACCAGCAGCTTGATGGTTTCCGAATTCGCGGCGGCAACGTTTGGGAGTTCCCGAATGAGTCGTTCCACTAGCGCGTCCGAACTTCGGCTAAAACAGGTACGAGTACACATAAAATCAGGTGTTAAAGATCAAAATAGTCAGACTCATCCGGATGGGCAATTGTCAATCTGCCTGAAAGAAAGGTGGACTTACTCGACGCTTTCTTCGCCCACAAAGTAAGAGCGGTATGCAGACACAGCTGCGTCGCGGATCTCTCTGGTTTCCGACGTAAAGTAGATGGGCAGGCGACGGAGGACACAAACGCCCTCTTTGAACCCATTATTGTCCGCGAAAATAAGGAAGCTGGAGATCTCGGATATGTCAGTGGCAACTGACATTTGTAGGGTTTTCTCCCATTTCGGCACGGCCTCACACAACACTCGTCGAATTCGCAAATCAGACTGCAGAAGTAATTAAACAGCTTTAAGCGAGAAAAACTTATATTCAATACCAATAATAAAAGAGATTAAGACTAAGAGCGCACCTGAAGTTTCAGAATGTGTTCTGACAACGCGCTAATTCCCTTGTTATGGTCGTTAGTCAGCATGGAGAGGAAGCTAGCTAAGGACTTTTCGAGAACTGCTACATTCGCCTTCTTGCTGTCTCGTATCTGCTTCAAACAGTCAAGCAGCGATAGCAGACGATGTGGCAGAAGTTCAGTACCGTATCTGAAACCAGAGTCATAAATAAGAACCGTACGTATTAGTTAGATTATGTCGCATTTTTAGTCTACCTGTATATGGAACAACTGAACACTTACTCGCCAAGAAATCCTTGCAGCTGATGGTCGACCATCAGTTTGTCATGAGGAAATTTCTTCGCAGCAGCCATCAAGAAGTAAAAGGCTTTCCCGCCTTCGTTGGTCTCCAACGCGTCGGACACCTCTTTGATGATCCTGTTTCCATCGAAAGAATGAGCGACAATTCGTCAAAGCTTTACGGAAAGCTCGAACTATACCGTTTGCAATCTTGCTGTCCGCGCGCAGCTTCTCGGACCTCCGGCGGCAAGATTCCAGTCTTGGAGAAATCTGCGGCGGCTAACGTAATGCCTTTCTTCAGTAATATCCAGTTCTCCACACACAGCCAAGGCTTCCGAAAGTCTAGACACAAAGAACCAACTTTGGTTAATTGAAAGAAGAAGGCTGTGAATGCCTCTGATTACTGAGAAAGTTAATATCAATAATGATACCGTATTATTATACTGATTAATTTACCGTCGGCGGTTTCTTCCGGGAGAAGAGTAATCAACTTCTCCACACTTTCTCGCATTTCATCCTCCATGTCGGACGAAGTTTTCTGTAAAAAACAATACAATAAGCTACTATAGACATACATTCAACGCGACGGCGGCGTCCGGTCAAAACTTACCTTGAGCAGATCCAAACGGGAAGACAAAAGCCTCCTCAAGCACTTCAGGGCAGCTTCGCGAACACTCTGAGCCTTGTCGTTCAAGCCAGTCCTTCCGATGACTGCAGCAAAGACTTGTTCGAACCTATCTTGACCGATTGGAGTGTTCGCGGCGACGATGTCGTCCACGCAGTTCAGCACCTTCTTCCGAACGTTGGCGTGATGATCTAGAATTTCGTCCTGTGAAAAACCGTTTTCAATACGGAAGTCTCTGACGTACTTGGAGTTCAAAATGATGCATACCAGCAAGCACGCCCACCATTCGTCCATATGCTCCTTAAGGTCCGAAGCGGAGCCGGAAGGAATTTTACCTGCGTCGATGATAGCACACGTGAGCAAATGAAGGACCACAGATCTAACGGGAGCAGCCTGTAAAAGCCACGCTAAATCAGAATATGTCATATACGAGTCTATATGTGAGACCTTGGTACACGTGTTCGACAAGATTGTTCCAAGTGGCACACGCTTTGAACCAGTGAGATTGTAAAAGTGCGCAAGTTGAAAGAACGGTCTTGTCGAGTTTGTTTGCCAAGCTCCCATGTGGACCAAATATGTCTGCAAAACATTACATCGCTTTTCAGAAGTTCCGCAATGTCTTCCGTGCAAAGAGCAGCGGAAATTGGATGAGTCTTCGCAAGGCCTTCGATCACATTCACGTATGATTTGCCTAGAGCATTGGTTTGGGCGATGTCGTCCATATCGCCCTCCAAAACACTGTAAAAAATTCGGAATTACGTACTGTAAATACCCGCTGCGTCCGCGCAGAATGTACACGTACTTGACGATGCACCCCCGTAGGGGGTTGAACAGGCAGTAAAGCCGGATCGGGTCTGTACTTCACGTGTAGGACGACGTACAGCGCGGACGCAGCGGGTTTTTACGGTACTTGTTCATATTTTTCCTTGAACTCGTACCTGAACAAGTCCGACACAATCTCCGGTTTTCCTGCTTTATCGTAAGCGTCTGCCACCACTCTCGCACAAAGACTGCCAGCAGCCTCATTGCGTTGGAACAACCTCATCATGATGCGGAAGTATTCTGAAATATGCACGAGCCAAGATACTGCATGTACAGCTTGGAAATAAACTCGGTAATGTCAACAGATTTCTTCTTAGACAGAGAAAAGACTCACCTTCTTCGCAGTCGAAAGACGCTATGGCTCCACTGAATGCTAGAACGAGCTTATCCGTAGTCTCCTTGTTGTAAGTCTTCACCAGGTTTGCATCTTCGCAAAAACGCGCCAGTGTTTGGAGAAGTAAGCTATTATTGAAAACAAGATCAAGCCTGCACTTGGACTGTATAGCTGGGATATCGGGACGGGAAGCTTACCTGACGAACTCTTTTTCGGGCTTTTGGATCCACAAAGCAGCCACGTTTTGATGAGGATCGGACAACCGCTTCAACCGGTCCAGAGCTAGCTCTTCTAGCTTCCGGAGGCTGTCGGTTCTCCGATCGCTCCCAGCTGCTTGACCACCCTACGAGACGGACATGTAGGCGAAACATATATCGATGGAAGCTACATTCGAGCTTACCTTGCGAGACTTGGGTGCACTGAGTTCCTTCTGCAGATGATCGACGTAATTACAGAGGAGAAAGAACCCAATCTTGCAGAGAGAGCGCAAGTTTGCTTTCACAGCACCGCCTTCCTTAGTCGCGTTCGCTGCTCGGTCCAAAGCCATGCCAGTAGCTACGAGATCCATAGATAAGTTGGCATTTTTTTAATAAAAAATTACCTTGCATCAAACCAAAATTAATGAAGTAAGCTGAACACCTTCCAGAACGACTCGGAAGACACCGGCGTACAGTCCATCGTTCATCGACTGAAAGTGCCTAAACACAGGCCTCGATCAGACATTTTCCCCAGTTAACTTTGACCAAGACACATGCATGTTACTGTGCATGTCTTACCAAAGGGTAGAGCACAACGGCCGGAAGCTCGTTGAAAGGACCTCTAGGCCGAGTTGTTTCAGTTCCTGGCGAATAGTTGCTGTTAACGACAACATACAGAACTTCATCGCCGTCCGTACAACTTAGCGGGTTTCTGCGTACGAAATCACCAGCGTGCTTTAAAGAAACGGTCATACCTCCGTCGTCCCCAAGGTGGTCCATACATTCATCGAGGGACATTGGATGGAGCGAAAACGAACCCGATCCTTCCTTTAGATCATTCTTCGAAGAAGGCACGAAAAACTCATCCCGTTCAACCTCCAAAAGATCAGCAGCATTCCCTGGAAAAGCAAGGTTGTCAACAGCGTTATCCGTGGAGCCGCGATGAGTTCCCCTAGTGTGCACAACGTCACATTTTTCTTGGCTGCATACGAGAGACGGCTTACCGAGTTCCAGGGAACGTTCTCGCTCGTCCACATCCTCCATTGTATCCTCTATCGGCTGCTCCGCACGTCGTTCGGTGTGAACAGTTCCTGAAAGCCCGGAACAGTCTTACTCCTCAGCGTGCAGACGATAGTCCATCATCTGATGATTCCGTCCCGGATATAGTCCAGCGGTAACTTTCTTTCTGCCACCAAGCCTGCGCCTTCCGCACTTTAACCTCGAGTCCCAGAAAGTGAGTGCGGAACCCCTTGTCCTAGTTTTCAGACTTAAGAGGACAACAAATGCGGTGGAACTGGGAAACAAAACAAGACAGTGAACACTGATAACATTATAATTTATACTATTGCCAGCCAAGGCTGCCCGACTGGAACGATTGCTGTAATCGACAATCAAGCGAGGGCTGCAGAACTAAAAAGAAGCTTGCAACACCCGGTGTTCCCAAGCGGTCACCCATCTAAGTACTAACCGGGCCCGACGTAGCTTATCTTCCGAGATCGAACGGGATCGGGAGCATTCTACGTGGTGTGGTCGCAGGCAAAGGCTAGTGAAATTTTTTTCCTCGAAATTGTCTGCTGTATTTTGCAGCTGGAAACAATCACTTCTGTTCGTTCTGCGGGGCATTTGGGTTTTGGAACCTGGAAATACCCACTGTCCAAGCTCCCAACACCCATCAAAGCGTCAGCGCTGATCCAGATAACGGCTTGCAGCCGAATACGCTTGTTACCTTCCGGCTATGAATGACTGCTAAACTGACACTTCCTTCACTTCGGTTACAGTGACAGCCAGCGTCATGAGCTCTGCAGAGTCGTCATATTAAAGAAGGTAAGCGATTACAGTTTTCTGCGATCTCTATGTTCTGTACGTGTACTCAAAGGCCGCCGTCCAGTGACGGAGCTGACACCGGAATCGCTCCTGAAGTTCCAACCATTGTGATTTCTGATAGTATTCACGCCAGGTCTTGTGGTATTTACATACCGTGTGGCCTGTCGCAGAGCATTCTGTTAGTATGGATTCTAAGGTCGAAACGGCCGACATCACCGGGAGATGGGACCTGTACAATTCAGAAGGATTTGAGGATTACCTGAAGGCCGTGGGTGAATACGTTCGTGGCATATGTTAGTGTATCCTTATGATATGTATACACCATGTCTTCTTTTCATTCGCCAGGAGTCAATTTCATTCTCCGGAAACTCATAAGTCGGATGGCTGCCTCAACGCTTGAGATTACGAAAGACGGAGACGAGTATACGATGAAGACGATATCGTCGATGAAGACCATCGAGACCAAATTCAAGCTGGACCAGGAGTTTGATGATAAGCTGATGGACGGTCGCGAATGCAGGGTAAGTTCACGTATATTATACAGTTCCGACTTCCGGCTCGGAAGTCGGGACTACTTTTACAGTAAACAGACCATTTGATCAGACTGCTCTTTAGACACTATTTGTGCTCGACGGAAATGTTCTGAAGCAGCGACAGAGAACTCCGGATGGATTTGAGACTAACGTCGAGAGGGAGGTCACGAAAGAGGAAGTTATCACCGTACGTTTCGGTAACTTCCGTCCGGCGTCTCCAATGGGCACTCGTGTTTCTTTATAGTCTGTACGAAGCGTACGAAATTTTAAGAGTTTCTTGTGCTTTTGCAGACTATTCGGTACAAAGACGTGACCTGCGTGAGGAAGTTCCGAAAGACCGCAACCTGAGCTTAAAACTTAAAGTTATCGGTATCCTGAGCTTTTTAATAACGGTATTGATACAGACCATTCCGGGATGAGACAAGTGCGTTATGTGAATCCCATGTTCTTCTCTTCCCGGTTGATCTTGTTTTTATCCACATATGTTTCTGTATACTCCCTGTTTCAAAAAGCAGAAACTAGATAAACGAAATCAAGAGCATACGTCCGTCTGGCTAATGTTCACGTCACTTCCGGATCACTTCCGGTAGGGCATCACTTCGACATGTAGTACACTGCAAGCTCGTTAAGATCCAGTAAACCACCAAATTAGCCGCCATGCAGACAAAGCAACATTCCTCGTTAGAAGGGTTGCTAACAGATACTTCGAGGAAACAAAGTAACTAAGTCTCATTCTTCTTTGCGAGCTCGGGACCCTTTGGACTTCCTCTTTCTTACTACCGACTGGTCAACATCGGCGTGCTTTGTCTCTACTGTCTCGGACATATCTACCACTTCGACATCACTCGGTACGGAGCCGCTGCTTTCGCTTGATGGTGGCTGTGCTGTCTCGTTGTCCCCCAAAGCTTCGGCAATCTCCGGAGTTTGCTGTTCGAGAGGTACTGCACCACCTCTATTCAGCATCTCCTGACTATAACCGTACTCGTTCACTCGGTTAGGGTCCACTCGGTAAATCCACCGTTGATACAGGAAAATGAAAAAAATTACATCTGAAACAAAAAGAGCACATTCCGTAACATGGAACAAAATCGATGAGCTGTAATGAGCGAAAATTTTTACCGTCCCGCAGGCATCCGATGCGATACATGGTAGGCATCTTGATTACAAATGCGAAAATGTCATCGATAAACCTAAAACAAGAGCAACTCCCATCAAAACCTGTAAAAAGTTAGCCCAAACACAGGCAGGAGTCTAAAGTTCCCTTACGTGTTGAGTGCTTTGTAAGTCATCATTCGCCAAGGCAAATGAGCGACGGACTTCAGCTTGTAGTTGATGAACAGTTGAGGCGTCATCGAGATGAAACCTGGAGATGGAAGTATCAGTTCAGTAGGAGCATATGTTTCATTGAGAACTCATTTAGAGTACGAAAGCTTCTGTACACGTATACGTACCGAATGTAAGGAGAAAGCCGTACATCATGCCAAGCACCCACGAGTACCACCCCTTATGTTCTTCATACAGCAAGCTGTAAATACCGTAGGCCATCACTAGGGGGAAGAAAGCCCACGATAGATACCTGAAGGCCAGTTTGTCGTATTTCCTGGTGCTAGACTCCACGTAGCTCTTCTTGTCTTCCAGCCACACGCGCGGGAAGAGACCGAGAACCTTATTCTCGTAATCAACCTACAAAATATCCGACGGTGAAGGGGGAGTTTTTGTTAACTAAACCGGAAGTGTCGACTTACTCTGACGTTCATCACTTTCTTCACTTTCCAAATTTCGATCGCGAGACCGATGGCGATGGAAAATTTGACCATGGGGTTAGTGTCGTTGTCCAAGACATATAGTAGGACAATCAAGCTCTGCACGACGTTCAGGAACACCGACCGGACACTGAGACCTTCCAGGTCTTCGCCCTTGTTCTTCCAGAACTGAATGTCGTTCTTGAAGGCCATAAATTCAAAGACCGTATGGAAGAGCGAGACGACGACGGTCAAGCCCAATAGGATCGGATTCGTATCCAACAGAGCTTCCTGGAATCAGATACAGCACAGATTATCGATAATGACATAGGTGAAAAATCAGCAAAAGAAAAGAATTATTTTTGAGATATTACAGTCACCTTAATAGTGTCGCTGTCTTCGGTCAGCAAATTTTCATTGCCGCTGTCGGACTGAAATATGTCTCCGTTGAGCATCTTGCTCCATTTGTTGGACTGAGCTTGAGAGACGTATAATTGCCACCGGAAGAGGGAGAGCGGATGATATGTCAGCGTCAGATTCACCACTCTATGAACGAAAAACAATTGAAAATTGGTCCTGAGTTCCACACAGACATGTGAAGAAACGCAATCCGGTCTAACTTCGTAGTGTCGTTTATTGGCTTATACTCCTTGTTCAAGTTCCAGTAATCGTTGAAGTATAGGATCGGCAAGTAGTTTCCTTCAGAGTTGAATTCCAGATCTGTATAAGAAAGTCGGTAAAATATCATTTATTACGAATATTTAAGAAAAATTTATCAGCCCGAAGACAGTACAGGTTTCCTTACTTTCCCCGATGGGAGACGGCGCTTTTCCCTTGGTCCACGCCGTATGATCATCAACGAGGTTGAACGTCAAGTTGGGATGCCAGTGGCTCATGATCACAGATGGTTGAGGAGGAGTACTGTCGGTCGATTCGACAGCGGCGGAAGCACGAGGATTCGAGGTTTCACCGGTCAGCAGATTCTGCTTCTTTGGGCCGATCGTCACTTTCTTCAGCTTGTTCAACTGATAGGTCTTGTGGACCGTGAAGCCTGCATTGTAGTTGGGGTCCGTCGGCCGAGGACTGTCGCCTGCTCGTACGAAGTACACGTGAAGATACACGTTACTCTTATTATTCTGCACATTCTGTCAAAACAGAGCAACAAAGTTATCAAAATCAAGTCATGTTACATCGATCCAACTGGAAATGGCGCATCGAGATCGAGATAGTTTTTCAACGACGTGAAATCGATCGTCATTGATTCGACGGCTAATCATTTTCTCATGATACGAAGCATAAAGTTACCTCAGATAACGGTAGTTCAGCTGAGAAAGTGTACGTTCCATCATGGTTAGGTCCCGAAGTCCAGTCCCCATACTGCAGTCCTTCTTCCCTCCACACCAGATTCTCGTCGTCGAACCGATGATACTTTGGACGCTCATTCACGTAGGCGTACATATCCTACAAAAAAATACAATGTCATACCTGTGCTGTAAACGATATAAGGAAACTGTACAGTCTCAAACTACGTCCAGCAAACATACAGTCCACAAGACGACTCTTAGAGACCGAGCGACACTTTGTCACAGAGGTAACGCCATAACATCACGAGACGGCCTGCGAAAGCACAGCGTTGCAGCTGACTCCTCGTGATTACTTCCGGTCTATTAGTAGTACTCCGCTCATCTCATCTTACCATAGGCATGAGATGGCCGTAGACGTTCTGTCCATATGTAACGATGATCTGCGTACCATCGGGAGCCGTAGTCACTGACGTCGTTGGAGCAGGAACCTGTTTTCCTCTGTTACCGAGGAACTGAGTGATGAGGTACATCATAATGGCTCGGCCGATAAGCGTTTTGACGATGGGCCAGTAGTCGCGTCCTCCGGCGTTAGGTGGAGGCGCTGCTGCGTCGGCTACTGCTACCAGAGCATCCTCACCTGTCGCCGCTTGAACCAAATCTCGTCGTCGGATGTCCACTGTCCTGATGGTCGAAGGATCCGCGGTAGCCATCACGGTGTGTTGATGGCTGTATGCTTAGGCCGAAAGGTATCAACCGGGAGTGTCAACCTTCCGTGTCGATCTGAAAGCGTAAGCAAAGGTTGAGGAGAGCTTTCACTGGAAAACATTGCAGGAGTGAAACCGTGATCATGATATACTTCAGTCAAGTAAGTATCGGGAGGATATCGATCGATGAATCCACGAGGCGTTATGACAAAATTAGACTTACTTACGGTGGATGAATTCGACGGCTGAGATTGCTGCTGACTCATGCACTGATGCACACCAGTATCCCAGGCGTTCGCCAACGAACGGTAGTCCTTAGTTCCGAGGTTTCAGATGCGGTTAACGCTCGACGATCGTTCCTGAAGGCGAAGAAGAATACCTTAGGAGAACAGTATACCGGGTTATGTAAACTCACGCGACGACCAGTCTAGCTCAGCACGATGAAGAACACAACCGGGAATTCTTTCTATCTAGTACATAAATTCCCGTATCGTCCTGTGGCCGCACAGTTCGAGAAGCTCAAGACGTCGAAGCCTAGCTGAGCTGAGATCCGGAGGAAGAATCTGGAGAAGAAAGTCCGACGGAAGTTGCGTGAAAACGGTGAAATAACGGAGCCTGCGGCGATTACAGTATTACAGTCCTGAAAGTGAATCCCTTCCGGCGGTCAGGTGGTCAAATAACACCAATCAATGCTGCTACTGTCACGTGGCCACCAAAACGGATGCATTGTCAGCAACTGTGTAAGCCGAAGCGTATGCTTGATTGCTTTGTCGCGTATAGATTTCGCTAAAGAGGGCAGCACTCGGTTTACTTCACTTCACTCGTACATTATTATGATCTGTGGTCTATGGACTAAGGTCGCGGGAGCAAAAGCTAGGCCTAACTACTTGAGATAGAGTAGTTCTTCTACCGAGGATAACGAGTTACCAAAAGACCATGAGAAAGTACAGACAAGACCCACTCATCTCTCAGAAGAATGAGAAAATTCTGACGAAAGTGACGATCGGTTTCTACTTTCGAGAGACCTTCTCGGATTCGGAATGGGTTTCGCCATGAGAATGCGTTTGCCCAGCTGCGCTGTCTAGGGTGACTATTTGAACAGAAAGATAGGTTAAAATTATTGACCAATTTCGACAGCATACTGTTACCGTTAGAGCTGAAAACGAACTTTCCGTACCTTCGATCTTCTGGTCGAACTTGCTGTGCTCCAAGGCTTGGCGAGCCATCTGTCGCTGACGGTCGAGTTCCTTCTTGGCATAACGAGATTCAAGATCGAGCTGTCTCTTCTGTTGCTCAATGGCGGCCTCGACAAGCTCTTTTCGGAATCTAGAAAACAAAAATGAAGCATGTCAGTGCTTCACTTTACAGAAGGAAGTTACTACTGCACTGCTTCTTGGGTACTGGGCTTGGGTTTGCCGACAAATTTGGGCCTAGTGAACTTACTCGACGTCTCGGTGGTGTTGCTTCTCCAGCTCCTTGCGGATCTTTTCACTTTCAGCTTCTTGTTCCTGTACCGGCAAATTACACAATGTGAGTGAGTTATTGTGCGATTATTCTTCGACGCCTTATTTGACCTTTCGGTAAAGTTCGGTGCGGCGGGCAATTTCCTTCTCGAAGATTTTGGTCAGGTGTTCCTGCTCTGCCATCTTGGCCTCGTAGTCGCGTTGGGCCTCGGCTTGAAGTTGGGGTGAATCGTATATCTCCATATTCTGGACTCCGGCGGAAATTCGAGAGATCGAGGCGTGGAACCCTTCGCCTATGAACAGAAAGCTAGTGACCCTAGCACGCGGAGAACTCGAGAAACATCGGAAAATATGCATTATCGACTTACCGACGAGTTCCTTAGCGAGACCTTCCGAGGAGCTCATGAAGACGGGAGTGGGAAGCTGCGGCATGCGGACCTCGGTGTGGACATAGCTGGTGTGTTGCTCCTTGTTGGCTTCATGCACTTGTCCATCCTGTGGTTGCCCGTTAGTTCCGGTGCTGTACTGATTCTGTTCCCACTGGACGTTTTGCTGTTGGGTCGACATGGTAGGGCTTGGAGAGTGAGGTAATGACGGTTGAGTATTCCGACAACTTCCTGAAAGACCAAAATTGACAACTAAAACACCGCGACGACCGTTAGCAGAACGCTTTTATAGAATATGTCGGTCCACGCACATAGTTTACTTGGACACGTCTACAATCGGTGGTTACGGTACACGTACTGGGAACATCCTGCGGTCCTCTTACATGCTTCAGTAGAGACCGGCATCGAGGCTGTTATTACAAAGTCCGGAAGCAGACGCCGGCATTTCCCATGTTGGATGTGATATCGATGGCAAGATGACCTCCGGTCGTCTTGCCGTTAGACTTTGCACCATTCTTCTGGCAAACAAGATTGTTAATGTCCAGACGTTCCGTCGGCATACCATCTCCGCGTGCAAATGTAGCACTCGTTTTCGGTCGGACTCTGGCATAGGATTACACTACGGACAAACCAAAATCGCTCTGACAACCCAAGAGAAAAAGACTCTACTTTTTGGCAACTAAAAGACTGCCAGCTACCGGAAGCCGACAGTGACAAGAGTGGAAGCGAATGATGAGCATTACATTTTACATTACAATTACACTTGAAATGTAGATGTAAAATGTAATTACAACTTTTACCTGCCAGAATCTGCGGTAGTTTTGAGTATCTTGCCGCCAAAAATCTAAAGTTCGGCTGACTTACGTGGAAAAATGTCAGAAACTTCCTGAGTATGGTCATTCTGCAACCGTATTTTTATGTTTGTCTGGAAGACAATTACTAAGACTATATTCTATGCAAATATAGACATAGCTGGTTCGTCGTTTTCGTCGCTCCTTGTCACTTTCAGGCGTCACAAACCGCTCGGTCTGTAAAGTATAAACTAGTGTAAAATTTAATTACACTTTTACAAAAAACAATGTTTTACATTACACTTTACATCACACAGACCATCTGCGCGTAATGCTCATCATTAGTGGAAGCTGACTAGGTGGTGCGCACACGCGCAGACTGCCTACGCTCGTCACATTGCGCATCATTTCGACGGGCGGAGCTAATAATTGACGTATTTGCAGACTGACAGCTGTCTGTCATTCAAGTATCTCTTTTCCTGTCTGCTTTTAATCTTTTCAATGGCGCGACAGTTTTCAAACTTTTAAGAGTCGGTATTGATGTTTCTCGTCTTCTGAGTTCTGGCCAATTGTGTAAAGGCGGAGAAAAAAACGAAAAGAATAACAGTCATCAAACGGATCAAAAACAGAGAACTCAATAAGGAGACAGTAAATAGCCAGGGAGCAGACAGGATAGGTCGTGCTTCCTTCACCCTGCAAACTTCTTTACATTTGGAACTCCAACGTTTGGAGTTCCAACAGAAATGCTTAGCTCACTGGTTGCCGATGGTAACACTGGAGGCACGGAATTCCCGGAGGATTCAAGTCCACGACGGAGATGCGCTCGTGAAAGTCTTCTTACCCATCTTCTGTTTATCAGACTTCCGCTTCCCCTAGTTCTGATTCCTTGACGATGATCGAGATGTCAGTCTGAAAATAATATATCAGTGATAAACTCTGAACGTCGCACAAAGTCACTCGAAAATTCTATGGCTTCAGTTCCGGCGATGCTTTGCGAATTTATCTCCGCAGCAAATCAACGATCAACGATACGCGGTTGTGAGAGGCACACTGCGAAAATAAGATCCGATGTGCTAGCCTCTGAATGCGCTAAATCCGGGACAAATTGGCGGATTGCACTGCGGGATTGACGCTGAGAGCTGTAGATTCAACTGGCGAACTTACAGTTGTAGTTTTGCGGTAATAGTGCGCTAATTCAAATCGACCGTAGTGTCTTATTCCCATTGTGCTCGCTTAAATTAGGCCACTGTGTGATTTGAATTACGTAAGGTTGTAAATTCCAGGCCGAATGCCCTTGGAGTGGAAAAGGAAATAAATAGAAAAGGAATCCTTACTATTCCTATATTCCTATTTCCTTTTCCAGAAGGTCCTCGTAAAAATCTGGAATTCCAAAGTCCCACTTGTCAGTTTAGTTATTTTTATAAACCCATCTAAAACAGTAAACATGATCTGAAGTCATCAACAAATATTGGTTTTGAGACTGAAAGCCAGCTGGAGACTGGCCGATCCGAACTTTCGGTCTTGCCGGACCTGAAAGTCCAAGGGAAAATCAACGTCTTACGCACAGCTGAATGCGCCGCATACTTTAGTGCGACGGATCGAAAATGCTATTGGTCGTTCAGCTGAACGACCAATTGGCCTTAGTGGTACGCATGTGTGAGCCAGCATCGGGTTCAGTTTTTCGACAGGATCTGTTGGATCTTCGACTGATTACCTCGTGGAATTCCTAAGTTTTCTCCGATTTTTGCTAGTTTTCCAAATAGGAATTCCACGGCTACCCCTTGGAACGGAACGGAATTCCAGGAATGGAACGGAATTTGGAAAGGAATGGAATTAGGAATTTACAACCTTAGAATTACGAACTAAAATACTGTGATCATTTTCCACTTGAATTTGAATTCCGATTTATATCGAAATACGTTGGCGAAAGGATCTCAATTCGAATTCTCGTATCGGAATTCCAAAGAGGCTAAAATCAGCCGTTTTCAATCGTGTATTACAATAATCGGAACAACACTGCTCATAGTGATGTGCGCGCAGGAAGTGAAAGCTGACCGAATGAGTATTGGCAATGGCCTCACTTTGACTCTACTTTCCCTCTCCAATATCTCTCCAGCATGTCGGCTCTTTTTTTCATGGGAAAAGTTGCTCGGTCAAAGGTGTAAAGCTTAGGTTAACTCAGACCACCCTCTTACATCTGCGTCTGAAAGGAGGCACTAGAGACTTTCACCGTTCCATACTTGTTCAAAAGTCCGAGGCTCACGCGCCACTCCCTTCAAAAAAGCTTGCCTCGAAGAAGGAAGGAATCCGAAGTGCTCGATTCGGTATTAGTTAAGACCGAGTGCCTTTAATATGGAACTTTTCAACTTGTCGCTGTATTTGCGTAATACGTCCGACTCAAAGACTGCCGAACAGTCCGGTACAAAAACCCGAAGACTTAGAGTTCGAACCTCTGCACTTTGCAGTCCGCACTTCGGGGCAAGAGGACCGCATCAAGAACTGATAAAATCGACAACCGGAGAAACAAAGGTTAAAATAACCACACGGTGGTGACGGCACACACCGACGAGCAAGATGAATGAGTTGATTCGGATGTCGGGTTGATTAAACGAGTACAGTGCACATCAAAAAATAGCAGAAGTTCATCCATCAAAGATTTCTCCCAAAGCTGCAGGATCTTCCTTCGCACCGTCCTATCTGGATGCTGCATGATCCGCAAAGTCCGCGCGTGAAACTGCATAGCTGGTGACTCATAGGCACCATGTCGTCGATCATCCTGACCGAATGGTCCATCTCCATGTGTGAATCGCTGCTGAACTGGGACGACTCTTCGAGCAAACAGGTGGACAGGTTATCCCAGCTCCAAAACATCAAGTCGCTCCAAAGACAGCCACAGTCCTCCATACCTCCTTCGCGTCTCGACCTCGCTCTACATGCAACGCGGTGTTTAGCAGAGAAGTCCCTTCGATATCCTAGCATCGTCAACGGCAGCCTGCAGTCCGAATCCATCACATACGCCACTTTCGGCTCTGCTGGACTGCAGAACGTCTCTTCTCGTTATGAGGACTTCCGGGACGGAATAGCGCTCGCAACTGCATCTCAGCCCTTCACCAAAGCATCCTACGTTTCGCTGTTCTCTTCTTTGCAGATGCTGCTGAAGACAGTCAAAACTTCAGCTTACGTGGTGGTGTTCTGCAGTACAACCGGAAGTGCTTCTGCCATTAGCGAATTCCGCTCGCTTACATCCGAACAACGTCTCGCGTTGCTGCCTTTGCCTAATGCAGACTTGCAGATCGTCCCAATTGGCAAAGGCTCTGTGGAGGACTTCGAAGCGCTGGACTTCTTTCAAGAGTTGATCACGCTGAATGACGGTGAAGGACGGTCAAGCTCGAAGCTGAACTGGTCGCCGAATTTTGTCAAGCGGAAGTCGTTGCAGAAGTCCTATTTCGATTTAATTAATTTCGATTTGGCCATCGATGCGATGGCCAAACTTTTATATCGGCCTTTCTCCGCCACGCTATTCTTAGGCGAACTGTCAGGAAGGGTCCAGTTAGTTCCTAGTCCGATGAGTTTGCGTGGTGGTTTCCAGTCCTTCTCCGAAGACTTCCGGATCCTGGGGACGTTGGAGAAAGCCGTGGTGGACAAGCTGTCGCATCCACTACGGACTTACTACGTTCTTCCCAGCGATAACCACCCGAACGGAGCAAGTAACGTTAATCCAGCTGAAGAACCGCACTTGGCTCCTTACCTTCATGCCTCCCTCCGCGTCTTAGCCACGCATCCTAACCAACCTCTGGTCCTCCTAGTCTGCATAGGTACTGTTATTTGAGAAATGTCTCCTGGTTATGTACTGATGTCGTTCCTGTTTCTGAACAGGTAAAGCTTGGTACGGGTACATCGAACCGACGGAGGACCTGAAAACTCGCAAGAAGTCCGGCTTAGTTCTCCAAGCATTCCCAACAGGAGCCACAATCACCGATCGGCCAGTTCTCGATGAAGACCTCGACGCCACTTCAGTCCACGGCTCCGACATTCCAAGTTACAGTACCGGAAGCAGCTTCATACCTGTCTACACAAGCGTCGAAGCAGTCACCTCGGACATTGGTCGGGTAAGTCGCATCAGCCGGAAGCTTCCGGAGAGGAAAGAAGCATTCTTTACAGAACTGAACAAGCTGCGACTTCACGCATTCGCCACATGTAATTTTGCCTTCTTCGAACAATTAATTCGAGCTTTGGAAAAGGAAAGGGTGCTATTGAAAGACGGGACTGCCATGGCGGAAGTGGACAATGTCATGCAGCAGCTTCGAGCTGATGGAGAAAAGCTCAATACGATGGGTGCTTTGGTTTCGATCAGTGGCGTTCAGTACCCCATCGTGTCACAGAGTCACTGAATTTGGTTTCGAGTTCCCTTCTGAGGACGATTTATTTTACCTAAATTTGACGCGTAAATTATTTCGAAGATCTGAGTGAAGCATTGGAACAGTATTGAAATACTTTTGTGCCAGAAAGAACTGTGATCGGCTTACGAAGCCAAACCAAAAATACATTGCAGAGGAGACTGTGCTGGAAATAAGTTAGAAGTTAAAAAAATCATACATTCCGGTGACAGTTCAGCAAGTGTGGTTGTGAAGGAAGTTCGTCCTTAACAGATACGGAATCATCGAGCAAGCTAGACGTCTTTCCATCCGCACAGCGGTATAGGCGATACATCGGTCAGAGTTAAGCTGAGATCGTCGGTGAATATTCGATGTCAGATCTTTCGTGTCCGTCACCAGCTTCCTCGTCCTTTCGAGTGCGTTTCTTGTCGCGAAGAAGCAGGTCGAGCTTTGAAGGAGCTCGTAACGTTGCACGTGCCGTGAAGTACTCCCGGTCGTCTTTCGGCATCCTCGAGTAGAACTCGCGGATCTTGGCTATGGCCAGCTGACAGTTGTGTTCGGGTTCCCAGGAGGTGTTCGGGTTCCCAGACTCGGAGAAGCCCGTCCAGCGTACTAGGTACTCTAATCCACCGCAGTCGTTCACTCGCACTCCACGAATTTCTTCCACATACCAGTAAGGTGGTCTTTCCGGCACGGTGGCGTTGTCTTTGGCTTCTACAGGAATTCTTTTGGTGCTGGAGACGGGAATGTGCTGTCGGAAGATATGCTTCGTCGCCTCGGAACCTCCCCCGATCTTTTTCTTCATGGTGGGAACCAACGAAAGAGCTACGTTTTTCACGTAAGCCGAAGATAACTGCCGCAGGCGATTATACAGCAAGGAATGGAAAAAAATGAGAAGTGTGAATGGATATCCGTCCTAACTGGGTGTAATTCACGGTGAAGATTCGGCGCGAAACGCGAACAGTCGATAGAAGGAATCAAGAGTAGTAACCTTTTGATAAAGCGATCATCCTTTGTGGCAGCAATATTAGGGCAGTAACGACGGATTAAGAAGGTAAGTTTATGGTATTTGACGGTAATTTGTCCTTCGAAACATATGGTTTGGAGTGGAAGCGATCTCGTAATCACGTACAGCTCAGCTGTAATTTCTGCCGCGTTCGGCGTAAAGAAGGTGATGACTCAATATTTTCCTCTGCGCTTTTACGTTCCTTCAACGACGGGAGAAAAGCCAGTCTGATAACCGCTTTTCGATTTTACTGCCAACATTGATGCAGTAGGCAAGAGCCACAGTGAGTTTGCTGAGGAAATTTACACTTCAAGAGAAGCACACAAAGACAGAAAGAAACGATCGATAGCCAGCGAATGAGATCCCATGTGCATGAACCTTTCATCCTACTGTACGCCAACAAGATCCAGAAGAGAAAAATAAGCACTGCGTACGATCGAACCCGATGAAAACTGCAACGAATGTGGTGGTAGAGCACATAAACCTTTCTACCATTAGCAAACTGGAGAAAGAAAGATTACCCAGTAAAAGCATTAACAAAAGAGAGGAATTAAACGTACGTGAAATGAATATATTGACAAACTACAACGATTAGGCATGCGAACCTTCACGAGAGCCATGATCTTTGGTAATTCTCCCACGCTGCGCCCATCTAGATTTTCTTCGTCTTCACGAAGCGATTTGTACCGTCCACTGCTGCGGACGCAGCGACGGCTTGTGCTCCACCAAATCGTTTGGCTCTTGCCTCCAATTCTAAAGATTTGAATAGTCAGAAAAAAAGCCGAAAACTAAACTCTCATCAACCACGCGGCACACCGACCAGCAACGGTATCCGAACATCAAGCACTTGCATACGTAAGTGCAGTGAGCCAGCCGGTGTACAGGTGCATGCAATTCGGTTACAGATTGAACCGCATGCGCCTGCATACAGGATCACCATGCATCACCAGTTCCGCGCGAGTATGCAAGTACACGCAGTACGTGTGGTTACAGCTAGTTTGCCGACTGCCCATACTAAGATTTTGTCCCTTACTGGTTTGATCAGCTGCCGGTGCGTTAAGGGAAATCTTGGTTCGTGTATTAGAGCCGGCAGTTTTCTGCTGACCCTGTCCATTGCCGGACAGATACGGAAATTTGTTTGCACGGATGTTGCTACCTCCAGAGGAGCCGTTAGCATCGCTGGTGATTCGTTTCGTCCGAATTTTGCTGCAAAACACAGTTGAAACATCCATCAAATTATCGGACCCTTTTCGACAAACATTAATGTCGACTACACAGTGTACACATCTGAAACTACTTGTATCAGCGACTCACCCGCCAGCCGTAGCTGTAGTGGATGAGTGGGTAATGGGTTCCCTTTCAGACGATACTGCTCCAGCGTTCTCCTGCAAAAGACAGAATAGACTTCTCGTCCATGTCGGTAACGGCAACAGGAACGTACCTTCTTCCATGACAGATGGATTGTATCTTTGAAATGAGGAGGGTTATGGAAAAACTCCAGAATGTGAGATTTGATGTTTGCAGTTGTCCGCCGGGTAGCTTCGGCTCTTTTTATCTGAAAGACGATAACAATATGATCTTATGCAATATTCTCCGATAACTACCAATATGACTGAAAGTGCTAATGTTTTCAAAACCTACTGCGTCTGCGTCGGATTCCTTTCCAAAACTTTTCTGCATGTATAACTGCATACAGCTGGAGAAGTACTGCAACCTGCAGAAAGTCATCGTTTATCCCGATTCCTGCTCATGTCTAGACAGAGCACCTGAGAAATTTCTCAAGTATTCTTCTTACTTGGACCGAAGCAACTGAAATTGGGCCGCGTTCTCCGTAATGAATTGTGGATGGCGCTTCCCCAGTAGATGAAAGGCACAGAGGAGACACTCGACTGCTGCGAAATGGAGTGGAGGCAATTCATGCTCCGTGTCCATTGAGGTGTCGACAGGAGCGGAAGGCAACACGTCCTACGAACGTACAAGTTGTTATTATTCTGTCCAGTAACATTCGAAAAGTACCGAAGGCTTACAAGAAGTTTCTGAAGGATGCCGCCAAGGTTTCCTTGATAGTTCTTCAGTTCACCAACCGAACTACACAATTCAGCGAAGACTTGTAGAACAGGAACGTTGGTCTCCACTGTGTCCACGGAGATGGAGGGGATGATGTGATCGCAAAAGTATTCGACGAGTTTGGTGGACTGAATAATCCTCTACAACACATACATGATTACCAAGTACGTACCAATGAGAAAAGGCAGGGTTACCGAGAAGAGCGGAAGTGCGTGCCGACAACAAGCAATTAGCCTTTCGGCTCTTGCAGGTGTCAACGAAGCGTAGGGAGTCTTGGTGCCCATACAATCCACGAGGACGTCCACCAGCATCTGTCCTCCAGTCAACGTCTGGAAGAACTTCATGGTGGCCAGAGAACCTACTAAGTTCTCGAACTCTTCAGCAGTGGCCTCTGGGAGAATCTGCGACGAGCAATTCGTGGATAAGCATGTCCTGAATTCCATACATCAATATGAAACTACCTTCTTGTATTCTGTGATCAAGAGCGTAGCGATTTCAGTATTGTTAGCCGTGGGTGGAAGTTCGCCCAGCTTCGTCCTCAGGAACATGATGGCGGGCTTGCGAATGATATCTTCGGCGCTGACGATCTGATCCAAGAGTCCTTCTAACGCCTCTGTGAACCGAAAGAGACTTACAGCTTTTTTTTATGGTACAAATAAATAAAGAGATATTTACGTTTTGGTTCCAACTTCAGAAGCTTCACCAAGCATTGCTGCAGGCCTTTCACTTCGTTCACGTCGGCCAGTCCGTACATTTGGATCAAGAGATCGGCGACCCGTTTCACATAGCTAGGGTTAATCTTGCAGATCTCCACCAAGGTTTCCGTCGCCGACTTCCTTATCTACAACGAGTACATTTAGGGCTTACAGAGAACAAGATCACACTCTATTCGAAGCTTCGAGCTTCCGTCATCCGTAGGACATCATTACTGCAAGATCCGTATCGACGCAGAGTTCGGCCAACGCTTGAATGGATCGTTCCCCTTCTTCCGGATAGTATTTGAACAGGCGACCAATAAAGTCTGCACTGAGTTTCTTGGCGCCGGTGTTGTCCTTCAGATTCACCGCGGAGAGAATTTCCAGATATTTACCCCGATGCTGAAAATATAGCAGCTAACAGTTTCCAAATGTCAAGCAATCAGGCATAAGTTCCAGTGGACAAATGACAATTCGACACAGACTTACTTCAGGTTTGGATTCCGCGCTGTCAATCGCCATGAAGTTTTCGTACAAACTAGCGACTGGATCGGCAGCCTTCAGAGCCATGCTGCGACACGGTGCGAGTAGAATCAGACAAACAATGCGAAGGTAGGAAGGAGGTGATGTTCCGTGGAGGCGGTAGCGCGCTGATCGGAGTTTCTCCTCAAGCGAACAAGAACCACTACAGTACAGCTTATCCGCGCTCAGCTTACAGCTTATCACTGGGACTAAAGACAAGGGTTTGAAAAAGATGGCTTGCAAGATCGGGAAGAGGATGAGCCGGAATAAAAGAATGGCTGCCGGATTTACTGGATGAAAAACATTGGAAATGGAAACAGGATTTGTTATGACTGATTCTTGATTGAGACATGGGCTTCATGTAAGGCTATTTGCCATGATGTCATGCGAAATCGCAATCACTATGATAAACTTTTGTTTTGGTTTAAAAGTTTTCTGAAGGATGAAAATGGCGTCTTATGAAATTCGTATGAGTACCTAACTGAGACCTGATTTGCATTCGTTGTGTTTATGACTTCATGCATAACGTCATCTGTCTTTAGGTGTACGGAGTGAGCTTGTTTTTGGGTTTTGAGAGATTTGCCGGTTCATCCTTCTGAAAAGTCGAGGATGGAGCGGATGCATTCTACTTCCGGTCTAATGGACTACGATGGTGACGCTGTTCCCTTCCAGAATCCTAAAAGGAGCGTCTTCTGGGACTTCCCTGCACCAATTGACAATAAGGCAAACGACCCGATAACCAAGAAGTTCAGCCAAAGGACGGAACTTAGCACCCAGGACAAGATGATGCATGTCTTAGACGAGGTGGAGACAATATATGAGACGTTCATTACCCTAATCTCAGCGCAGGATGCGTTGGCCTCCGATCCGACCGTAAGTTCTCTCCTCACGAACTGCAAAACCCCTTCGGTGGCATCTACATCAAGCGAAACGATCATTGGAGCGGAGAACCCTGCTGCGATGGTCGATTTCGAGAAAGGCGTGGAGGAAATAATGGAACTGCTAGCGGAACGTCAAAATGACTTCAACAAGCTGGTCGGTCAGTATGAGATACTCTTCTCCTGACTATGATGTGTTAACGAAGTTGGTTTATGGATCTTTGTAGATGAGGCGAAGAAGGAAGTGGAAGTAGAAATAGCCATACGTTCGCTAACAGCAGAGTCCGAAAAGTTGAAGGAGCAAGTGATGTCTTTGCAAGGACGACTGAAAGAAGCCGAGCAAATCCTCTCTAACGCTCTGCATCTTACGAAACACAAGACAGAAACAGTGAAAGCAGCGGAAGATACTCAGTTGAATCTAGATGAGATCGTTCGTTATGCGCATCGCATAAGCGTGGGATACTCTGTCGCAGCGCCGGCCAATTGGATGCCCGGCGACCCCCGTCGGCCATATCCTACGGACCTGGAAATGCGCGCTGGAGTGCTAGCCAGGGTTAATTCGATACCGCCACCTCCGAACCAGATTCCGGATATGCCCACAGAAAACCTTACGAATGTAATGCAGAAGTTTGTGGGGAATAACGCGGGACCCTATGTGATGGCGCCTCTTCCGCTTAGTCAAGCAACTACGCCGGCGGATGCAAATAAAGCGCAGACTGCTGCAAACTCGAACTTGCATCGAGAAACCTCGAGCGAAGAACCTGATGTGGAAACGATGTCGAGCGAGTCTTCGAGTACTTCTAGCAGTGAAGAAGAGTAGCTACAACTCGGAGGGGGGAAGTACTTGCTCGCGAAGCAGCTTTTCTTTTGGTAGAGTGATGCATACCTTAATACCACAAAATTCATCGCGCCATAACATTCGCGCAAACGAAAGCTTGTGATTTGGCTTGTTCAAATTATGCATAAAACACTAAAATGTAAAATACAAAGAGTAACTCGTATAGTTGTTGAGCTATAAGGAAATGAGAGTTACCAGATTATGGTGCTTTTCGGCTTCAGTGCCAAAATGAAAGAAGCGTTCGGGAGTAATTCTTCAAGTTTTCAGAAATGGAAAGAAACTGAGAAGGCACCAGAGTTGTTTTTCAAAAGGACTACCAAGTGTTCGAACAGAAAGACATCTCAGATGCTCAGTTAGTGCCGAAAGAAGTAGGAGGAGACCACTGTGCGCGAGCCTTCCTGGGAACCACGACAGGCTTTGTTGGAGGCGTCACGGTAGGCTTGGACACTGGTTCCGCATCTGCAGACAACAAAACCCAAGTTGATGTGATGACTTATCTAAACTTTTGTTAGCTCTGAGCGCGAGAGAGCATGTGCGCTTACCGGCAACGTTCAGCTTTTCCAGCTGAGAAATCAAATCGTCCGTGGAGTCGTCCTTCAACAGTTCTTCAAGTTCCTTTTCCAGCTCATCTTCATCCACGTCGTCCTTTATGCCTTTCATTGGACTGGAAATTGCTTCTGCGATCTCGTCGTGGACTTCCATGACTTCCTGCATATCATCAGCAACTGCTTCCACTTTCTCCACACTATTGTCTTTCTGAACATCTTTGAGAGCGGAAAGCCCTGCTTGATAAGCCTCAAAAATCTGAAAATGAAATTTTAATTATTGCCAAATGTAAAGCGAAAAGTCATCAAGACTCTTCAGTAGCACTTACCTTTTCATCCGTTTCAGAATTTTCTAAACGATGCAGCATATTTCCGATGTTAGTGATCACTGTGTCCTTCTGCTCCAAAGCCTTCTCGTAGAGTTTCTTCTTCTTCAGAACTCTTAAAGCAACGGGTTTCTTCCCTGCTCGAACCAGCGACCGTACTTCCTGATCCAGTTCCTCTATCTTGCCTTGAACGACAGAAGCTTCCTTCTCCATTTTGTGAAGCGAACGTCTCAGAGTGATGACGCCCTTATCCGCTTCCGAGATCTTCGCGACCTTTTTCTTAGCGCTGGCTGGAGCAGCATGGAGAAACTTGATCGTAGCGTGTTCGTCATCGTCCAAGTCGGTAACGATTATCTGCTGGGTTCGCTGCAGATGTTTCAGCACCTGTGAGAAAACAAGACATAAGATGGAAAATTATGATGAAAATTCAACAAAACATAAAACATAAGTTTCATGAAGCATTCGAATTACAAAACTTGATGCTGCTCGGAAATTTACCACAGGCATGGAGTAGTCAGGCACGATATCACCAAACAGCTCTTTGAACGTGGGCAGGTCCAGGACGGAAGACGAGAGAATACCCGACTGAGCACGAGTGAGGATTTCGGCTGCTTTGGTCTTAACAAGCTCCACGTTCACGTATCGAACATTCTCCGTGTCTGTATTCGAGCCGAAGACCAGACCAGCCGTGAAGGATAGTGGCTTCTTCACTAACGAGTTAAATCCCCAAGCCACCCAAGACTCCTGAGCTGCGGAAAAGTACTCATCCATCGTCGGGAATTTCTTTCTCCTACGAACAATGAATAAAAATCAGAATTATGACTGCAAAAGTGTCGTTTCAGAAGAATACTGTCAGTTACCCTTGCAACTCCTCCAGCACTTTGGGAATGGCGTGAGGCTTCTTGCCCTTTCTCTGAAGCTTCGTTCGTAACTCGGCGGCACTGAAGGTAATGAGCTCTTCTTCATTCACACAGCGTTCTATAAGGTCAGACCAAAACTTCATCTTGCTGTCATATGCTGCTGGATTAACTTCTCGCGATCTGAAGTCTGTGAACAAGGCATTCATCCGCACATCGTCATCCCAGCAGTCCGGCAGGTACGAAGGCCTTGTAGGTCGACTTGGAGAAGACAAATCGCCCGGAAACTCGTCCTCGCTCAGCTGTGAACTGCAAAGGAAGAAACAAACGGTTAAATTAGCTGGCACTTCGGCAACACCGCAATGTACGTTACTAACTTTTGTCGTTTGAGGACAGCCATGGTTCGCTGGAACACAGTAGCAGAAATTATTTACGATTGTGAACGAGGATGAGCGGAAAAGAGAAGAAAAGTGATTTCATGCGAAATCGGAATCTGAGCGAGGCTGATACACTGGAAGAAAAACGAGAACAAATCAACATTCGAAAAGAATCAAAAATTGGTGAGCCGTAGGGTTGTTGTACCTGATCAATTTAACCTGGCAATCGAATGAATCGATGATCGATCAATTCATCTTTGATCGATCCAGAGAAATGGGCAGGCCTTGTGGTGTTTACGAAGTAACAGCTGATCGCAACCTCGCAATCTGGCCAGAGTCCACTTCTCCAGTTTTGAATTCTTGCATTAAATGATTAAGATCTCGAACCGGATTTCTTTCGTCACAGGATTCCAGTATTGGGGGGACATCATTACGTGTCTGAGTGAACCGGCAGAAAGTAGGAGTGTCATGTTCTTACCAGAAGAAAAGCTGAAAGATGAAGAAGTGTAACTGGGGCTGGCAGGGAAGTGCGAAGAAGCTGGCGGATCGCGGCGCTTACCTACTGAAAAATCTTCCCTTCCCGGCGGACATAGTCTTCGAGTGCGATCACGATGGAGTTGTCGAGACAATTCCGGCTCATAAGTAAGTGTGTGCTCAGTTCACTGCACTGCTGAGTGTCTTCGGTAGAAGATTGTAAGGCTGTACCATTTGATCAGGATATTCCTCGTGATCGGAAGTGAAGTCTTCGAAGCGATGTTTTGTGGACTGAATGCCGATCCACTGATGTCAAAGGTAGCTATTTCAAACTACTCCAAGGCTACCTTTCAAGCTTTTCTTGACTTTTTGTACGCGGATCAACATCCCTCTTTTGAGCGGGATTGGACGAATGCTGATTCGCAAAGTAACTGGTTGTTCGAGATGATGGAGCTACTTCACTGTGCTTCGCAGTATGGAGTTCCGGAATTAGTAACCCTTTGCAGAGCTGCAGTTGTCAGATCTTTAGGGTTCTCAGAAGGGGGGTTTGCAGGGGTTGGATCATGACTATGACGATGATGACGACTATGACAACGAGGACGAGGATAACGACGGGTGGGAGGTTCTGGATCCAGCATTCGAGATCACACCTGATTTCAAGGCGTGTCCCGAGACTTCGCGCCGATTCATGGGGCTTTGCCGCTTGCAGTACCCATTCGAGCTCCGTTTCGCTTTCCACGAAGAAGGTAATTGTGACTTGGCGGTGTGGATAGACGAGCATAATATTGTGGCAGAGCAGCTGGACGAATTGCATTTGCCACTTTCTACTACAGAGGACTCGCTGATGCCCGACTCGGCTGGAACAGTCTCTCTGTATATTCCTGAGCTTGGTCCGGGTAAGGGTGTACTGTGAATGATTTCTGCTGTTTGTTATACCTTTTAAGACATGTCTGACTTCCTTATGGTTTCAGGTGATAGTCTATTCGAGAAACGCTGCATTCTGTACATCGGAACAGACGACGGAAAAGCCAACGATTTGCACGGTGTCGTTTTCGGGAGAATGACAGTTGCTGATCCAAACATGAAGCCTTACTGGCTCTATGGCATGGAGGAACTGAAGCGTCTCTTGAACTCCGACAAGTGGAACGGACTGCCGTATTGTCAGCAGTGTCGTTTCGTTAGATCCGTACAGCGTCGACTAAAGGACAAAGCTTCGCCTAATTTTCTATTGAACCGTGTTAACACTTAACAGTCAAAGTGTGATTTCTCGATGCGTGCAATGGTTGTGGCATATGCATGGTTTGACAAATGTGATGAAACTCAGAACAGTTTGCGGTGAAGTGGTTTAGTTCAAAAGTATTTTCTGTTCCATGTTCGATAACTCGGTTTCTCGACGGATTCTTTAGCTTTTTTTCTCGTGAGGTTTCACTAAACAGTATTTCTCCCTGCTTTACATCAGGGACTGACCCTGTTTACATTGTCGTCCAGTCTTGAAATGATATACTGAGTATTTAAGGTTGTACAATAGTTTCCGATAGCGCGAATCGTAATCTCAGTCCGCACGAAGATATCACAAAATTACAGTTCGGCTTATGATACAAAAAAATTAATATCACAGACTAGGCCAAAAGCTACAATGGTTATGAGCCATCAGAGGTTAGAGTCTTCCGGCGTTAACATGCCTGCTCGCTCCTGCGCGTCGACTAGAACCTCGGCTATACCCTTTGGTCTACTCTGCGGACTAAGACCACTTTCCTCGTCGTTCTCCGCAGTAGAAGGTTCGCGATCGAGCAAGAACGGAGCTGACAAACCGATACCAATGGCCCCCAATGGAGCCGTTATGATTATCAGCAGAACAGCAATGGTGACGACCTGCAAAAAGGAAGCGTTGATTGAGTGCACAGGTTAACGGACATGAATAGCTCACTTTTTCCCCGAGTAAAATCACTTCCGGTGTGGCTTTCAGTGCCCTTGCTGTGTCTAGCGCTAACGAACCGAGTGCGGCCTGGATCGTTGCCTTGGGGAGCCAAGCGATGGCAGTGAACAGCTTTTCCTTGAAGTTCAACCCAGCTCCGGAGACGGCTAGCACCGAAAAAGCCATCCGCACAACGAGGCCGATGATGAGGACCCCGACGGCTAGACCGACGGTTTCTCGGTTTACACTCTGGAGGTCGACTTCAGCTCCTATCAGCCCGAACAGCAAAGGTTGACAGAAGGTCCACATGTAAGCAAACACGACGGAAGCTTTAACCTAAACAAATGTGCGTTTAGATTAAGTATGAAAAAATAACAGGTATAGTCTGAAGTACTCGGTCAGCGTCGTATCTAGGCTGACGCCACTTGTGCGCCGCCACGAAAGCCGCGGTAAGACATCCAAGCGCACCCGCCCCCGAGAACCCCACTGCTTTCGATCCGAAAACAGCGACCAGTTCACCGAGGAATAAGAAGACGAATCTTAGCACCGACAGGTCGGCCTAAAAAAAGACAAGAAACTGATGGTCATTTCGCATCGTCGTGCTCTTGTGCAAATAACTTCCGGTCTGCAAGATGCTCTGGACGTACGTTCTGACGTTCTGGAAAATACCAGAATAAAATCCCAATGACGAGTCCGAAGCTTAGTCCCATCAATATCTCCAAGGGACCCTGTATGATCTGGAACCAAAGTGGAGATCCTGCAGTTGAACAAGTTACCGTAAAAATTTGTGTTAGGATTGAGGAACCATGTCAGATCCGTCAGTCGAAGGAGAGTGGCTCACCGGAGAATATGACGCTTAAGAGGATCGTGAACCCAGATATTCCCAGCACATCATCCAGGCTCGAGGCTGCGATGAGTAATGTTGGAATACCTTTCCTGGTTCCTAATTTGATTTCCTGCAGGTGGAGCATGAATGGCACGAGCACTGCCGGACTGACCGCGCCGGATAAAAATCCCAGAAGAAACGCCCATCTGAAACATCGTAAAATAACTTTTGTAATACTGAATTATTCACTACTTTCAGAATTATCTTTTGGACAGATAGATTATGTAGATTAGCACAACACCAACAAAGAATTGCTCAACACAGGTTGAAATAGAAGAAGTACGCATAAAGAACAAGACAGTTAGTACAGTATAATAACACTCACAGCCACGGAAAGCCCAATATGAGAAACGCCGCGATGCCGACTGAGATGGCTTCGGTCGTACACGGAAGAAACGAGAGTAACAATACACTCTTGCTAAGTTTCCTCAATGCTTTTCCGTCTAAGCCGAGACCAGCTCGAGTAAGGATCACAGTAAGCGCGACATTCCGCAAAACGGAAGACCACCGCGGGTCGATGTCACCGGCGATGTTTATCCTAGGGACATTCCGCAGCATAAAGCCGGCGATGAGCATGCCCAAAAGTGGTGGAATTTGAATCAGCGACATGATGTAACCACCGATGAATGCGCTGTATACGAGGACGAGCAAGGCGAATATGTTGCCGCCGGGCAAGGCGTCATCCTTGAAAACGGATAGTGCTGTCAGCCATGCTAACAGACCTAACAGGAGCTTCACGATGATGTCCGCTACTCTCCCGTGAGGTGGACATAAGAAGGCGTGGTAGACCCTTTCGGCGCATGTTGGATGTTCGGGAAGGATATTCTTCTCGTACAGGAACTGGCTTTCTTTCTTTCGAATGTACTGCAACATCCTTGCGCGAGGTGATTGCTTGGGCGCTTTCCGGCTTGTTTTCGCTTGCCCGTTTCCTTCAAAAGATACAGACGTGGACGTGCGTCAGTGCTCTCAAACAGCTTCAAAATTTTTTATGGAACGAAGTTATCATTATTAACAATTTTTTCCACTATATGTCAAGTACATATATATGGTTACCATTGTCAGTCGCATTGGTTAGGGTGAAATTGTTGTCCAAGGAAGAACATCGCTGGAGCCTCGGTCGTTCTCGATTCTGACTTCCTTCGAACACTGCTAGAAGAATTTGAGATGTCCATGATGAGATGAACGTCAGTCCAGAGAAAGACATGCCTTACCGGGCGCATCGCCGTTGACGAAGATTTCCAGCGTGGATCGATAGGAAACGACGGACTGCTCGAATGTTTGTGTTGCGTACAGCGGTAACAGCTGATGCTGGTCCATAGATCGGCGGTGAGGCCTTGACGCGCTGTTCGATCGAGGGCGCCACTGTGCCACCTGTTGCGCTTCCGAATCGATATCCATAGTTTATCGTCGCATCCAGGTTCTTCGAGTTTCTGCTTCTACTTGACACTATTTCTCCTGCTGGCAATGGTTGTCCTAGACAGGCCGCGGTGAAAAATGAATGCCGAAGCACGTTCTCTGACACAATTGCTCTACATGCCGCCTTCGACAAACGCGAGGAACTACTCATGAGAGAATGAGCCATTCAACGAGAAAGCAATGTTCTCCCTATGATGTTAAGCAAGTGCTTCCATTATACCCTGTTTGGCGAGAAAACAAGCGCTTGGGTCGCCTATTCAGCCTTCAGCCACTTGACCGTTGTTGCAGTGTACTGCAAAAATAAGGTCGGTGTGTTCATGATGGGAAATTTTATGGGTTTTCTATCGATTCAGATAGATAGAAAGCCGTGTTTTAGTTTTCGGTAGACTAGTGCTAGTGAGGGATGTCGAACTCTGCTACAGATAGACAATGTTCAATCGATCTCAAGAAACCGAAACTAACTCAGTTTCAAAATACCAGTTCAAGTGAAAAAGTTGGCTAATTTATTGGGAAGACGCCACTACCACCAGTACCACCAGTACCACCACCGAAACCAACACCACCATTAATGGGGCACAATGATGACTGCGTGGGTTGAGGGAAGGCTCCTCCACTGATGTTATTTATCCAAGCCTGGATCGTCGGGTTCGCCAGGTTCGTATATACAGAGGGGATTCCTGAAAAACACACAAAACACCAGTTATAAAGTTTGAAAAGGATTAGTTCCATTAGTTTCCGTTCACCGTAGGAAAAGAAACTGAAAGGTAGTCTGTGTGGTGGTAACTTGCCTTGCTGACCACACTGAACACCCCATGAACTCACTCCAGCAACCATGTAGAACTGCCTACCCGCGGCCGGGCTGATGCAGGCTCTTAAGACAAAACGTTTTCCAAGATTAGCAACGGTCTATCCCCAGACCAAATCATGGAATGGTTATCAGTTCGCGTCGGACTTACAGAGGAGCTCCACCGTCTCTCTACGAAATAGAATAAAAGGCTCGCAACTTAGAACCGGTACCGTACTTGCGTGCCATCTGAACTTACGGAGCAAGTATCCTTTCCCTGTTGTCCACCTGTAAGAAAAGAAACAATCCACAGCCTAACATCGGAAACTTAGAGGAACGCTAATCGGAAACCTAATCGGAAACCTTACCAGCGCAGATCGCGGTGAGATCCGTGTTATAGCTTTGTTGGTTCAGTCGTAAACGGTAGAGTAGGGAGCACGTAGCAGTTGGAAGGACCGGGACCATCACCTACGAAACAGCATCAGACCGTGTGGACCTTTATTCCTGCGCATGGTGGAACGGCAGTCAGACATTGATACCTCCCGCAGCAGATTGTCGCTGGTAGTGGCACCTAAAGTGGGAAGCCGACAGGGAAGCTATTGCATACATTTCGAGGGGAAATGTCTGAGGTCTTCGTACCTGCTGCAGTAACGCCATAGCCTGCTACGTGGCAGCGTTCCCCCAAGAACAGGTCCTGTGCAGCGGCAGCGTTCGTAGATGTGGCATTCGGAAGACAAGCTCCACAGATGGCCGTGTTGGTCGTGAAGTCGATGGCGGTGGACAGGCGCAACAAGGCAACATCACCTACAGGGTAGCCTATTGGAAGCACCCTGCGATATCCCGTAAACGTAACGACGTTGGAAACCAGCAGCAACTCCGTAGTCGATCCTGCGGTGATGACGGTTGATGTAGCTCCCACACGAACTCTCAACTGGTTCGCGGCAAGCCTGAAAAGCACAGACCCTTTTTAGATTTATATTTTTCAAAGAACGAAAATAGTGCGAGTCTGGGACAATTTAAGCTTTTTTCCAACTATTTTCCATTTTTGAAATGAAACAAAAGGTTCAGCGACGTTTCTCAGCGTACGGTTTTACAACAGGGATTCTCCATTACCCCAACACAGCGCTGGCCGATGTAATAATGTAGTTGGCGTTGACAATAGCACCAGCTCCCCTCAGGTTGAAGCTCTGGCCATTGCTGGTAGTGCTCAAAATCTGGGCAATCCAACAATGCCTACTTGCCGTGCTGGAGACCGTAGTCCCACCCAGGATTCTCGCCGAACGAGCAGACACGTCGTTTCTGCTAACGAAGTTGACAACACCACTACCATCAAACATCAGGCCAGGGACACCGTTACCAAGGTCGACGTTGATGTTGGCTTGGGCGATTCCACATGTCAGGCCTGTTGGGTTGATCACTCCGATCCCACCTCCACCGGTACCTCCAGTCCCGCTGCTCTTGATGCAACATATGGTACCAGTACTAGCACAACTCGAACTGAGGTCAAATATAAATTGCGTTCCAGCTGGACAATTTGCAAAACAAGTCCCTTGCACACTGGCGCCAGTACTTGGGTCGATTGGAGAACACTCTATAACAAAATTCATGGTTGGTCACAATTAGACGAGGCGCATCAGGAAACCTGCAAAAACTTCACGGCCTCATGTTCCACCTACGCTGCTGCGAGCGAACCTCCACAGTGACACCCAGAAGACCGATGCAGGCGGTTAAAACAAGCATATATTTCAGTTCCATGATGGAAATAATATCTCTGGTAACGAACAACTGATGTCATTCGCACTTCAGAACAGAAGTCGCGTAGGTTCCTTATATCTCGCTTTATACAGCCCGCACGGTTTTTATGTCTGCACCACCCATAGTAAATAGCCAGCGTATAAAAACGTAATTTCGCACATTCGGCCTATTCAAGTTCGAAGTTCTTTGCCGTAATATTTGCCTGCTCTTTCTAACACCGTTCCATAAACCCGTTTGCCTCACTCAAATGTCGTTTTCCATAATGTCGTTTTTTTGTTGACCATAAGGAAAACCAATTTCAGGCACCGAGAACCACCGGTCAGCATGCGCGTGTTCGGTGGGCACTTGGCTGCCTCGGCCTTCACAGCTCGTGCTTGAAGGTACGGTTGAGCAACCAGACCTTTACGATTATGGCTACCCGTTTAGTACGGATGTCGTCGTTACGTTATTCGAAATTTTCTATGGCTTCTACCCTACATTGCATCGCATGTAGAGCAAAGTTCGCCCATAAATTCGGAACTTTACAGGCGTTTAATGTTTTAAGCAGTATTCTTTCTGGGTGACCGCGCCCAGGTTCACGATTTCACGCCTGACAGCTTCACAGAGTTCGAAGAACCTTTCGTATGAAAACTTCCATCTCATTCTTCCATCAGCTTTTCTCGCAGATTTCCCACAATAGTGGGACGTCGTAGCCATACAAGCTTTCTTCTTACCTTCTAGAAAGAAAGATTAAAGATCTCCTAGGTCCTTGTAATCGAGACTTCGAAACCAGGTGCAGAGAGCGTGCCCAAAGTACTGTGTGTCTGTAAATAAAAGAACTTTAGCTGCATGCCTTCAGTAGAACAGTACGTACAGCTAAAGAGGTTGTCGTTAAGAAGGCGTTATCTCTGAGACAATCATCTGGAAATTCGATGAAGCCTGATAGTAGTCTGCATTGGAAAAAAGCTTTGGAATCAGAAACTATCCCGCTCCGCGTAGGTATCTGTCCTGCCGCTATCCCTTCGTTCACATCTTACTTGATCCTTGAATCTGTTTCCGGGTCGTTAATCACTTGACGAGGAAAACCGACATCCTGCAAAGAAGCGGTTCAATTGCTATCGGTGTTAATTCGACCATCTCCTGAACATATAAATTGAATATTTACCATGTCTCCTGGTCTGCAAAAGGATGCAAATGCGGTGGTTGTCATCGTTGGATCTGGCGGAAGAGAGTCAGCTCTAGCCTGGAAGCTATCGCAAAGTCCGAATGTTCGAAGAATCCTCCTGGTTCCCGGAAACGGATACACCGGGTCTTTCTGTAGCCAAAAGATATCCAACGGCTTTCTAGATCTCGATAACTTGTCTCTGGAAAACCCATCTCATTTTTCACGGTTCTCGGATCGATGCAAAACGGAGAAGGTGTCGTTGGTAGTAATCGGACCGGAAGCTCCTCTGGCTGCCGGCCTAGCGGATCATCTGGGCCGCGAAAGCATCCCCTGCTTTGGCCCACGAAGCCAAGCGGCTAAACTCGAATGGGACAAATCCTTTGCTAAAGCCTTCTTTGATAAGTATGGCATCCCCACTGCTCGGTGGAAGTCCTTCACGAAGTCAGAGGAAGCTGTGGAGTATATCAACAGGTGAATAACTAATAACCAATTATGACATAACGCTATGCCATGCAGCACGTAATTCCTGTGGTGACACGAAAGCCCCGCCGAAACGTTTAGCATTGTCAGGTTTCTTTTTGATTGACCCATACTGTGTTGAGAGTTTGGTTGAATGAGTTGCCGGTCAGAGGCTTGACTGCGGAAGTTTCCACATCTCGAAGATTATTCCAGTAGAATAATACCTTTGTGTTTCTTTCTCTAGCGCTTCCTTCGACGCTCTGGTCGTCAAAGCATCAGGACTGGCCGCGGGGAAAGGAGTCATCGTCTGCAGTGATCCCGAGGAAGCCAGCCGGACTGCGCACGACGTCTTGGACGACAGAAGCTTTGGTGAGGCTGGATCGTCGATCGTAGTGGAAGAAAAGCTCGATGGACCGGAAGTTTCCGTCTTGTGCTTCACAGATGGGGAAACAGTGGTGGCAATGCCAGCCGCACAGGATGCCAAGCGCGTTGGAGAGGGAGACACTGGTCCGAACACCGGAGGAATGGGAGCTTACGTCCCAGTGCACACTTCCATCCTTAGCCAACCGGACTACGACTGTATCGTCCGCCATGTCAAGGCCACAGTTCGAGGTCTAAAAGAGGAAGGATGTCCGTATGTTGGAATATTGTATGCTGGAGTGATACTGACGAAGGATGGACCGAAATTTCTTGAGTACAACTGTCGGTTTGGCGATCCGGAAACGGAAGTATGAATTGCTGACGATGCATGCATAATTCAGCTGCTATCTATGGCATGTTATATGACATTGACATCCGTCTCTGGTTCCAGGTTCTTCTGCCGCTTCTTGAAAGCGACCTATACGAAGTTCTCCTAGCTTGTACCAACGGAAGTCTGTCCAGGACGTCTGTGAAGTTCTCTGCGGATAAGGCAGCTGTATGCGTTGTGTTAGCCAGTGGAGGATATCCGAACGCTTCAAAGACCGGGAAGCATGTGGACTTCGGGCGAGGTATGCTTTCATTTCTTTCTGGAAGTTGTTCAATATCTTCTCAGCTGACTGCTGCTGTACCTGCAGAGGTACGCGACTTCATCTTTGGGGAGAACGCGCTGGTATTCCCTGCGGGCGTTGTAAACAACTACAACGAACTGAAGACGAATGGTGGACGAGTTCTTATGGTGGTCGGGATGGCGGACAGCCTGCCTGAAGCTGCTGTGATAGCTCAGAATGCCGCTAGCAGCATCAAGTTCGACGGGAAACAGTACCGCAAAGATATTGGATACCAGTCCATCGTTCGGTAAGCCCCCGAGACTGTATATGATATTAACGTTTGACATTACTGTAGGCGAACCAAGCTGACTACTTATTTTGTAGGTCGCTGACGTCGCAGACAGGTCTAACGTATAAAGATTGCGATGTGGACATCGATGAAGGAGACCGTTTGGTCAGTGAGTATATCGTACCGGAAGCCAAGCAGACGGACAGACCTGGCTTACTTTACGGAGTTGGTGGGTTTGGAGGACTTTTTGACTTGACACAGCTGAACTACAAGAGCCCAGTGATAGTCAGCGGTACAGATGGTGTCGGTACGAAACTACTGGTAGGACCTTGCTTTTCTTCCATCCATATCTTTTATGATGTCCTATACTCAATGATTGACTTTTGATAGATTGCCGAAGACTGCGGAAAGCATGAAACGGTCGGAGTTGACCTGGTGGCAATGTCCGTAAACGATATACTGACTCACAACGCTGAGCCCATACTCTTCCTGGACTACTTTGCCACAGGAAAGCTCTCGGCAGAAACTGCTGGCTTAGTTCTGAAAGGTATCGCGGCGGGATGCAAAAAATCGAACTGCAGCCTAATCGGTAGGTCAACCTAACCAACCGATAATATACGCACAGTATCCATATTTCGCTAAAGCTCGAAAAGCCAGTTGTTGGGTTTGAAGGTGGTGAAACTGCCGAGATGCCAGGAATGTATCCGCCTGGCCGTTACGACTTGGCTGGGTTCGCCGTCGGGATAGCAGAAAAGGATCAGATACTTCCGCGTATCGACAGCATAGTCCCAGGAGACATCGTACTGGGCGTGGCATCCTCGGGAATCCACAGTAACGGGTTCAGCCTCGTACGGCGTGTGGTAGAAAACTCGGGTCTGGACTACAATAGCCCGGCTCCATTCAACCACGACACCAGCCTAGGTACTAAATCGCTCCAAGTGATTATCCTATTCGGATTAACTCAGTTTCGGCATTCGTCTAGGTGACGCGCTGTTGGTCCCGACGAAGTTATACGTAAAGTCTGTCCTTCCTGCTCTCCGTACAGGCAAAGTGAAGGCAGCCAGTCACATTACCGGAGGAGGCCTGACGGAAAACATTCCCAGAATCCTCCCCAAGAACACTGACGCTGTCCTTGAAGCCAGCAGTTGGCCAGTGCAACCGGCCTTCAGTTGGCTGTGGTCAGCCGGTGGAGTCTCTCCGCTTGAGATGGCGCGTACTTTCAATCTGGGCATCGGCATGACCCTCGTGGTGGGCCCAGAGTCGGTAGACGATGTGTTGTCGTTGATCAGGGAGTGCGGTGAAGAGGTCTTTGTGATCGGCAAGGTGACCGAAGGTACTCACAAAGTGAGAATAAGTGGGTTGGAGAGCGCTCTGTTGTCGTCCTACATGACATGGGCGGTAAGGACAGTCGATGACAAGGCTGTCTTGCAGAAGCAAATCCAAAAGAAAGTTCAGGTTGGTGTTATGATCTCGGGTTCTGGAACAAATATGGAAGCACTGGTGGCATACACAAGGGACCCACGAAACGAGAGTGTGGCGGAAGTTGTTGTGGTGATCAGTAACAAGGCGTCGGCAGCTGGGCTGGAGAAGGCTCGAAAGCTTGGGATCGCAACTGAGGTATGTTAAAGCGAAGTGACAACTCGTGTTCCGTCTTTCCTCTTCATGCATCTTGTTTCTTCTCGAAGGTTGTGGACCATCGCAAGTATGGCGAAGACAGGCAAGCCTACGATACAGAGATCAACCGCATTCTGGTGGGACATGGAGTAGAGATGGTGTGTCTAGCGGGATACATGAGGATATGCTCGAGTAAGACGAAAGTGTTTTCAGCTTTGGCGAAAGCTAAACGATAGTAATATGTTGGGTATTTTTGTAGCCGTCTTTGTGGATTTGTGGCGTGGACGATGCATCAACACGCATCCGGCTTTGCTACCCTCTTTCAAGGGGAAAAACGCCGTGGGAGATGCGTTGAAGGAAGGTGTCTGCGTCTCCGGCTGCTCCGTGCATTTCGTCGAGGTACGCAACCGTTGATCCTATCTCACTTCCGGGTTATTGGTCCATATTAAAATCGCACTTGTTTCATCTAATTGATAACAACAAAGCACAAATCTTACGTAACTATGAACTCTGTTTAATGTGAGGCGATTGTTATGGAATTGTTCCGGTTAAGACGCTACGCGTTTGTGCTTTGTAGGAAAAAGTGGATGTCGGAGGGATAATATTGCAGGCGCCCATATACGTATGTCCGACCACCGACACTCACGACACTCTGTCAGATAGAATCAAGAAAGTCGAGCACCAAATATTCCCACAAGCCATGGAAGCTGTCTGCCGCGGCGACGCAAAATGGGCTGCAAGTGAAGGTGCCTGGAAAGTACAATGGAATAACTTTGACAAGTACCACAAATTTTTGAAAAATTTGAGCACTGAATAATCTTTAAACCGACCAACTGCGAAACTAACTTAATCACGCCTGATACTATTATCGTAGGGAATTTTCTGACTGCTGGATTAATTAATGAGTACTGTTTCTGTTATGACAAGTTGGAACTCTGGATAGCAAAGTGCTGTGGCCCAAGTTGACTTACGCAACGTGAACAATGAGGAAACGCTAATGAAGAGTAGCAAATAACCGGAAAGCCCGACTGCTTCCAACATGGGCCTCGGTTATTACAAGAATGTCTAGCCGAATTCCGTTAGAACATCACAAATATGCGGCATATGTCATGACTCATGAGGATATTTTCACGCGGCGTAAACCTGATAGCCTAGGTCACAAAACGATGTTTAGGTTTGCGGCTAGAGTTAGCTGTAACAAACACCGGTATAAAAGAAGACTGTTGTTTTTCAGCAGCATTCCATAATTTATTTCTCTTTTTATTCTTCCGTATTTTTCCCTGAACATGGCGATCAAGGCGATAGTCCTCCTTGGGGTCGTCGGAATGGCCACCGCCTTCCCCGCAATTGGTAAGTGTGCTCCAGCCTCTCTTCGAAGGACTACATAGTTTCCGCCTTTGCCCGGAATATTCTCATGATATTATTTTCTTTTCTTTCATTCCCCAGTCATGCAGCCACTGCCAGGGATGAAGCCATTCCCCACGATGTCATTCGGCAACATGCAGCAAATGCAGTTTAATCAGAACCAAGGCCAAACCCAAGGTCAGGGAGCTGCTACTGGAGAAGGCAGTGCGGATTTTGGAACTCTTTCATCGGTACAGAACTCCAACACCTTCACCGGTGCCAACGGCACCACGTCCAACGCTGGTTCTCTTGGCGGTTGCAGGTACGCGTCTCCTGGTCTTCTCACCTGCATGGTCATATTGTTATTCCCTCTCGGATTTTTCCCTTGATTTTTGATCATTCGTTGTCTCTTCGTTCAGCGGTGGAAACTGCAACGTCGGAGGAGCCGCGCAGTTGGGCGCCCAGGGGCAGTTCCAGTCTCAAAACAACTTTGGTTCGTTCGGCTTATCAGGTAATCGTTCTTACACCCACCGTTCACTGAAAACTATTTCCTACGAATTCGAGAAATACAAGTTCTTCCCGGTTTTCTTAGGTTCCGGATCTGGACAGCAACAGCGTCAAGGCGGAAGTGGCTTCAACATTTTCGGAGACACCGCTAATATTGCAGCACCCAACTGGGGAAGTTCCACGGCCAACCAAGGTGCTGCAAATAACAACAACGCTTACGGAACCAGCCAGACTGGTAACACCGGTGCCTCCAGCAATAATGCTGCTCGTGGTACACAAGGTTCATCGCAAAGCCAAAACCAGAACCAGAACCAAGCCAGCTCAACCAACAGTAACCTAGGTTCTTCCGGATCTGGAGTCATCACGTCACAAGTCAATGGCAACACTGGAGCCGCCAGCACCAACAAGCAAGGTGCCGCTTATGGCATCCAGAGCCCGGTTGTTACCAACACCAACACAGGAGCCGTCAATAACGCATACGGAAGTGGATCCACAAACTCCAACAGAAACGCATATACCAATCAAGGTACCTCGACCAACACCATCGCTAATAGCCAGAATGCTGCTTATGGAAGCCAAGGTTCGACTGACAATTCCGACACTTCATCGGGAGCTTCGACAACTGGAGCTGCCCAGACTGGTTCTTCGGGTTCGCTTAACCAAGGTGGGCTGATAGATCAGTCGGACTGGCGATACAATATATCAAATGTATTTTCACTTTAAGAAGTTTCCAACATCGGGAAAAATAAGCCGTAAGTGTCGGCTTTGGTAAATCCGCGACGACGTCACATTCCCGATTTGCGCGCCATTTCCCTACGTTTGTAATCCAGCAGTATGACGTCATAGTAAATAACGATGGATAAATCCGTAGAAAAATGGTCAAGGGAGGCGATACCAGAACCTATTAGCTTTGGTTTTTTGAATAACCTGAATTTGGTTTTCAGGGCAAACTCAGAACCAACAGCAGGGCGCCTATGGTCCCAGCGGTGGAGTTGTCACCACCATCAACGCCCAAGGTAACAACGGTGGAGACACCACTCTCGATGTCACCAAGTCCATCACCGACAACAGCGGTCAAGTTCTCTCCGGTCAATCCGCTAGCGTCAACGTCCCTAACGGCGCCACCGTCGAGGTCCCTCTGGACGTGTCCTCGATAGGTTTAACCGGTAGCGGATCGTCAACGTCTAGCCAGAACAGCAACTACAACGCCAACAGGAACAGCAATCAGGCGAGCTCGACCAACAGCAACTACAACCAAGCCTCCAACAGCAACCAAGGACTTTCGTCCAACACTAATGCATATGGCTCGAACAACCAAGACGCTCAAGACACTAGTGATAACACTGGCTCCGGCCCCATCACGGCTACTGTTGACGGAAACACCAGAAATTCTGGGGTAAGTACTTTATAAGAAGAAGCAGCTAAAATCATCTCACTCAGCAAGAAGAACTGAGAATCGGCAAATAAATAAAGAAATAAGATGAATAAAATAAATATAAATTATATCGAATCTGGCTACTTTCGTAGGCTTCGCAAGGAGCGTTGGCTACTGGTGCGGCAAGCTCTGGAAGCCTCTCTGGTGTTTCCGAGGGAATCGATCACAGCGACCTGAGCGGTGCTGCTAGCATTGGTGACGGATTGACTCACACCGCTGGTCACAGCGGAGACTTCGGAGTGGTCACCTCGCAGGTTGACGGTAACATCGGATCCGGGGCAACCGTCGCTGGCGGTAGCACTGGTTTAACCAGCCAGAACCAGAACCAACAACAGAGACAGAACTCCGCTTCGGGCTCCAACAGTCGAACAGTTCAATCCCAAAACCAGAACCAGAACCAAGCTCAGAAGTCCGGTAGTGGCTCTTTATCTCAGTCTCAGGCCCAGCGTCAGAACCAACAGAACAGTGGTAGCACTACAGGCAGTCAATCACAGAATCAAGCTCAGGCTCGACGCCCTGGTACGGCTGGTGCAGGCGCATCGATTTCACAAGCCCAAAATCAAAACCAGGCCCAACGAGCAGGTTCGTCCGGATCTGGCACATCGACTTCCCAAGCTCAGAACCAGAATCAGGCTCAGCGAGCAAGTGCGCTAAACTCTGGAGCTTCGTCCGCCCAGTCACAAAACCAAAACCAGCAGCAAAACTCGGGTAGTTCCGCTGTTGATAACCAGGAAGACACCAGTGCCAGCGATCTGTCCAGCCACAACAGTGGATCGCTCAGCGGAGCCAGCGCTAACAGCGGAAGCTCGAATAATGACAACAGTGGTGATAATTTCTCGTCCGAAGATAACAGCGACAATTCTGGAACCATAACTTCTTCCGTCGACGGAGACACCGGCTCTGGATCGTCTGCTCACAACGCCTATGGTGCCGGGGCGTCCGCCTCTAACCAGAATCAGGGCGCTCAGAGTGGAGCAGGAAGCAGTGCCGCGCTCGGTGCCGCTGGTGCTTCTGCCAACCAGAACCAGGGTCAGAATGCAGGATCTTCGGGCAGCAGGAATAAGAGCGGCGCTGTTCAAGCTCAATCTAACACGCAACAGCAGTTCCAGATTGGTGGCGCCTCTGTCGGCAGTGGTACAGCGGAACTCGGAAACGTTTCATCTGTCCAAAACACCGCCGTATGTAAACCTGTTACATTTCTTTAAGATCAGTATAAAAATCTCAGAAGTGGAGCTTTTGTCAGCTAATTTGGCTTTGTTTCGTTATAGGGTAACACGAATAACAAGGGTGGAAACGTAGCATCAACCAGCCTCGGCCAGGGTATTGGAAAGAACATTGGTGTCAATGGTGCCGTTCAAGCTCAAGCTCAAGGGTATGGATTTTCATGACAAAAGTCGTTACTTTATTGCAATGAAAGATGGCTAAGTTTGGTGTACCGATTTTCAGACAAGCTCAAAAGCAAAACAGTGCCAAGAGCCAACGAGAAGGCAACCGCGGATCTCTCCATAGCTCCGAGTCGAGCGACCAGTCTCAAAGCCAGTCGCAGGGAACCGGCGCCGCTCAGGGACAAGGAGCCGCAGCAGAAGGCCAAGTGACATCGAACCAAGGCTCCAACATCAATACCACCGATGAGGGTACCAATGTCTCCAGCAGTTCTCTCGGGCAAGCTTCCGGCAAAGGTAACGACCAATGTTAAGCTGGCTGCTACAGAAATGACTGTCAGCTATAAACTACCAATTTGCAGGTTTGCGTATCGGAGGCTCGGTAAGTTCAAGTGGCCAGCAAGCTGTGCAAAGCCAAAGCAACCAGCTCAAGCAGCGACTCGCCGCTCTCAACCAATAAACTTTTTGTACCGGGATATCGAAAACAGTGGTGAAATTCAAAACGACGATAACATAAGGATTAATCCCGTTACATGTTTTGTTCGGTAATTCTACCTTTACACATTGTAAACTTTATTAAGCAACTATCGATCAGAAGTGCGGAATGGGAAAACAAAGTGTTTCAAAAAAACACAAGCAGAGCGAAAAATGGTTCACAATCTCCGCACAGTATAAGAAGAACGAGCAAGACCAGTGTATCAGATTTACCGTAAGGGGGGTCCCAGCCTTGCGCTAACTTATGGAATGTTTTCTGAGCTCGTTCAATACGGCTTCGGTGTCCATAAAGACATCTGTGTATCGCGGACCACGTTCCGGTGGAAGCGAATTCCTCGGCTGTTGCTGTTGCTCTGAGCCCGCTTTTCGCTTGGGAAACGGGCATGGCTTTTTCGTTGAAGACCTTCTGTGCGCCATCACATCGGTTACTCCACCTGTTGCGGGTTCTACTAGAATATCCGCCAGCATTTCACCTGTCTCCTTGCGTGAAGCCACCAGTGCGCCGGTCTCCCTTCGAGACGGGACGGAATTCTGTACAGGTGGCGCTGCAGCGTCAGCCATAGGCTCAACCATAACAGTTCCTCGATCAGGTTCCACATAGATCGTTCCACCAGGTGGATCGAGCACTACGGTTCGCGGCTGCTGGTGAGAAGAGTCCAGCGATTCGCTTCTCGGATGAGATCGCGCTCCCTTCTTACAGCACTTCCGGGTTCCGCCGACCGTCCTTCTTCTTGGATGCTTTCGGCGCTTCCAGCAACTGCGTTGGTTCACCGTAGGGATAGTGCTGGTCGAAACCCCCATCATCCACTTGATAAGTCGGATAGAGTTCGCTGTTGAATTCAGAGTCTGACAAGTCGTCGACAGGCCTCACTGTAATGCCGATCTGGTCGGATTTTTCCTCGTAGAGAGGCTCGTCCAACTGGGACACTTCTAGGTCCCCTTTCCCGGACTTTTTGAAAGCGGCTTTCACAGCAGCAAACTTGGCATCAACTTGGTACCTCAGTTCTTTCATCTCGGATCTTGTAGCTTCTCGAACAGTCCGTTCCACGCGTTTCAACAGATCATCTTTAAACCCATGAAACTGCTGGTCTTGAAGATCAAGCCTGTTGGTTATCTCCTGCACGTTATCCATAACCCACTTCTTCAAGCAGGCGATTTCCGAGCCGATGTGGGTCAAGCTCTGCCTTACCGCTAAAGTTTCGGTCTTATGGTCCGAATATTCTTGCACAAAAGTGGATACCTGGTCTTCGGTTCTATTTACACGTTTCGATATGGATGACTCAAGGTCCTCGATCTCGCGTCGTCGTGCCGTGACTAACTCGCGCAGCCTCTCCACCTCTTCAGTCACCTTCTGCAATTTCCCACCAACACCTGCCACTTTTGGTTCCATGTCTTCCATCTTGCTTCGCAGGAATTCCAGCGACATGTCGTGGTTTTCAAAGTCCACGTTGTAAGCGCACGACATTCCATTTACCTTGAGGTTGCATCCGTTTCCTCGTTTATTTTGGCAGTAGGAAGTGGACGGCACGGCCTTGTTGCTTCGTACATAATTTTTGTTCATAATAACTTACAGTATTTAATCTTCAGCTTCCTGCAATCTATTACAGTAACCAGTGGCACCGCAAAAATAGTACATTAATCGTTGTTCCCGTACAAACCATCTTTTCTGTCTTTGGAACCCCTCTTTCGCCTGATTGGCCGTAACACCGATATTCCGTTCAGAGCTATCTGTGCGGATTTTGTGCGAACCACGCGGTACCCATGGACACAAGGAAACGCAGTCCTTGATCACGACTAGGGCATATCAAAGTCTAAACAGGATCCTGAGGAGAAACCGAATAGCCGACTGAGCACGAAGGGCCGCACTGGCCGCGCGCGTTAGTCAGCAACATCTTTCATCTCCCACATTGAGTTCGCCGCCAGGGAACCATTAGCGTAACACCAAATCAAATATGAAGAGACAATGTTCCCGCTAGTTCAGCTGGTTTATTTCAGCAAAATTAGTAGTGTATGTTAAATGCATCAATGCAAATCTTTAACGATGAATCATGCTGGTACTTAGACATTCTATTACGCAACCCAGACTAAACAAAACACTTCCACATGGTTGGTCTTCAGGTAAGACATGCACACAAAAAGGCTCATAAATGGTGGCGCCCCGAACATATCTTTCAACATTAAGATTTCTATTTTCTGCAGCTTAGTTCGTGAAAAATGCATTGGGTTTTCGAGTTCGTCATTGCTTCATGTTTCGTTCTGCAGTCCCAAGCGGCGGACCGTAAGTACTCCACATTCAGCACCACTGGAACAGCCCTGGCTGCTGCACCCGAAAAAATCGTGTTTGACTTGGGGAATATCTTTTTGTAGGACAAACTTCTGCTCCATGCAATGACCATCCGGACTGTACTGATCCAGCTACCACCTGTCAAGTCATGCGTGTTCCAAAAAAGGACAACGGGATATTCGGCATTGGATTACAAAAGCGATGTATTTGCACGGAGCCACTTCGAGCTGTAAGCTTTCCATTGGGATATGCATCGATCGCCATCCGCCGCATGGAAACTGCAGACAAACTCGACAAGATCGTGTACCCAACTGCCGCAAGTTTTATGTGTTCTTGCTGAGAGTGTGCGCCACCTGGAAGAAAAACCGATTTTGTCGAGTTTGTTCGCCGAGTACTCCGGTACTTTGTGAAACATTTGGCACTTGCTTCGTGTCGCGATAAAGACCCGCACATCTAATCCTTTCGCTGTTCTGATCTTACCCTTTCTAGCCTTGCTTCGACAAAGCGGATTGTGTCGGCATGTTCGGGGATATTGGCTTGGACTGTGTGAAGTCATCCATATGCCCAGCTCAAGAAGGTATTTCGTATTGTCGACTCACCGGAGCGTCTGCCTTAGTGATCGGCGTACCGGCTCGAAGCGGTATAACTCTGAATGCCGGTGCGCTGATAGGAGGGTGGCCTACACCTGTTGTGATCAACATCAATCCAGCCACGACAGCAGCTGCTGCCACAACGATAACTGCTGCCACAACGACAACTGCAGTCCCAACGACAACTACAAAAGCCAGCAAGAAAAAATAATATCTGGTCGGTTGTACAGTAATGCTTTTACCCTATCAGTTTCCCCACCGCCACTCTCTTTCCTGGCTGCAGGCTAGATGTTTAGAATACGCGTTTTGATCGATAAAGTATTATAAAGTTGTTTTTAGATCGAAATATTGCCGCGTTCTTGGAAAAAATAAGATCGTGCTCTTGTGGCGCCACCTGCGGTTGCACTTCTCTATGCTCCGTGAGCCGACAGCGCCAAACGTACTAAAAGTTTTGCGGTAAGAAACCGAAGGAGAAACGGTTTTATGGTCCGACAAAGTGTAAAAACCGAAAATTTATATGGCGAAATCGACCACGAAGGGACGGTTGGTGAGTTAGCCGCCACCTTCTGCAGCTGTGGAGTTAGCCACTACTGCGGCGCATTTCGCTTGATTGGGTCAGTTGGTTATCGGTTTAGGCTCTTTGACATGAGATTTGGCCTTTCTGGAGTGGACGACCGCTCAGATCCCTTGGAGCATCACTTCGATTGAAATTGATACCGTTCGACAGCCCGTTGTTTCATCTACCGGTCTGTACCGACTGTACGAAGTTTTCGAGAGTGAGCTGCGTAGAACAGACCAAGACAGGCGCCTAACTCACCAACTGAAATATGGGGTGGCTATCTCAATAACCATCCCCTCGCACCTCAGTCAACTTATCTTAGCAATCAGCTTACAGCGAAAATTTGACCTGATCGAGATTCGAGGTTCGCGTGAGATTGGTCATTATGAGTGATCAAGCCCCCAATCAACCCATTCAGCGCGGGGAACAGCGGTTTCTGTCGCTTGCCTTTTGACGCAAAACTTCTAGTCCGTTTGGCGCATACCGCATGCAGAGGCAGAGCCGACCGCATTACGACATTTCGGTCAGTCAGGAACACGTACCAAATGCACTTTAATAAGTCACATAAAACATTGAAGGCAATGTTGAAGGAAGGAAAGTTCTCAGCGTGAGATACCGGGATATTGATACGGCGCGAGAGGGACCGAAGTGATAAACCATGCGGTTGTACACTGTACAGTCACAGACGTGCGCGGCCGCACTACTTTTGGGTGTTAATCTCACAAGACCTGCATCGTGTTCTGAACATAGTCCTCGACTATCGAGAGAAAAAGTCTGCAAACAAGAAATGCTTTAGGATGTTTTGCTATCTTCGCAATATGCAGAGTGCCTGAAACCATCTTTCAACCTCTGAACAACAAAACGAAGGTAGATGACAATACATATTACTGTACCCAGCGCTGAATGAACTAACATTCCTGGTGTTAATCAGCATTACAATAAACATGTTTGGCTCAATGCGGCAGAAATTTATAACATCTAGCTGAAAGGTTAGCATTAATTTTGTTGTCGAAGGTTTTCGGATATATCTAGAAACCGAGCGGTATATGAAGTTAGCACAAATAATCAAAGTGTTACCAGCCGCTCTACGAATCAGTAGAATTCGACTCGGAATGAGCTTTCCGTTTATTTGAAATCAAGTTGTCAATACTGAAAGGAAGACTGGGCCGCTTGACAGGTGGCTCCGCATACACGACCTCCACTCGCGCAGAATCCTCACCACTTCCTTGTTGTTCTTCTTCCGGGTCGGGCGATAAGCTCGACTCTCTCGATGAGCCTTCATGATCCAGACGATATTCCTGCACCTGTGTAATCGGTTCACTGACGTGCATCCGTCCGCCTTTGGCTTTTCGTTTCCTCCGACGGAAGTTGCCGTTCTCAAACATCTCATCGCAGTTGGGATCGAGCGTCCAGTAGTTACCTTTGCCTGGGCGGCCTTTCTCTCTGGGAATCTTGAGGAAGCAGTCATTGAGGCTGAGATTATGTCGGATGGAATTTTGCCAGCCTTGTTTGTTCTCATGATAGTAAGGGAATTTGTCGATAATAAACTTGTAGATTCCACTCAACGTCACCTTCTGTTCTGGCGCGGCACGGATGGCCATGGCAATTAGTGCAATGTACGAGTACGGTGGCTTCTGATGTTTGACTGGCTTCGGAAGACTCTCCAGTAAACTGGCGGCGCATTGCAGCTGATTGGGGTTGAAGGCTATAGGATTGAACAAGGGGAATGGATACTGATTAAAAGACGGAAGTCCCGACGAGGAACTTCCGGTCAGTTGTGTCGGGTACAAAAACGGATTGGGGAAGAATGGAAATCGCGGGTCAATCAACCGACCGTACATTTTTCGCCGAGAGTTTGAGTGACACTTAGGCTGTATTTCAATCATGTAAAAACGACACAAAACTTGCAACAAGGTTTCCACTTTGACATGATTATATGGATTGAGCGGATATGTGCTCTGCCACGCTTTGTGACATATGGTCACGCCCAACAATAACAAAGTCATGAAGCGGCCAGCGAGACTTTTCTCTGGGCAGCGTTTGTCGTCATTTGTGTATGTAGTATTATTGGGTAAACGAAGCGAGATTGTTGTATTTAATCGTCAGATCGATGCTATGCATGTTGACATTACTCAAACTTATAACATGGTCCAATCAGGCTTGAAAGTGTCTTGGCCGCGGCTACTTCTAGCCCAACGGAAGGAATGGGGGCAACTTTCCACATGGAACGTGGGCAGATGACTTGAACGGGATTGTTTTCTCAAGTGGCGGACACTTCCAGCCAGCAGCAACATAACTGTTCGCCACTTGGAACGATTCCGTTCACTTCATTGCCGACGTCCCCTAAACTATATCATTTCTAACAGCATGCTTTCCGGCCTTTAGCTCCAGTCAGGACGTCGGAATAAACGCCTAGTGTGCCACTTTTGGCCAGGTCGTGGAAGCTCGAAGATCGCACACGGCGAAGGGACTCCAGCTGATCAAAAGTGCTGCCATCGAAAGGCTTCCCGTAGCGTGACTGTCGCTGTTTATTCACATAACACCCTACCGACCGCCCGATTAAACGACAATTTCGCTCGGTGTTTGTTTCTGATATTATATGGTGGTGTTTAATTTGAGTCTTTAAAAGCAGGCGGATAAATTAGCCGGAAGGCTGCGGTCGTGTTTAAACTGGCCGTAGTTAAGTGTTTGCCGGCAGGGCGTCGTTTATGTGTTATGTTCCAATATCCGGTAGCCACTGTGCAAACCGACGACTCTATAAAAATATTGCAATAAACTACCGACTTTGGGATCATTGAAAAGCAACCTCTTTTATGAGAGGGTCGTTAATATTACGCAATTGTCAAATTATGAGACCATGAATATTTTGGCATTTGAATTTTTAGAAATCTGTGCTGACGTGGGGGAATGTCGAAGGGCAACATTTGGGTACCCGGCGTGTTTGTACGGCGAGTGTCCTTTGAAGAATGCTTGGACTGCGGTCCGACAATACTTTAGTACCCGCTGTCGATCCTTATTCATCAAACTACGATGGTTAATACAACATTCGACCAAGGAGGGCAATATTATTCTTGGTCATATTGAACGTGTTGTTTAATGGTTAAGAGATGGTGAAGCTATGCGTACTGGGCACATTCTTCCCCCTTGTCACGGCAAGAACCCGCGCCAAGCCGACAGGTTTTCGATGGCTGTTTGCCTATTTGGACTGTTTGCTTGTTGATTTTATACGGAAAAAGAAAACAACATGAGCAATGCGAAGCGAGGACAGCAAACAGCCAAGGAAAAATTTTGCTCGCAGATGGATGAGGTAAAGTGACGAAGGATAACAATGTTCAGCTCCGTCAAGCACTATGATCAGTTTATTTTCCTTTGGCAAGATGTGAAAGAAAGAGTGACAGTTATTTTAGTGTTGTTCAATTTGTTGCACTTTGCTTTCAAACGCACACTCTTCGCCAGCAATGCAAATATACACATGCACGGGACTGTTTATTCTGGACATCATCGACAAAACTGGGGCTGACAACTTTCGGTGTCGAACATGCCCACAATGACGCTTGTGGACAATCCCTACAGCATCGATCGTCGTACAGAGCGGTCAACCGGCTGGTCAATCGTCGTAATGACATTGTATCGGCTTTGTGGATTGACACGTACACATCCACCTTCTATGCAGGTTCTCCCATTCATGAAATACCAAGTTGTGTGCACATGGAAATATTATTCCATCTTTGCACAATATCCCTGTCTTATTATGGTGTTCAAGTAAAATATGAATGCGAAAGAGACTGTGACGGCATATCCAAGAAGCAAAAGCGTACAAGAACAGATCCGTACCAGTAGAGGCGCCACTTCCGGGTCTCTCATTACAAGAAGTGAGGGAGAAGCCCTTTCCTCGAAGCTAACGAGAATTTCTTCCCTTACCATCTGATTTCCATAGACCCACTTTGTTCGAAACCATCAGTTACGAGTGTGGGCAAAGTTTATTGCGAACTGCGATGACAAGAGCGGAGGACAGAAAGAACCCGGAACTACAGCTTGACTGATAACGTCACTGCGAGAAACGCGAGAAACCACAGTGTAGCTAGCTCTGCAGTGGTGCTGTGACTGCGTTATGCATCAAGCTACCAGCTGCACATGCATTGATGATGGGTTCATGATGTTGTGCCAGAACACTGGCAGGAAGAGGGTTGCTTTTCATAGGGTGGCCGGTATTGATCTCGCTCCTTCCGGGATGGGTTCTCCGCCTCGCTCGACAATGCTAACACCCTTCTCGGTCTCTAAAACACAGATGGGTGTGTTTGTACATTCTTTCTCGTGTTTCCCTTCGGAAAACTCTTGTCAAAATTCATCAAGAAACACAGCGGAAATGACGTTTGAAGTAATTGAAGCTAAGTAGCCACTTTGGTAGCTTGACCGCTATCTCATTACGGAAAGTAGATAACTGGAAGAGTACTTAGCGCGAGAGGAGACAATAACCAACTCAAAGACGATAATTGAAATAGCGGGGTCGGGTCGATCTTGTTTTGAGTTTGTCAGTCAAGGGAGAATCGCCTACCGGCTGTCCTCGGTTGGCGGCCATCACGTTGGGAGGAATCATGGCGTAGGAGGAAGAGTCGGATGAGGCCATCGGTTCTTTGCTACAGTACGTCACTTGGCCCAACGCTGGAAGAACCGCGTGTCTTGTAGAGTATCCTTCGCAGCAAGGACGATTACAGATGACCACTCCTCTGACGCTTTTCCAACCGGCCAAACAACACTGAAACTATAAAAGAGAAAAAACAAATACAACTGATCGAAAATGAAGCAGGATGTTTTCCATCAACCATTTCGGACTTCGGCAAATGAAATCACGCAGATCGCATTCCCGAGTGGCGCACTTTCTCAGCCAATAACAATGAAAACATGCGCCACTTGAAATAACGATCCAAGTGCAATCATTAGCGGACGTCTCATACAACATTTTCCGCGGAATTACAAGTTAAGATACGGGGTGAAATTTAATTGACCAGGATACGCACTGTGTCATCGGCATTTGTGACCGGCACGGCGTAGAACATCACTGCACATCCAGTCAGCAGTAGACAGACAAGGTTCCCGACCGACACTTTGCGCGATTCCATTGTGCTATTCCGACTTCTGCCAAGCAAAGACACAAAGATATTAATATAAAAACAAAAGTAATATTCGGCGATAAACGCCAACTCGGAATATCCAGAAGCTGTTAACACTCAGATATGATGAGATATCATGATAGTGGAATTTGGGATCGTTACGACTCGGGACTCTTGGCTGTGGCAATCTAAATTTTTGAACTCGGCACTACGCAGTGCGTGTCAGGTAATTGGCTACAGTTCGTGCGTTCCCGCGATGACTTCACGTCATCGCTTGATGATTCTGATCGTTAGGAACAGAAAAATTGAGGAGAATATCATAAATAAAACAGTGGGCTTCCACATTAAGTGGATGAACTGATCCTAGCTTCCGGTTTGCCGTAGGTCACGACAAGCAAGCTGGGTTGCGAAACTGTCTAGGCGGGAACCATATCGTGATAAGAGTCCATAATCCCAGCTCATACCGTAGTCCTGCCATGTAAGTTCACCATCCATGCTGCCGTACGTAAACGCAAGTCCTGAGGAGAAACCCTATCATATACGTCGTCCAGGAATAATTTTTCCGATACGACAATGTTTATTCTGATCCATTACGCATCGAGATTCGAAGGTCTAGCGAATCCTTGTAACTATTAATACTTACTTATCTGCTACAGTATCTTCCACACGGCTCAAGACGTTGTAGGTTGGTGTTCGGCACGCCCAAAGGATGTTCAGCAGACAGAGGTCCTTCCACCGGTCTTCTTCAGGGTACTCCAACCTTTATGGAGGATTCGACAGAAGTCTGAAAATCGAGCAGTAAGATTAACAATCTTTGTCCCAGATGTTTGAGAAAAGAAAAGAAGCTAGTCAGTACCCAAGATCAGCAATGGAACCGTGGGGAAAACCAGTCGCTGGTCTTGAAGGTTCCTGCGAAGATCAAGTCCGATTCTTGCCAGTTCAACCTTCCCTAATCGACGTTTCGATAAATAGGCCACTTATAGCGTAATGTGAACGATCAACCTCCGAAGGACAACGATGTCATCAACAAATGTATCCCGCACAATGCGCCGCGTCATACCACATACGTTCCTGACTTCGCTGCCGTCAAAAGACTTGAAAGAGGAAGGGATCTTTCAAGGACGTTATAGAACCAGACGTACATGGGACACTTGCCCGCTTTCAAGAACCTAACCATTTCCGTCCCGCTCTCGTCTATTCCAACTCAGCTGGAAGCCGCCACTACCACACCCTGTCAAGCCACCGGTCTTGCTCTACTCCTTCCGGGAAAACTGTCATCTTCCATGAGTTCCATCCATTGAAATACTGAGATGGTTTGTCAGTTGATTGCGTCCACCATTAGACTCTCTTGGAGTGGCTAATGGCCTACGCACTTGCTGCTCAAACAATGGTAACTACTATACGTCAAACTTTTCAATCAAACATGCGGTAAAACTACAGAACCATGGTTCGTGCAAAGACCTTGATGTTTCCCTCTCGGTCAAAACTGATACAAGGTACATAGTATATACTGGTAGCGCTCAGGCTTGCGGAACATCGTGCATCGATAAATTAGAGGCACTCATCTTGGAAAACTAATATCTATTGGTGAAGCAAATTTTCAACTCACAAGTCAAGAGGCGGTTATCACGGGATCAGAAGGCTTCTGGCAGACAAAGAAAACACAGCGGTACTCGTACTGCAGCATGGAGCGCGGGTTCTGGACGTACGAACAGGGAATGTCGAACTTCTCTTCCTGTAAAATAAGTCTATATTATAGTTTAGAGTTAATCAAAATTTGGAAGCTCGGCAAACAAATTCAACCAGATCGTTTTTCTTTGAGATGGCGCATGCTTCCTGCCAATATCAGCTGAACCGTGCGCGACCGTAAAAACGATTCTGTTTGTCGAGCTCTCCTTTATCTTTACGACTTCAACAAGTAATATTTTCCTTGTCATACCAGAAAAACGAAACCGGTCTTTTGGATGGCGGCTTTCAGTTCGTCATAGGACAACTCGATACAGCATTCTTGCGGCATGTCAGCAAAGTGATACAGTAGTGGACCCAAGTTCATCCAGAAAGCTCCCGGCCTCAACAATTGCCAAATATGTTCGACATATTCGACAATATTCCTCGCTGTGTCGATGAAGAAACACGTCACCACCGCATCCCAGCTAGCTTCACGGTCAAAGATTTCCAAGAAGTCTCCCGCTACCATGCCGAATTTATGGCCAGCCGGAAGGTCCGTCGGGTTCACATCGGGTACGGTAATACCTATCAGCTTATCTGCAGATGAAGTATTGTTGGATGCATGTCCGATCCATGGGTAGATCTTGAAAGCGTCCACCTCGGTACAGGCATTCAGAACGAAATTCGAAGCGAGTAACATATAGAGGGAGAACTCGTTGCCTATACTGGCGTATCCTAGCTTGGCTAACTCCCATGATAACCGACCTAACCCTGCTCCTGGATTCAGAACTCGAAAGCCTCCCATATTCCTGAAACATCAGGCAGTGTTAAAGCCTAATACGTGGATGTGTTGGTCGATTGTACCTGTCAGTTACGGGAAGGTAACGTTGGATGGCAGCGATCAGCAGACCATAAGCTTGGGTTCGTTCGACGGCGCCTGCAGCACTCCAGTCCCGCATGAGCATCCGTAACGTCGTATGAACTTTCTCCATATGGAAAGTGGCGATGGGGTGGTTGATCTTGTTGTTCTCTTCATCTTCGGACAGTTCTTCGAAGGGGTTTTGTTCGAGGATCTTGAGTATAAAGTGGTAGTTGACGTCGGCACACTGTCTTAACGCGTCAAGCTGATCAAGGAAAAGGGGAAGCTTGGATTGCTGCCCTTTGGACAGGTCTTCGTAATGAGTCTGCTGCTTAGTGATCTTCTTCAAGCTATGCTTCCTGAAAGGACAACACATACATCGTTAAGCAAGTTTCAGTTGGCATTCTGGTACCCGTAATTAGCACTACGACTTGCTTGTAATAGCGGAAGGCAGCTACGACGGTACGGAAATGCTGTCGTTCTTCCTCCAGCTCTTGCTCAGAGTACTCCGGTCTATGGCTGTGCGAATGATAGAGGCCGTCGTGTCCGGAGCCGTCATCGTGTTCGCAGGAGAATTCCTCATGAAAGCCACCGCTAGTATCTCCGGAAGTCAAATCGTCCGTATCGGCTGCCGGTGTCAGACGCTCAATGTTATTGTCCATGCTCGACGCCGTCTGGAATACTCGTTTTGCTCTCCTGGTTGGGTAGTTAGGTTATGCCGAGATAGACACACGGAAGTTACACTTGTAACGGGAACGCAGGTCTGTCAGAAAAATGAACCAAAAAGGATGGTCTTATCTGAATTTTAACTTAGTCGAATTTTTGTTTTCATCATAAGTATTAACCGCCACCTTGCGATTAGCTAGCAGAAAACGGGAATATCTCTTGGTGCACCTGTGATTAGGAGCGATACCTTGATCGGTTGATTGTGAGGGCGGCAGCTCATAGGCTTCGCAAGTTCCACACTGACTGAAGATTGTTTTGATTTTTCGATTTTTTTCCGAAGTTTTCAATTTCGGCTAGAGGATCCGTTTTCCACTTGTACGGGACTTTACGTTTGGTTTGCTGTATGCACCACTGAGCCAACGTATGCCATAATGGACCTTCTCTTTGGATCACCTCTCAGCAAGCTGAAAACCGAGCTGCAAACGCATCGGATGAAGGGAGAATGGGAAGTGATCTTGCACAAGCTGCAAGTGTTCGAAGGAAATCGCGGTACAACTGATCGATTTTTGCTCTTTGATTGCTCACTGGTGTTCTGACAGGTTAACATGTCTGCACAGTGCGATACCCCATGTTTCTTGCAGACGCTAGTTTACTCTTTTACGAAGGGGAAAGTAAGGTTGAATTGCATTGTGAGGACCTTCTGGCGCAGCAATATGGTCAACGGAGCGAGGAAACTCCACCTTCACAAGCTGCCACAATCATTTTGGACTCTGGGAAAGACGTCGACCGTCCTCCATCAGGACTGTCTGAGACAAACCAAGAGACTGTCCCGGATAACTTCAAACATGACGGTTCAAAAACTTTGCAGATTTTCTTGACCGAAAAAGGCAGCGAAGAGGTAGAGCAGTCTTATAATTAAATTGTTTGTTGAGCTGCGTCGATCGCCTTCGGATGTGTGTTGAGTGCTCTATATTGTATGAGTAGATCCCCATGACGTCCTGGGCCAGTGCGACGAGTCATCTTTAAGCTGAATTTTACTCTTGATTTCTGCTATTGTTGACAGGAGGAGTCGCTGAGGCATCTGTCCTGGATACTATTAGCCAAGCAAGCGTACGTGGAAGGACAACTCGAAACACCTGCGGTGTTTTTGCAGAATGCCGAACTGCAAAAGTTTGAATTTTCTAAGCCACACGATCCGCGAACCTTACGCCTGGTGGCCGAAGGGCTCGCTATCACCGGTAAGTGCGGCAACAACATTCCAATACTAATAAAATTCTACAAGCGTAAAAATTTTCCCAGCTTAAATTTCTGGAAATCTAATTCACAAGCGAGTTCATGTTCTTTTTATTTGTTTTCCCAGGTGCTTGTGCGGAAAAGTTTGACTTGCCCAACATGCCAATTCGCTCCGACCAAGAACGCGCAAACGACGCTTGGACATGCTATGAGATCGCAGCAGCTTTGGCCTTACGGTGCAACAACGCCACACCATCCGACATCCTGACCACCCAGACGGCCTTCGAAGCCCACGCGCTTCTCATTGGACCGATCCTCGAGAAAGCCATCCGCACATGTCTTCTGGTGGGACCACAAGACGAGAACATCCAGCATTCCCTGCAGAAGTACCGATGGTGCCTGCAGACCATGCGCCTCATCAGTTCACGTCTCCTTCGGCTGCAGTTCACAAGACAGATGGTGGAGATCCTGGCTAGTGGCGTCGAATCGACCCAAGAGCATCGCGACAAACTAATTGAAAAGCTCGATGTAAATAGCCTACTCGTATAATCATACCAGCACGGCTCGTAAACCCACTGTCTAAGTAGATATAGTCGCTCGGTAAGCAAGCTCGACCTGATCGTTTTTCCAAGTGGCATACGCCGCCTGCCAGAATCACTGAAAACGTGCGCCACTTGGGATGATGGTCTGGTCGAGTTTGTCTGCGGAGCTCCCAAACGGTCAAAAGATACTGAGCAGTTTCTGTTGCAGCACCTGAAGGTCCAAGTGGCACGTCCCGACACTCCCACACCAACCACGACTGTTCCTCCAGAGAATAGCACTGACGAACAGATGCTGTTGCTGGAAGTGGCCAACAACCTAGCAGCCGAGGAAATGGTCTTGAATATGTCCAGTGACTTCAGCAGTCTGCGAAGCACGGCCCTTGGCTTGGCCTTGCCCATCCTGGACCTGTCGACCATCCGTGCGCTGCGCATGGACCAGATGGACATGTTGGAGTCCAACTGGTCTCGACTCATTCCACGATGCTACGACCTGCCGTTCATGGTTCTCCGCTATGCCCAAGCTCAGGCGTGTAACAGCAAGTACCGTCAAGCATATGGTACTCTGAAAAACCTCTTTAGGTGGGAAACTGGAGCTTTAAACATCCTTGTCAGTACTTATCGTCATTGTCATTCTTTAGGCTGAGCGAGAAAAATCTGCATGGACACATTCTGGCCGCCGTGCTGTGTCTGCAGCACTTGAGAGATCCTTTCGTGGGCGCCCAACATGCCGGCAAAGCATTGGCTCTGGCGCAGGACGACTCTTCACGATACATCGCGCTTTTACTGCTAGCTGTTTCTCTAGCGCAGCAGCTGAATCTTTCGACTATTCCTAGTAAGTACCTGGCCAGGGTCCAGATACTTTATCAGAACAGAATGTGACGAATATGTCGGTTACCGGATGCACCAGACGCAACAAGTAGTCGCGAGTTTGTTCGTTCGATTATGTCGAGAGGGTATGTGGATGTCGTCTTTTTTGCAGGAACGGATGACAACATCATGAAGGTGACCAACCTCTTCGAAGAGGCGATACAGTTGAACCGAGAGGACTACCGGCTCTTCCTCAACAAGGCTCTGTTCGAAGCACAGTGTGGACGGCTAGACGAAGCGTCGGACAGTGTCCAGCAATGTTTGATGGTCAATGAAGACTGTAACGAGGGTTGGCACCTCTGCGCTTTGATCTTGACCGCGGTGGGTCGTAATGATGAAGCGTTGGAGATCATGGGAAAGTACGTCGAGGAAGAAACCGCCGACATGGACATTTTCAGCACCCATTTGGCTTTGTTGGAGAAGATGGGCCGCTGGAAAGACGCTTTATCACTGGCTAAAATTGTAAGCCCTTACGTTTTCTGTATTGAACTCGGTTTCCTCCAAATTATTCCCAGTGATTTTTTATATTCGGTAAATGAGCTGCGCCAGCTTTTATCCACCTGCGTACATGGCCCTGTGAGCATGTCATAATATTCGAGTATGCAGGTATATGAGGCATAACGACTCTTATTACGATCTCGCTTTGGCTGCTTGGATGTCGGCTTCTCGTCTAATCATCGTGCTTCCAGGTTCTGTGCAAAATTCCGGTGCCACACGACCGACTCTTGGAAGAAGATCAAGAGATTGACTTCCTGGATGGACCCAGCCACGTGTCTCTTTCCAGTATGCCATCTGACCGAAGAGGCGCAGGTGATTACGAGTCTGAAACTCTCCATAGCTACAGTGCAACCAGGACTGAGCCTTCTTCGACGGTGGAAGTTCTCAACGAGACCACGTCCCTCCTGCAAGCGGATGCTGACATAACCATGGACACTGCCGACAGTGAACAGATCGAGGAGACCGTGACGACTTCCACCGTCGTCGAGTCTGTCATGGCAGTGCTACAGTCCGTCACTGCCAACCTCGCTCTTTCCTCCACAGCCTCGTCCAACGAGGTCAACAAGGCCACCATTGTAGAAGCTAAGCTAACGGAAGATGTGGAGGTTCCGCCCGAACCCGGAACTACTCCATCGACCGGCATCTTCGCATCGGTAAATTTGTTTTCTGTTGTCTGAGGTCGGTTGCAGACCTGCGTACTCCGACCCAAGTAGCTATAATAGGGTTCTGGTGTGCAGGTCTTCGAAGCTTTCGTTACACAGATTTCCGAATAGAGAATTGTGATTGATGACTGACCGAGTTTGGTTTTGTGGTTTCAGATCGTTGGGAAAGTCGCAAGTGTCTTCACCAGCACGGCAGCGGAAGTGAAGGCGGAAGCGGAGGACTTCAAGAAGGCAGTAGAGCAATGGTGGACACCGGGTGCCGTTGAGAAGCAGCGTGGCCTTTTTTTAGCCCACATTGCCAGTCTACACATCAACATGGGATCCATTTCCGAAGCTGAGGAAGCCGTAACCCAGGCCGAGAGCCTCCATGTGGACACGTACCTCCTCGAACATGTCAAGGTCTTACTGAATTTTCAAATATTTTTTCAGAGGACTCATACAGAAACAATGAATTACGTACAGAAACAATTCACTAAAATGAACTCAAAGACGAATGAAGTTATTTAGGGTCTGTTGGCTGTCATTCATGGGGATAACGTCCAGGCCAAAGCTTGTTTCGAACTCGCCATCCTGCTCAATCCGTCCTTCGTCTACGCATGGTTGGGTTTGCTGGACGTGGCGGTGCAGAATGGTAACTCTGGCTTGATCAACGAGTACCTGATCCAGATGCGGCAACACTGTGCCGACGATGTCGAAACCTGGATGCTATCGGGACAGTTCGCCATGGAAATGGATAAAGAGGAGGAAGCGGATGACTATCTAGAGAGAGCGCAGACGCTAATGGGAAACAGACCGGTGAGAACGTTTCGAGTGGTAGACTGGAAAGTCGCTTTGTGATACTCCATAGACTGGTAATTTGTTTGATACATTAGTCTTGTTGTCGTTTCATCTTGCCTAACAACAATCCTCCACCTTCCGAAGTTGATCTTTCTGAAAAAGAACGATAAATAGGAGTTCGGCAAACAAACTCGTCGAGATCCCATTTGAGGTGGCGCACCATTACAGCCAATAACACCCAGAACGTGCGCCACTGAGGGAAACAATCCGATCAAATTTTTTTACCGAGATCCCAATTATACTGATGCGAATACTTCAATGTTTTTATTGTTACTAAGACTTGATATAACTGGGCTGCCTCGAGGACCTAAAAAACGACTTTCTGTTTTTTGCATCGGTAAACGGCGGCTTAGTTTTTTCCACTCTAGTGCCGCGCTATTGGTCGAAAGCACCGATTAATTGGGCACGTGCCGCCGGTACGATCGCTTTAATTAATGAGCAATTAGCCAATTTGTGTAACAACAGTCCCTTTTTGTTCTCTCAAGGACAGTTTGTTCTTGTCAAGCATGCGTACGCTTGGTGACCCATCTTTTACGACGCATTTATAGTCAGTCCGCAAAGTTTCCGATCTTTCTGATTCTGGATTAAAGTTCGAGACGGAATGTCAGAAATCGGTTTTAGAGTTAACGTGATCGAATCTTGCGGTGATGGATTGATGGTCAAACAGGGTCTGGTTGCTGAAGGTCGAAGTCATCGTATGCGTCAGCATGGCACGCTTGTGTGCGCTAACTAAAGACACCGACGCCAAATTACGGTTAGTTTCCGCCGTTAATTAGTGTGCACGCGATATGCTGTAGAGGTTATGAAGCGTGTTCGGGAGTGTAAAAACTGGACTGTAAACGAGTTAGCTAAGCGCCGCTTCGACAAACAAAGAGCATCAAGTAAAGAAATTCATTGGAGGACAATCCTCTGCATGGTACGACTGAGAGGAAGTTCGTAATTAGACCATCCTGACGATTAATGACAGCGCGGATCCGCCGGACTGTTTTTCTAAACTTGCAGATTATACAGGCTGAAGCAGAAGTCGTCTCAGACACAGGTGGGCTGGGCACAATCAGACTGTCTGTACTGTACGGGGCCATCTTCTCGAAGTGGACAAAGACAGTAAAAGCTTAGCCGACTAACCCGTTACTTTATGGTATAATGTGCAGCATTGATCGTGAGTCCAAGTCGTAAAGTGTGCCTGAGGCTTCTTCGGAAACTTCATCACGCCGCCATTTACAAGTCCGCCTTGACTTCATAACAAATCATTTATTGCCTTTGCTACTTCGAGTATAGATTCAATCACGTGGGCGTTTTAGGAAGTATCGCGGCCGATGCCGAGTTAATTTTATTTTTACATAGACTACGTCGCTCATCTTCCGGTACTCGCGTACAGTATATCTCTGTAGACTGTAGTCCTCAAAAGCTGGTTTCACACCATTGATTTTGCTCCCGCGAATGGTGAAAAACTTCAAGATGGATCCTTCATCCAGAATGTCACGAGATTTGGATAAGCCTTCTGTGAATTCACCGAGTTCGTACACAGATGTTCCGAACACGCCCGATAACAAAGAATCGATCGAGACCGATGGCGCCTCGGACCACAGTGGCTTCCACGAGAAGAACGGACGCTGTTACACCAACAAGCAACGTCGATACCGGACGACCTTTACAACCTTTCAGCTGCAGGAACTGGAGAAATGTTTCGGGAAGACCCACTATCCCGATGTCTTCACCAGGTACGTTCCGATTTCTCTGTTTCAAAACATTGAAATACGGTGGATACAAATTTTGGATACAATATTCGGGCCTCAAGCCCGGAAGTTGACATGTTCGATGTCCATCTTTGACGTGAAGGAGACTCTTTTCATCACACAGGGAAGAGATGGCAACGAGAATCCAGTTGACCGAAGCTCGCATCCAAGTCTGGTTCCAGAATCGACGAGCGAAATGGCGCAAGACGGAAAAGGTCCTTTCGCTTCCCGACTCCACCCAGTCTCCCAACCAGACAGCCGTCGGCACGCCCTGTCACCTCGGACCCGTTCATCCTTATCACTCGCAGAAGCCCAGTGCATCATTCTATTCTGTCCCTTTTGATGGAAAGTCCATGCTCAGATGGTCCACCGGACTCCCTCCACCGCAGCTTCCATCAGGTAGTCTGATGACACGCTTCTTCCCGCCCCGTACTACTCATCTCCCTCATCCCTTTCCGCCCCATGTAACGGCCACCGACTTATGGAACCAACGGTGCCTGCAACAAATGACCTTTTCGGCAGCCGCTTTAGATTTCGATACTCAGCTAGCTTTGTGGAATAGCGGGCGGTATAAGATGTCTGTTGGGAATAACAATGAATTTTATAATCGATGTTCTTCATTCAGCCCAGGTTTACCATTCCAACCCACAAAGTAAAACTATTTTTTTTGCGACAGGATGTCATTTTTGTTTGTAGTTGTTTTTCTGTCCTTTTTCACTGTCGGACCTATCGCCTGATATCTCAATGATATCTCGATATCTCGAAATTTCTTGGAAGTAAAATTTTGGAAATTGGTAGGTCGGATACAGTGGTTTGCAATAAAGATGTGGCGTCATGGGCTAGCGCGGTTGCTTTGTGATGACATCTTGGTGTAAGAATAAAGGTGCTCTTGAACCTTTTAAACTTCGTTTAGGCTTGTGATGGGCAACTTGCGACGGTATATCATATTGACGGATCGCGGACGTCTGTGTTATTATGGAAGATCATGATCGGGCAGATCGATGACGCAGGCCAATGAAAGTGCGATGGGCTTCAGAGGGGCGCCGACGACGACGCCAGGTCTCATAAACCCTCATGGTTATAATTGCTATATTGATGGCTATCGTTCGGGGTATTATACCTTTGATTGCCGTCTTGTATAAATCTAGTAGCGAAACGGAAAATACTGTGCCGATTATTGATAGTGTGCGTCATTTAACGATTCGATTAGGGGCAATTTGAGCCCAAGATCCGCGCGCGCTACAGGCATTACGGTATGATAAGGGTTCTTGGACTGTTGTTTTTGCCTTCTGTATTCGGGGTCCATTCCATCTCGGAGAACATGATAGAATTTAGTTTGGTTTACCGTGGAATAGTATGGTAGCTGAATGATGCTTTTCAAGAATGTTGTGCAATGGGTGGACGGTGTTCATCTCCAGTGGCGCACGTTTTCTTGTCATTTGGATGGAACTGCACGCCACTTGAAATAACGATCATCCCGCGCTTGTTTGCCGACCTTCCACCTTATGGCGATGCAGTTACCAATGTTGCTTATTATAATTGAAACTAATTAAATTCGCAGTTGATGAAGTTATTGTTAAACGCTAGTTGGATCAATCATAATGTTTTTGACAAGTCGGTATGAAAAAAATGACTGACGACTTGTAACGTTGTTTTTCGTTCAGCGTATGGCACTTCGAATGCGGCTCGTTGGATATTTGTCAAGCGGATAGCAATTTCATTTAGTTTATCCCGCCTCTGGCTTTTGATGGCTCGCAAAACTGATGAAGTGTTTTTGCCGAATCGGCGGCTTGGCTAAGGGAACAAGCAAGAAATTGTTATGGCGCATAATTGATGTGAATGAGTGTGGGACAGAGAGGCGGTAATTGATGGTTGTCCGACAATAGTGGTAAATTCGGTTTAGCAGCTCGCGCCAAAGCTGCCTATGACAAACGCGAATCTCATACCGGTAGATATGAGGACGACCGTGCGACCTTGTGTCACCTCGCTAATAAATAAAATTAGTATCTGCGCGCACGCTCGCCGCTTCTGGTAGCTCATGGCTCTTTGCTGCTCCATAATTTAATTACTTCTTTCGTCGAGCACAACCCTCTAATCTAAGGCTGATCCGACACACGGAATAAGGCATCTTTTCATCAGGTGATAATTCGAAGATAAAAGTGTGAAGCGCGTACCATGCGGAACCGCTTGTGGAGCCTTCTTGGTTGAGCTTACGGCATGCACACTGGCGCACAGTCAAAAGTTTACCTCCGAAAAATTCATAGAAAGACAGATAGTAAAATCATTATCTTCAAATTGCTTTTCGAATCGCAGTTCATATTTGGTATGTACCATTTCAGATTATAACGACACCGGCACGTAGCAGAAGCAGCAGATTATACGATAATGGAAAAGATAAGCAAATCTTTTCTGGATGCTCCGTGGGAGGTCACTCCAGATTAGACGAGCTCGCGGAATTTCATAACCTTGTTGCATAGATGTTGATTTCCATAACGAGGCTCACCTATGTGGTTTCTCAAACAGAACAAGATCATGGCTTCCCAAAGGTGTTTTGCGGTCTTGGCGGCCTGTCTGTTTATTGGCTGTGTTGCAGCGCAGGAGCCATCTTGCGGTCGGTCCGTTGTTCCACCCAATCTCACGCCGGTTCCTGCTGCTTCGAACAGGATTGTTGGAGGACGTGATGTGAGTTATCAAACCTCCCTCTTGCAGTTATATTGTGTCCGTTACGAAATTAATGATTCGGGATGAAGGATAATTTTCCTCTGTTATATCGCTCAGGCTGTTTCGCACAGTTGGCCATGGCAGGTCATGTTTAGCCACGTCCGAGGAAATGTGCCGGGCGACAGATTCCATTGTGGCGGTAAGTAAGCATCAAATCATCACGTTTATGACCCTTGTACCCTGAGCCGAATAACAACTGAGCTTTTTGTTTTGGTTTTAGGCTCCATTGTAAGTTCGTGACCTTTTGCTTGTCCGAAGCTTCCCGGATAATTAACTCACTGGATGGCCTGACCAAAAGAAAAAGGCAGATTAATTTTCGAGTCACGTACTGTCTGTTCCAGATCAGTAACCGCTGGATCCTGACCGCTGCCCATTGCTGTGACTTGCCGGAAAACTTGCAAGCTCACAACTTCTCGGTCCAGGCTGGAATTCACGACGTCAAGAATTCCAACGAGCCATACAAGACACGTTATGCTATCGAGCGAGTGATCGTACACGAATTGTATAATGTTCCCACGCCCATCAACAACGATTTCTGCATGCTGAAGACAGCACAGGTATAGTGTAGTTGAAAAAATTAGACTTGGGCGAATATGACACAGACAGATCGTTTTCTCAAGTGGCGCACACTTCCAGCCAATAACATCACGGATGTGCGCCACTTGAAATAAAGATTACGTTCATTTCATTTGCCGATGTCTTAAATACAATATACCATCTCGTAAAGTTTCTGAGCTAACCGGAAACTTGCTCCTCCAGCCTATCGTGTTCAACGACCACGTGATCCCCGTTTGCCTTGGACCTGAGGAAGATACCGCGGCAGGGACCAAATGCTGGGCGACAGGTTTCGGGTCTGTCAATCACAATATCAAGGATCCAGTTGTCTCTGACACATTGAAGGAAGTCGACCTAGACATCTCCAGCCGATCGTACTGTCGAAACGCCTACTTTGGCATGATCACTGACCGGATGATCTGTGCCAATAACAAGAAGAAAGGTGCTTGTTCTGGAGATTCTGGCGGACCTCTCGTTTGTAAAGGTCCAGATGGCGCTTTCCGTTTACACGGTGCCGCGTCTTTCGTCAGCGGAACGTAAGTTTCTAGCTGGCTAGAAACAAGACATGATAAAATATGTCGACTATAAAAGAGTGCAATTAGCTTTTTAAGCGTATATCGCCTAAATTATAATCGCATAAATATTTTAATCGCATATGATCACCCTTTTTGTTTCAGCGGGTGTGCAAACTCCGTGCATCCTTCTGTATATGCTCGAGTTGGAGCTATGCTTCCCTGGATAAACAACATCATGGCCACATTCTAAATTCTTGCAGTTTTTCTAGATTTAAGGGCTTGCGTAATTGTCTTCGTACAAATTTTCTTCGTGCGGGTCTCCAATTTTATACAAATTGATTTCTTCGCGGTTGTTTGTCTTTTGATTCATCCCTAACACTTTTTGCGTCGGCCTGCATATTATCCAAGTAGCTGTGAAATTCCTAGACTAACAGTCTGCGGGAACAGAATAATTCATGGATAATCTTCCACGAGAGCCGAGCAGTCGCACCGTTTTCGAACTTCCGGATAGTACTTACGAGGTCATTTGATAAGAAGGGCGCAAGGCCACGAGTCTCCCTTCTTGGAGCCTGTAGTGTAGATAATGCTCGGCTCTCCCAGCTTTGCATGGTAAGCTGTCTACGTTTTGCTCGGACTTGAGAAAGGAGAAGTACTGATACTTAAATTATAGAGAAACAAGAGACTGTTGTTGCTTCTTTTCCAACTTCCGAGTTTCTGAACTGCAAGACGAGTCCGCATTTTCTCCCCGACGTCCCATTTGTCGAAGTACCGGAAAGCACAACTTCTTTGGTCGACTTGAACCTTCTGGACTTTGTCTAGACCTACGCTTTGCAAACGAACCAACGTCGAACGATCAAGGCGCCACAATACAGCAGCTGTCATGGGGCAGGTCGGATTTTGAACTTTCTGCTAGCTCGATATCTCAGGCTTTGGGTTACCTCACATGGCACCGACACTGACCTTCGATAAGAACCGACGTCGCCATGTTGATAGCGTTAGGGTCTTCATTTTACTTCCTTTTATGGTCCTTTCCGCTATCGGGGACTTGATTATCGGTTACGATAGAGCGAGAATCAAGAACGTATCGGGATTTTTCTACATAAACACGGCTCTAACAATCTTGTGGTCATCCAGTCGTCTTCTGCCCAGCAAACATGGCCGTCCACGGAACCGCTGTCTTCTTTACGCTAGTCTGCGTCCTGGTGGCAGTGGGTGCCCAGCAGTGCGGAAGACAGGCTATCCAGCCTGTCATTCCCATTCGGGGATCGGCCAATGACAGGATCATCGGAGGAACTGACGTAAGAATATCTACCACATTTCATACTCTGATTGACGAGCACAAAAGGAAGCTTTTTTGACTATTCTAGGCGAGACCACACAGCTGGCCATGGTGAGTCCTGAAGAACATAGAATGAATTTGTTCCGTGCGTCAGATCTAAAGTATTCTTCATCTTTTTTTTGACGAAACCTTATAGGCAAGCGATGTACATGCATCAACGGAAAGGACAGAATGGTAATAATAAAAAGAGGCAGGCAAACAATCTCGGGATAATCGCTGTGTCAAGTGGCGCACAGTTTCCTCTGCTTTCGATCGGTAGCGTGCGCCACTTGAGATAGCGATTCTCCCGTGATTGATTTCCAACCTCTCGATTTAATTATCTGTTCTCCGATAAATTGTGTGGGATCTGTTGATTAAAACTGTTTCATCTTTACAGGTCATTTCTTTCACTGCGGTGGCACCGTGGTGGGTAGAACCTCAACTCGTTTATAACGACCGAAACCCAGACTTCTTGTGATGAACACCGGTTCGGTCTTCAGGTCGGCAGATGGTGGGTTCTAACTGCTGCCCATTGCTGTGACCTTCCCCCGTCCATGAACGTGACCGGAACGTCCGTTGTTGTCGGTCAACATGACCAAAGCAATCCGAACGAACCTTTCAAGACACGAAAAGAGATCGCGGAGACCATCATACACCCCAGCTATAACAAACCAACCCCCATCAACAATGATATTTGCATGCTCAGAATGAAGGAGGTAATTTGATGAATGGTGAAAGTTTACCGTATGGGCGTGATATATAATATTGTTTCAGCCCATTGAATTCAACAACCATGTGAGCCCTATCTGCTTGCCACCCAATAGTAACGAACTGCCCGTTGGAACAAAATGCTGGATTACAGGTACAAACACGATTCAAACTGGAAAGCTCCTCGAGCTCATGACAGCAAACAAGTTCGGGATGATCGTTATGTTAAGTAGCGCACGTTGCCAGCCAGAAACAGGAAAAACTGCGCCACTTGAGGCAATGAAGATCCTGAGCTTGTTTGCCGGCCTCTCAACCCATGTTCCGTTCAGATAATACTGTAGATAAACAGATATATCTTTTCGGTGGATTACTATTAATTCATTCCTCCTGGATAGCTTATGAGAATATTGTCTGCTTTACAGGTTGGGGTAACACTAACAACAATAACAGCCAGCCCGCCGTTATACCAAACGCATTGCAGCAAGTTGACGTGAAGGTGGTCAAGAAGTCAACCTGCAACGCAGCCTACTACGGTCTCGTCACTAGCAAGATGGTTTGCGTGCAAGAGGAGGGTAAAGGAAGGTAAGGCAAACAGCTCGGAGATAAGCTCGAGGTCTACAGCTCTCATGGCTTTGCCGGGCAAGAAAGTGCAGACTTGATTTGTATTTAGCTGCAACGGAGACTCCGGCGGTCCTCTTCAATGTAAGGACTCAACCGGGAAGTGGGTTCTCTACGGAGATACTTCTTTCGGTAGCGCTCAAGCCTGCGTCAGTAAACGTCATCCTTCTGTCTACTGCTCGGTCGCTGCTGAGTTAGACTGGGTCCTTGAAACGATGAGCAAACACCCTGGGTAAAAATCTGTTTCCTAACTGCGATTTCGTTTGGAAGTTTTCTGTTAGCAAGATTCTGCCCTTGTCTTCACGATTCAGTCTATTTTGCGAACCAGAATATCAGTCAGCACCATCTTTCAACAAGTGGCCAAGAGAATTCAGCAAGATGCACAGAATGCGAATAAAGACCAGGCCTAAAAAAACATATAGCTTGAAGGTGAAAGTGTTGTATGTCTGTCGAAGTACCAGTAAAGCGCTGCCATTCCCTGTTTAGGCGGAAAGGGAATGGAATTAACGAATGTCCCGCGCTTGTTGTGGTGACAGTTGGTGGTAAATAATACCTGTGATGTAGACAATATTCCGAAGAACTTGAAGTCGAAAACCAGCGATCCGGAGAGAAAACACTTTGGACGCGCGCATTGTTGTATGCTGCTACCCAAATGAATTGACCTTCCCCAGTGCACGTATGGCCAACAGTCACCTAACTTCATCGAGACGCGACTTTTCAATTGCAAGTCATCTTTCCAGTACCGTGATCTGCTGTATCGAGTCATGAATGTGCTCCAAAGCAGTTAACCTCGCACTCGCATTACTTTTGTACCAGCAAGCGCAGTCCGGTAAGCCGATTTAGTACGGATTTCAAGCGATATTAAAATCTTCCATCAGCTCGCGTGGACCCCAGAATGTCTGACACCCACGTCTACGGAAGTTAAAAAAGTCACATGCCAATTACTTCACACAATGCTGACCTTTGATATAGATAAAGTCGTCGGCATGTCGATTGCGACAAGGTCCCCATTGTAATTCCGTTTGTGGCTCTCTGCAATACCACGAATTTGGTTATCAGTTATGACGGAACGAGAACGAAGAATGCTAAGCTTTCTACTTATAACTGTGATTCCGACGAGAATGAAGGTCCCCAGTCGTCCTTCCACACTAAAGATGGCCGTCCACGGTGTCTTCTCCTTCGCGGCGCTTGCTTGCGTTCTAGGAGCAGTGAGAGCCCAGGAATGCGGCTTACCGGCAATCGAGCCTGACATATCACTTGGGGGAGCCAACAACCGGATAATCGGTGGAACGGACGTAGGAAGACTCACTTTTCCTTCTTTTTGTGGAACATATTAATGTTTTAGCAGAATGAGGAAACGAGAATGTATGGTTTTTTTTTTAGGCCGTACCTCACAGCTGGCCATGGTAAGCTCAGTTTATGTATTTTACGGTGTCGTTGGCGGATTCCGATTTAAGATATTGATGCATGTTACACTTTTTTTGTGTTTTCCAGGACAGCAATGTTCATGCACACGCGCAGAGGACAGAACGGTGAGAGACCCTCGACTTTGAACATTCTGAAAATCTGGTGCAATTAAATGAGTATTTATGTACGTTTCAGGTCATTACTTCCATTGTGGAGGCTCTGTGGTAGGTAGTACCTCAACTTGCGTTTTCACTGAAACTTGGGTCTTTCGTCTCAAAGCTAATGTGGTCTCCAGATCGACCGATGGTGGGTCCTGACCGCAGCTCACTGCTGTGATCTTCCTGCCTCCATGAATGTGACCGGTACATCCGTGCTTCTCGGCCAACACAACACCACCGATGCCAACGAGCCCTTTAAGATACGACACGAGATCGCAGCGACCATAATCCACGAGAAGTACAACAAGCCAACGCCCATCAACAACGATATCTGCTTGCTCAGAATGAAACAGGCAAGTACATAGAGTACACTATGGCGAACCACCAAAGTTTAACCAGGTGTTTGACCATGTTGCGACGATGTAGAATGCTAGAACACTAGTTCTCGTCATTTTAGCCCATTACGTTTAACGACCACGTATCCGCCGTATGTTTGCCGGAGACCAGCCAGGAACTACCCGTGGGAACGGAATGCTGGATTGCAGGTACCGTGAAAAAATTCCGGCCTCAGAGATGCTGTCCTGCCCGGAAATGCTGACGGAACTTTCTGCCCGCGTCCAGGTTGGGGCAACACCCAGCCGAACTCGAGCGCCACATCCATTATGCCGGCGACCTTGAAGCAAGTCGACGTGAAGGTCGTCAAGCGATCAACTTGTAACGTTGCCTTCCTTGGTATCGTCACCGATAAGATGGTCTGCGTACAGAACCCCGGAAAAGGAGCGTAAGTGTTACGTTTCGTGAATCAAGAAGATTTTTGACAGCTTTGATACCGTTCATTGATAACACCGAAATTATGTAACCCCGGACGAATATTATTTCTCCTTCTTATTCAGGTGTAACGGTGACTCTGGCGGTCCTTTGGTCTGCAAGCAGAACGGCAAATGGTTTCTTCACGGAGACACCTCCTTTGGTAGCGCCAAGGAGTGTGGTGGTAGTCGCCAGCCATCAGTCTACTGCTCGGTTCCTGCCGAACTATCGTGGATCCGGGAACAGATGAGCCAGTATTCCGAATAAGAATTTAATTTCGCTAATAGTATTATTTTGGCTTGCTGCTGTCAGAGGAAATTAAATCGCCTCTATTGCGTCTGACTACGTATTTTCGAAACCGAAGGGCTGATTGAGCGTCTTTGGCAATTAAGTGAAACCGGCCTTCGCGATATCATTCAGTTAGCAGAAGGTCTCGGCAAGTGGTCGAGGGTACCCCGGCAGGACCTAGAGAATACATGATTGGTCCTGTACCTGGCTTGGAGGTGTTATTATGGAAGAAGGGTCATACCTGTCCGGTGGTGCGGTTCAGCATGTAGACGTACGACTGGTCCGAACCGAAGAACTCTTCACGTGGAAAGGCAGCCATTCGCCCATCCGACATTTGGGCCATCGGTCCTTTCGTGAATAGCGGTGGCTGCGCAGCATTGTCGGGGCCCGTTACTTTGTCTGCGTTGACGTCATATAGCCAGGTCGAAGCTCCACTGACAAAGTTGATAGTGGTATCGCGCGTGAAGATGGTGTCCCATGCACTATCTGGAAGTCCCGGAAATAACAATGACAAGGCAACTGGTCCTCTGATATCCGTATCACTTCGTGCAACCCATACCTTGCTTCCCTGTCAAGAAGCGAAGAGATCTAAACGTCTCTAAGTCAGTCTAGTTCTTCGAACTAAGTATCTCGCCCATTATACACGTATAAATCCAAACTTCAGAACCGCATATATTCGGATTTATCTAATTTGTGTGGAATATTCGTAATCGAAACCTTTAAAAAAACAGTTTTCCCGCCTGTTTTCAGTACTTCCATTGTTTTCATTTTAATTTTAAATTATTTATTCATTCAACCAGTATAGGAAAATATTCTCATCCTGGTGTGAGAGTTAACCACATAACTTCATCGTACCTTGACAAAATAAATATACGTTAGATAACTGAAGACACTGTCGAGCTGATCCGGCATGTCAATATTGAAGTTTGCCGAGTAAGCTTTTGGGAAGTTGGGTTCTCTGACGAAGAGGCCATCAGTGTGGTAGGTGAACTTCCAATACTGGCCAGCTACAAACACAAGCACTTGAAGATTAGACATTCCAAGAGAATGAACCAAGTGTCACTTGTTGAACTTGCATGAGGCATTCTTGGCATCCTAGTCACGAAGTCAAGTGTGACGGCCTTACCCTTGAACAAGTAGAAGAACCCCAGAAAGCTCAACACTGCGTCCGGAAAGAAGTTACCGGCGCAGACCGGCTCTGCGGACGATGTTATTACCGTGAACTCTGACGCTCCCGGAATTAACTGAACCGGGGCAGCGTCAGACGGAGATCCAGTCGAAGTACTCGTGGGAACTTCTTCGAAATCGACGCTCGATTCAATCCCGTCTTGGTTTAACCAGGAAAACCATGGGCTCTGGGACCTTGATTGACGAATGAATTGAGGGAATGGTCCCCCGTTGTGGAAGACACTGGGAGATGGCAGCCATGGTGTGGTGGATGGAGGAGGTACAAAGTGGTCGAGGCTAGCGACGAATGGGTTGCTGGCTGGACAGTTGTAGAAAGAGTTGATCTGCTGCAGGTCGACAGCGCTGAAGCCACGGCGTTGTCCGAGCCTTTCGGCGGAGAAGCTTGGGTCTTTAGGTATCATGGAGTACAGTTTGCTGTCTGGGTCCTTCGAGAAAGTTAGGGCGGAATAGTGCATTACGGAGAGGTAATCGTAAGGTGCGCCGAGAAGGTTCCCGGCTTGCTCGATTTGGAAGTTGGATGTCTTGTCCGATCGAATATTGTCCCACATTATCCTCACATGATCATCTCTACAAAACCAATACCAAAGATATTCAGAATACTCCCAAAGCTTTTGTAAGAAACCATGGAGTACCGATCAGGCCGTGAATGCTCGTGATAAAATCCTATCCTGTGAAAAAGAACGGCTCAGTTCAACGGTGCAAAAATCAAATCGGTTTTAGGGGTGGGTTCTCACGTGTGCATTAGTTCGTGGATGATGGTTCCTTTGAGAAAGAAGCAGTTTGGCCGAAGTAGATACATCTCTTGGCGTCCTCCTTGCCACCCGATGTACGAAAGACATCTGTAAGAAGCGACGCAATATTGGACGATGGGATCTCTTACATATCGTACCATGGCCAAAGTCACGGCTACGGTCCGACGACGAAGCGCGCGTGTGTATCTTACCCGCGTTTTGGATCCGTGGTTATAAAAACATAGTCATGTTCGTTGCTGCGCGGGACGAATTGGACGCATGTTTTGTCCGCGAACTCTCTGAAGGCCGACATCAGCATATCCGTTTCATTTCTGACTGTCCAATAGTTGCATGAGTTCACCACACAGATATCATAAGAAGAAAAAACGAAGTATTAACCGCAGTAAAGACTGACTTACCGAATGCCGCTTCCGGGTCGATTTCATACGGTATCCTCCGCGAAGGCCACTGACGTAACGAGTTGACTTCACGTAACGCTCGCCGCTTCCCCGCCTTATCGCTTTCGGAAATGAGAATATCGTTCTCATGAATATTCACTCCGTCGAGTGGTTCTGATTCAATATACTCTTCCGGGTTGCGCGCGAGTTTGAGAGAAGGTTCTCCACGAAGCACGATAGCTCCTGAAAAAACATACAGACAGAATATAATAAAATCAAACAAGGTCTGAAGAGCCTGGCAGGACGAAAATGAGGTTGAAAATGATTACCGTGGATGGTGGATATACTGTCGGTCGTTATTAGAAAGAGGAAGTACAGTAGAATGGCGGAGGACCCCGTGCCCATGATCCGTCCGGACCACGTAAACGCAAAAGGTATTCAGTACTATGAGCCGATCCAGATGAATGTGGAGTGTGACTTGATTTCAGCGAAATGGAATAACTAACCGCGAGACCGCCGCGTTGATCGTCCCAAGAACAGCGTGTGACGGTGGCCGGAAGTACTGTATACTGAAGTCACTTTTGACGTATTCCAGCAGAGTTGCAAGTGTCAGGGCTTGACGTTTACCTTGCATTCTTTCCATGATATTTTAAGCTTGCTTTGCAAAATGCCTTTTGTCCACTTTGTTGTGACAGGCTTGACGCTGCACTAGTTTATCCGGGCCATTATTTTCCGACTTCCCTGCATCGGAACAGTCAGGTATGGGCGGCCGGAGATGCAAATATTCGTGTATTACGATTTTGAAACACCGCTGGTTACTTTGCGGGTTTTGACGTAACTTTGCGAAACCTGCAGCAACTTTGGTTTTGCAGTAACCCTGTTTGTAAAGTTTGCAACAAGTTTGCAAATGCCGCGGCTTGTCGACCAAGTTTGATGTAACTCGGAAAAGTTTGATCAAAGTTGGACAAGTTTGTGGTAACATGGGAGAAAGCGCAGTGATCGTGAAAAGTTCTGATTCAAGCTGGAAAATTTTGTCGTATGTCTGTTGGGTTTACAGTAAGTTTTGCAGTAACTCTGTAAAACTTGTAGTGACTTGGTTTCGACAAGGGGAGTTTTCAGGCGTCAGCATGTCACGGCGGAACAGAAACGATGTGGGCGTGGGTGAACGATCCAATGATGTACCGCATAATTTTTACCACGCCCAACAGATTTCTGTTTGACTAATCCCTACTTCCGACATAGCCACGACCATCCTCGCCAGTTTTGCAGCTTGTCTGCAAAACTTGCACTAACTTGGGTTACCACACAAAAATACGTCAAAAATCCGAAGTTACCTAAACAGTCTTGTCGCTTGTCCTACAAGCTCAGACGTTTGTTCGCAACGTCGTAGCGTACATGGTATTCTTTGCAGTCATGTCGCTACGTTTGCGGTAATTAAGAAAACTTTGCATCATGTTTTCCGAAATTGTAACCATGTCTGGTAGCTAACAAAGTTACCGCAAAACAACGTTACTACAAGTTCAGCAATGTTGCATACAAGCGAGTTCTGTAGGTTACTCTGTTTCAAAATCTTAATACACGTATATTTGCATCTTCGGCCGCCCATAGTCAGGTGTCATCTTGTGATAATATCAATTGCGGCTTACGCATGCAGTACTAAGTTAGACCGTAGCTTCGTACCCTACTGTACAGATGTTCTTGCGGATCTCCCTTTGCAACTCTTGTGCCCAGATTCCGACGATGATCTTGTCATCCCCTGCTCGACATATAGGCGAGATGAGGCTTCCAGCGGATGCATACGTACGACGAAATTGTCTTTCTGGCACGCGATACTCCACGATGCTTCCTAAGTCTGAAACAAAAGAAACATCCTTCACAGCAAAGAATTTTAAATCAAAGTAATACAACGGAAGATACGAGTTATAAAGTACATACAAAAGCACTGAAACTTTGACTTCGAGAAGGGAGAATTTGAACTTCGAAGCATGAAAAAAGAAGAGAAAGAGCGCCTGAATGAATTCCGTCGAATCAAGTGGCATCGTAATCAACTGCGCTTATCAGACCGGAAGTTCCGCCTCCCAAAAACCTCCATTGCATAATTATTTCAGTTCTCTGAACTCCTGGTGTCTGATCCTCTAACCTTCTCGGCTGTCTCTTGTTTCGTGGAATCATGTCTCGTCGACACAGATCTGCGGGAAGCAGAACGGAGCCAGCTATTCACCATCCACTGGAGTCCCGGAAGTCAGCAGGCTTATGGGAAACGGAGTCCAATGGGTCTGATCGTGGGATCAACATTCGGGCCTCCCAGTCCCCTGCCTTCCCGTCCTCTGGACTTATACATCGCCTGTTCCCTTCTATCATCGAGGAGAGATCACGGACCAGACGTAAGTCGGAACCTCCACTTTGCTGCGTAGAGAACATCTGTGGAGATGCTCGTTATGTAAAATCAGTCGTTAAGCTAATTCAGCTCCCCTATAATCAAGTTCGCACGTGCTTCGCTGTTTCTGCAGAACGACACAGCTGGATGTTCCTCGGTGGCGATGCGGATATGCAGCTGCCTCCCAGTAGCAGGCAAAAATGGGGAGACATCTTCTTCGACAACTTCGTGCCAAGTTGCGTCGGTAGTCAGAACACCGAGCTTCAAGACGATCTCCTCTTCATAGTTAAAAAAGTACCAAAGCTGGAAAATGGCATCAGTTCTTCGGAGGTAATATCTCATGTGCATGTCTCGTGGATGTCCGAGATGTGACGTAGTACGCACAGATAGTGCAGAACTTCACACATGCTTATATTATGTTTTGTAGACTATAGTGGATGTGATACGGAGAGAGAATATCGCTAAGCTTCCTGCGCCAAACGATCCTGAACCGATATGGGACGAGACTGTGTATCTGAATCTGATTCTCAACCATGTACATATAATGTTTTCCTAAATGTAGTACAAGTTGCAGAGCGTTCTGACGTGGAGCTTTGTTTTTAGTTGGAGTATGTGGTGACTTGTGCGGTCTGTTCGAGGAGTACGCCGAAAGATCTACAGATCCTTAGGCGGAAGAGCACACGAGTCTTCGCATCTCCCAGCAGACGACGAATGGACAGCAAGGGTGAAAGCGAGGAGATGTCGTATCCCAACTTGTTTTTCTCGATTGATTGCTTCGAGGAAATCTTCAAAGAAGTCATAGTGCGGGACGGTGAAATGGTCTGCGTGGAGCTCGTGGCCAAAGATCCTCTGAGCTCATCGATCAAGTCAGTCCTCTTCCTTGGATCAGTGCGATATGAACTACTCAAACAAGTCTACGATGGACGAGTAAGCAACATTTTCTTCGTTATGCTGTCAACTTTCTTCAATTCGCGAATCCTTCTTATAGGCGTCTTTGACGAACAAAGTGACGGAGAAATGGTGGAGTTCGGCCCAACGAACAGAATTTGTCCGCATGAAAGGCCCGCAAGGTCGTGGATATGCAGAAATGGCCGTCTCGCGAGTACAAGGCTCGAAACCCAGTACGCCTTGCCACGATGAGGACAGCGAGTTTGATTTTGGAGACATGGTGAGTGACGTGCTTTACATGTCTCTATTAGCTCGAAGCATTGCTTTAGGACACCATTACGTAATTTGATTACGAGTGACGGAAGCTACTCTAGTTGATACTTGTTCGTGTGGTTTGCTTGCAGGAAGAACAGCTGAATATGTCCAACCGAAGGGCGTCCGACCAATTTCGTGGGATCAGCTCCGCCTCTAGGCTCAACACTCCTCACGATCAGTTCATCCGGAAGTCGCAGTCCGAGTCTTTTGGGGGTGGACCTGCTAGTGGAAGATATGGGGATGAAGTACAAGCCGGCCGACTACAAGATGGTATGACGGTTTGTAGCACGAAGAGGGAGGTCCAACTTTTCTAATCAGCTTACTTTGCTAAGCCTAATTCTGAAGGTAGCGCTGCCCACTGGAATCTAGACTACAACCAGCTGGCGGCTGAGCAGAAGTTTGCAAAGTTTTAGCCAGTTAGCATCCGCAGTTGACTTTAGGCCTTGATTCAGTGATCGGCAAGTCCATCGAAATTCTGCACGTTTTGCCAACAGTTATGGATATCGACATATCTTCGCGCAGCGAGGACTGATTTCGCCGCTTCCAGTTACAAGTTTTAACTAGAAGCTCGTTCCTAATTCTGGAAACGAAAGATGGGAGGAGAAGTCTGGCTGTAAAGAGGCATTTTCAGCGAGAGACTCAGACAAATCTGTCAAAGCAATGCGTTTTCGCTCGGAAGTTAGCAAAGTTGTAGCCGTTCCGATTTTGGATAAAAACGGCTGTGTTGCGTCATCATCAACCCTGGGCACACTTTCAGAAATGTGATTCTGCTCGGTCCGACACATATGTGATTTATCTGGCTTGGCTTGTTCTGCCCTCTGCACAAAGAGTGCTCCCTAATATAGGATGCCATCTTCGAATGGCTTCCACTCTGGAATTTCTGTCATGATCTTCCAATGTTCCCCACTTCTGTCTGGAGCAGAATGAAGCAAGGTTGTGAGAGATACTTGTGAATTAATCTGGAATTGCAGGACCTGACGGTTTTTGAGAAATTCGTTAGTTAGAGAAGTAGTACAACCAGTTTGGCGAGTTAGAAAAGTTGGGCCTTGCTCCTCGTACTATAAGTATCTGAAAACTCAGCGATCGGGGTACAACACACTCGTTCGTTGTTACAGAAGTCGAAGAGGGAGCTCTGTACAGCCAGTGGGGATTTCGGGGGATCAATCAGGCGTACGTAAATTATTCATTCGTGAAGTGCGAACAGCGGTTGCGAATACCGTGGACTTCGCAGTTTTCTGAAGGATGTTAGTGCTCTGTTAACAGGTGGCATTGGTACAAAGAGAAGCGCCGGAACGGATCGATCGCCCTGAACGCGCACCTCACCTATGTGACACTTCCGTGGCACGCCATTATAAACGGTACGTGCAGTGTCTGTTTCTGTGAAGGTGCCGTGGTTCGGTGGGTCGCTGATGAATTCGACTAACAGATGTCTGTGTTTGGTTTTAGCGCTTCTGGAAGAAAAAACGCAGCCTGTGCTGACGGATATGTAGATCGATAACTGCGATCAGCAAAGACCAGTGTCAAGTACTTCGGTGTGGTCCTGGCGTTGTGACTTGCCTGTTATGTGTTATTTCCGCCAAGAACCCATGAGGACCCTTGGTGGTGTGCCGAGAGTTTGCGCTACCGATGACGTGTTCACAGAGTTTAGGCATTCCGATGTCTTATTCCATACGGTTTTCGAACATTTTCGTTGACGACCTTGTACATGTGATCGAAATGTAAATTTGATTTTTGAAGCTTTTTACTTTTTAGAATTTTAATGGTAAGGAATTGTTCCGCGATTGTGCGAGTTTCGCTGCTCAAAAAAAATTTGAAATGCTTTTACACTTACCCATCCAAGTCTTCTCCAAAAGCGGTCATGGATAAAAAGCCCGCACATGAGAAAAATCATACTGTGTTTGTACGTATTACAGTCGGTCAACTAGACCAGGATCAGACTTTTCAAGAGGAACCAGTCGACTGCTCATACATCAGTTTAGTCAAGAGGTCTTTCTCAGTTCGAACCTTCTCCCGGCAAGCGTCAAGCACTGTAACCAACAACTCGCAGGCCTTACTCATATCCTCCTTCTCAGTTTCAGTCAGAGTTCGCGTATCGATGCGCGGCTGTCGTCTTGCTTTTTCCGTGAGGTAACGATCGTGAAGTTGGATGTTGGCCGTCAGCTCTTGTGCGCGATTCTGAAAATCCCAACTGATATTCAAATCAACCCAACACATCAAAACCTACATCGTATTTTCTAGAACGAAGTTATTAGCATACTAGCATACCTTCAAATTACGCTCCGGGGCATCCATGACGTTCTTCATTTGGTTCACGTGGTCGCAGAGATTATTCTCAAAAGACGTCAACGACTGTCCTATCCGAGAGATCACAGGCTGTCCGCAGGAAACCTGAGAATGAAAAACCGGCAGTTGACGGGAAGGAAGAAGTAACCCTGAAATGATAAGCACGTTCACTTACGTGTAACTGACGAAGAGCGAACTTATCCAGTTTTTCCTGGTACGACAGCGCCATTTGCCGGTTTTCGTCGACCTTCTTTTCCAGCTTTTTAATGTCGACGGCCAGTTGCTGGCAGATGTCTTTGCTCATGGTGGCCAACGCCTGTTCTTTCTTCAAGTTCTTGTACATCTCTTCGAAGCCGATGATAGGCACAGGAAGCAGTCGTTCGGGATCAGGGTTCTCTTTCTGAGCTTGGAACCACACGTAGGAACTGAGGCCGGCAGGCACAGATTCCAAATACTGCTTCTCCATCTCTTTGGTCAATGCCATCTTGGCCCGAACGTCTTCGACTAACATGCCTTGTAGATTCGTCTTTTGCGCGGGTTGAAGAAGGAATGCTTGGAGTTCGGAGGCGGGTACTCGGCGAAGCTGACCATCTGCTTGTCTTTCCAAGGCATGGAACATCAGTTCGCTCCTAAAAGCCGACAAGAAGACTACATGTCTTTACCTCTTTCAAATTCTCTTGAAAAAGAAAAGTCTTACTTGTCATTGGGCAGAGGATTTACTCCATCAACTTCCACTTGGACGTTGGGCTTATCTCCCAGCAGCTTGTGAAGAAGCTCAGCCAGCTGTGATCGAACGTCGTACACTTCCGCACCACTCTTGTTGAAAACAAGTCGGACTATGCCATCTTCATTCGTGTAATCCTGCTTCGGCTTGTAAACAACGCACTGCAGAAGCAGAAAAAAAATTAGAATATTCGTAATAAGCGGGTAAGAATTTACTGAGAAAAACGCTTTCGATTACCTTCCACTTGCAGAACACGTTTTCTGGATTCAAAGGCAACGGTGGCTGGTTATGGGCATAGAAAGCTTTGCCGCACCCCATCGTGGCTTGTACAGAGTTGAACTTGGCCAAGATCTGGTCTCTTTCGTCGCCAAACAGGAATGGGTTCTGGACACTTGCGGCTAGCCGCATTGCATAGTCTGCTTCCGCGGAAGGAGCAAGCTGCTGTTGTTGTTGTTGTTGCTGTTGCTGCTGAACATTTCCGAAGCTCAAAGTAGCCGGTTGTGCCGTCTGCGTTGTCCCGAACGATGTACCGAATGTGGGTAAGGCTGTCTGCGGTTGTTGCGGCTGTTGAGTCTGGCCGAACCCGGAGAACAGCGACGGTTGAGTCTGTGCTGGCTGCGCGGCGGTGATGCCGAATCCAGAGAAGAAGCTACCCGATGATCCTTGTGTAACAGCGGGTTGTGTTCCAAAGATGCTACCTGCTCGAACGCACAACTTTCAAACCGTACTGTGTGAAGACGGTAACACACTGTCTACCTGTTGTTGCCGGAGCTGCTGTGCTGTTACTTCCGCCCGGACCTCCGCTAAAGACTGCCCCAAACAGGCCTGTGGTAGGCTGCGGCTGCGTGACTGTGGTCCCGAAGCCTCCAAACGTGCTGGGAGCTGCGCCAGTGTTGGTTGCCCCGAACGTAAACATCCTGGCGAGTATGCTCTGGTGGATGATCGGGGCAGTGCCGCAGTGGACAGATGAAAACAGAGGCTTAAAAACAGTTCTGAACGAAGCTGGACCAGCTTCTGAATCCCCGTAGCACAGCCAACGTTTCTCTCACTCCCGGCCTTGCGTGACGCGCTGTTCAAGGCCACGGAACCCGGGATGGTCAAAGAGTCCAGAAAACCTTGCAGAGGAGACAGAGCTGCTCTTGTCGAGGAAAAAATTTAAAAATCGCGAAGTAAGCCGCTGTAAGCGTATCGTACATAAAGAAGTTTGCGCTATGCCTGGGCGAGAGAAGTAGGGCGGTACTAGCGGAATTGTGAATCAAGAGGGCTGGGATTTATCGTGGCCTACAAAACAGCCAACGAAAATTCGTTTTCCTGTTGTTGTGGTTTTTTAGCTGCGACAGTTTAAGATCGCAATGTCCGTATCGCCGTTATCTTTGTGTCCGCAGTCTCCGCACTTTCTTCCATTTCCGTTTCCGGCTGTTCCTCAGATTCCGCATGGAAGGCGAAGAAGCGGCTTGCATAGTTCATTTAGCGTGTCTGGAGGTTTCGAGCAGTCTGCTACGATGGGTGAGCGCTTTGATGTGATGGAATAGAAGGCGCAGTTATCATGTTTTTCTGGGCTCCCGCTTCGTCAGATTCGCGGAAACCAGCACCGGTTGCCGTCAGGGACATGGAAAAAAACAACGGAAGACCGAAGACTCTAAAAAGCGACGACAGCAACGGCAAGGCACATGCTTCGACACGGACGATGGAGCAGCAGATAGCTAAGTTCCAGAATGTCCTGCTGTAAGTGGAAGATAAACTACGGAAGCGGTGCTCATGTATTGTGAGACCCTTGTTTCTTGTTCGCCGATAGTCCACAGTATACAGCTCTTCGTCACAAACTGGAGCAGCAGCTGCAATCGTACGAACCTCTCGCTGTACTGGAACAAGACGATGCCTTACGGGACCGAAATGAGTAAGACGATAGAGCGGGCAGTAACTTTGGTCTGCATGCCTTGGATGTTAGAGTCTGACAAGTAAGTTGGTGCTTCATGTACACGTAGGTTCATTTCCGTCACAAGCAAAGTCATCCGTCGCGATCCAAGACTTTTCAAGTCACGATACGAGGATATTTTCTGGCGGTTGGTGTATCCGTTGGTCCGAACTGCGAGCGACAAGTCCGAGGTAGACGTACGTTCTTTTGAATCTGCGGCCTCGTGCCAGTTTCACTTCGATTATGGATAATTATGCGATTATGCTGGTGGTTGAACAGGTACTTGGATCGCCGGTTACTCGTAAGAACATCGAAGATTTGGTCAACTGCAGCAGAACAGCTTTCCAGAACTTCATCGAGACATTCCTCGTGCGCTTTGGTTTCTGCGTGGAAAGTCTGGATGAATTACCCGCTCTGTGTGAAGCTTGCGCTGGTAAGTCGTGCTGGTTATAGTGATCAGCATTGCCGTCCGTTAATATAAGACTTAGTATACTTTGTTTCAGAACAGCAACAGAAGTTCAAAGCTGCCCACGTGGAATGGATACGAACGTTTGTGTCCCACTGCCTGTGTAGCATCGGTGACTTATGTGAGGACTTGAATTTGCGTGATGAACCTGTTTACTGGTGGGACTTCTTCCGAATGCGTTTTGACTATTCAGATAGGTATTCCAAGTCGTACGACCAAAAAGGCCTAGTGCTCGCCACAAAGTACTACGAACTAGCCGCTTTGGTACGCCCGTCGGATGGTCGAGCGGTATCCTGCCTGGGCATCGTACAGAAGGAAGCGGGTGAAGTGTTTCCGGCTGCCTTTTACTCCCTAATCAGGTACGAATCTGTTAGATGATTCTCGTATTTTGCTTATTTCTCGCCGCTTTTCTGATCCTTAGCGCATGCAAGAAGTCACCGTATCCTCACTTCCTGAAGAACATCGAAGCAATGAAAGGCCCGGTTGACGAACTGTGTAGTGCCTTCTGGATCGAGACAGGACACCCTCATGCAGGCGAAGACCCACGGGAAACCATCAAGATCTTCTCTGTCCATATTCTGAACTTGACCACCCGATTACTGCTGAACGACGAGCCGTAAGTTATTTCGAAGTAGACCAACTTTAACTGCGTAGCGAAGGGATATACATATTTGGTTTCATATGTAGGGATGCCGAAAAGTTGCGTCATTACTTCGCTGTGGCTCTAGAGTATTTGGGTGCCACACTGGAAAGACCTGTGGCACATACTGACCATAACTGGAAGAACTTGCACTACAGAGCAGCTGAGTTCCTTTATCCAAACTTACTCTGGAAGATTAGCTTAATGACGCTCCTCATCTACCACCTGAAAAAGAACGAAGGTAATTTGTAGTCATTGCGACATCTGTTTAACATGATGGCGTCAATAATGGACTTTATCATCAAGTGTCCGTTTCCAGTGAGCGGCGTCAGACGAGGATCGAGTTTGAATTCCCTATGCGCATTTGTGGTAACCATGATGGGAAAGGTTACAAGATGTGTGGTTGACAGTATGAGGTATTGGCTGCAGTACACGAGTTTTAACCTGGTGCCGGAACCAGATCCCGAATTCGTTGTGGACGAGCTGAAAGCGATCAGGAAAAGCCAGCAATCCTCATCGACAAAGACAACAGGCAATAAGCTCGTTGGCAATGTTCAAAGCTTGGATAATGACGGGGACGAGCCAGTCACATTTGAAGCCGGTGACGCAGGTAATTTCTTTCGCGCGACTGGTAGTTTAGTCTACAGATTAGTTATCAGCTGGAACCAGGAAATGATTCAACCGTGAATTTTAGCAAATCGTGTGGTTTTAGGAACTCAGCGAAACGCAGAAACTTCCGAGTCAGTCTTGGTTAATAACGAAAACGAACTTTCGATGGAAGACTTTTGGATGTCGTCGGAGAACCAAGCTACCTCACCCGACGACGAACGCCCTAGAGACTCGCCGAGTAGGCATTTTTAAATTACCTTTTCACTCGAAAACTATGATTGCCACCAATCGGTAGTATGCATCCGTCTTTGTTTGGACAGCTCCGCATTCGAGGTTCTTGGGTTCCTCGTATCTTCAAGCCTTTCTTGGCTTCATGGATACCCAAATGCATCTGCCTTTGGTGCAACTGTTCTTTCAGTGGATTCGCTGTGACGAAGAAATGTGGGGATTCTGCGTAGCGGTGAGAAATTTCTTTCACGTAGTAAAGTCTTACCCCTGCGTTCGTTTTCTACCTTACTACAATAGTGATAGTTACGGTATTAGCATTACATGATTATACTCTGTTCTTGCAGAACTTTCCCGACATCATTTGCGATGTGGTCGATATCATAAACACCGTCTGCAAGCCGAAGTTCGTCGGAATGTATGTTGTGGGTGCGTAATCTTTCAACACCACTTGTACGGCGTACTGCGATGAAGAAGTTGAACAACATGGATGTTGTGATTGTAATTATACATAGTACTTCCCTAGGAGAAATTTGTTTTTAGACAGCAAGATTGGAAATTTTCCCCTCGACGAGGAAATTTTTCTGAGAGATACTGAGCTGTTTAGGTCTTGGGTTGACAGTCTCGACTGGGCAGGACATCATACTCGCCCAGGCGGGCTGAGTGATACAGAGCAGGTACTTTCCGTTTTCACATCAATCAAAGAACGCTTTCGGTTTTCGCAGAAACGAAAGTTGGCATAAGCTGTATAAACTGCGATGTTTTGCCGCTGATAGGTTGTATTGCTTGCGTATCGGTTCTCCACCATTGCTTCGATGCTGCAACAGCGCCGCTTGGCAGTCTTCGACTCGAAGTTGCACAAGTGGGCGTGCAAACTGGAAAGGAAGCGCATCGGGGTCCAGGAGGCAAGTGGCCGGTTTTAGAAACTTCGTCACAACATTTCACTTTAAGTTGGCTCTGTTTCAGGAAACGCCACAAGCCAACAGAAAGCTGGAGACAATGGCGCGACTGGGAAAGGCGTGGTTCGCCGAGAAAGAAAAGGAAATGGAAAAGGGTTATATGGAGAAGCGGGCTGATCTTCCGAAATACTTGGTTCTTGACACCAGCTGTTTGCTGAGAAGACTAGACTGGGTTCAGCGTTTGTATACTTGTGGCAAATTCAAGGTTGTCATCCCTGCGTATGGTAAGTTCTTGCATATGTATCGCGCTGACAAGACCTTCCGCGGTGTGATGCGACCGTTTTCTAAGGTTGTGTTCCAGTTCTTTATTGGAACGGGACTGCATCAGGTGTCATTTTCTCGTAGTTCTAGAAGAGCTCGACCGCGGAAAGAAGAACAAGACCGTTCGTGACGCTATACGTTGGATGGACATCTCGACCAAAACCAAGGATCTTGATCGTATTGAGATTCAGCGATGGAAAGATATGCATCAGTTCGACCCGGAACTGGGTAAAGAGTGGAGCAAATTGTCCAACACGGAAAAGTATGGATGTGAATGGCTCAGTGGACCGGCGCCTAACTTCTCTTGCTCTAATATTTTCCACACAGGTCAGTTCGTGTCATGGCTGACTGTACGAAGTTCTTCGCAGAGGAAGTTAGAGGGCGAACGGATGACGATCCGGGTTACGGTTTCAACATCCTGGTTCTGACGGACTTGGATCTACAGTCTGTTTACTGCGTTCGCGTCATTGAGCAGATGGAACGGCTAGACATCCCCCATGGTAAATAAACATTCCAGATTACGATAAATAGCTAACTGGAAATTCAAAAAAACTCTAAAACAAAACTAGCCGAAATCCGTACGAAGATAGTCGGAGTTCTGCTCTGAAGAAACAAAGGAACACGGAAACCGGATTAGTTAAACCAGGATGATTGACCGGTTGATTGACTTGATTATCAGTCTTGTTTACTTGCAGAGATCAAACTGATGAGGATTGAGGACTTCATGGGTTGGTTCACCGAAGGTCCTTCTTACTTCCGCAGAACACAGGATCATGATCAGTGAACATAAACAGTGGAAAGAAATTTGTGGGACGAAGTCGGAGAGGTGTGGAGACAGGTTTGCGCTCATTCGTCCTCGTCGTCGTCCTCCTCCCCCTCACCGTAAGGCTTCAGCTTGACGAAGCGAGACAGGATGACGGCAACTAGTATCGAGCCCAGGACAACGAAGACTGCTGTGATGTAGAATGTTTCCTCGTCGAAGATGTCCGTGAAGGCTGGGATCTTGCCGTAGATGTGGTTAGCCAGCGCCAGTCGGTCGAACTTCTTGGAAGATTGCATCGTTCTGCAAGGAAATAGACTTTAGGATGAGATTCAACGTTGGATGTTACTAAATCAAGTTTAGACCAAACCTTTGCTGTTTTCCTGTCCCGTCCTTTGCTCAAGAAGGTTGCATTAGTTGATATCCTGGTTTGCAGATGAAATTTGGCAGCTGATTCAGACGAAAAGTAAAACTGTTCATTCCGAAGAAATTTAGATGAGGAACATCGGTCGTATTCATGGGAATGTGACTGTGCGAGCACACTCGGAAAAATCGATAATTGGGCTCGTACAGCAATGATAGATTCGAGGGCTGAAGCTAGAGAGTACTCTGCATCGTTGTCTGCTCTGGTCTCCGAGTTTAAATAACTGTGTGTGTTGATCGTTTATCAGGAGCGATGTATTTTTATCTTGGAAGCATCGTGTTCTGTATCGCATCTTAGTTAGATTGGCGCGTGAATGTTAGACTGTACGACCGCCAAATCTAACTGAAGAGCCCAAAAGTCATATTTATTCGGCTCGGTTAGGATCATATCTCTTTGTGCTTTCTCACGAGTCACCACATTTCTGTCTGCGTGGACAGGTAGATATAATAGATTTCTCGGCGCCAAATGGAAAAAGCCGTCTCTGGAGGATCTAATGGCAGAGCCAGACACGCCCCCACTTGCTGTGTGATCATTCAGGTATGTCGCATCCTCGCGGCTCTCAAGCATCACATATCGTGACTTCCCTGTTCGTTATCCAAGAACCTTTGCGACTGTCGTTTGGCCAACGGTGCAGTCTCCAAACCTGCAAGCTTAACGGTTGCTCCAGCGGAATCTTCAACACATTGACAACCTTCATCCTGCAGTGACAAGTTGTGTGGATTCTTTCCGAGCGCAAACTCCACCGTCAAGATGTGCTGCCGATCATTCAGAATCTGGTCACACAGATCATTTGGTACATGGGCATTTAACGTCCGTTCTCTGCAGACCACTTTCTTGTCGAGTGGTGGCGGTCGAACGCCTTGTGGTCTCACTCGAACCCAGTGAATTCGCATGCAGCAGAAGATCGGGATAGCTTCGTCGACAATGCCGCAGTAAGTCCTTGACGGTCCCTACGGAGTGAAGCATTAAGATGGTTTGATGAATCCAAAGCTCAAGGCCGGACTTACATTCGCAGCAGGGTTCGGGTGTGTCTTTGGTGGCTCTTTGAGCACACCGTCTGCACGAGGTGCCTCTGGTCCAGCTTTCACTAGTACTGGCGGTAGACGATTTGTTACAACATTCTCCGGAATGTCCTTTCGTGGCTTATCCACATCAAATCATCCGCACCTAAAAAACAGATAAGTATACAACTGCCGGGAATCTGGGTTTAGAAATCAGAATTTCGATGATAACTGATCCACTTTTCAGTTGCCCACCATCTTACCGTCTGCGCCTTGAACAAAAACGAGAGTGTTTCCCAATGGCCGTTTGCGGGTTTTGGCGATCCGTGCATGTAAAGTATCCCAGCGCGTCGTCATCTCGGCCAGTTTCTGGGTGGTCCGCAGGTGCGACGCCTTCTTAGCCGCAAGCTCAGATTTCATCCGCGTTTGCTTCCATGAATCGTTCTATGTCGAGTGCCATCTTTGCCTCTTCGTCACGAATGTGGCTATCTATATTTAGCGTACGTTTGTCGGTAGAAACTGGGCACATAACTGCGGGTTTCTGCGTCGACCGTACATTTTCTTGAAGTAAAGTCAGCTGCAGACTCGCTTTGTCCAGTATCACCTGCTGCTCTTCACTATCGTTTTCCAGGACACTAAGTGTCTCAGTTCTCCTTCCAGTTCGACCACTTTGTTCACTAGACCGCAGTTCCGTCCGTTCTTCCTCTAAGAGTGGATGGACTCTTTGCCATGCTGCCATCCTTCGGTGCTGTCCTTCTGCCGTTCTGCGCAGCACTTCGTCCTCTCCTGAGCTTCTTCTCCGACCCCGGCTTGTTCGCATCTTCGTGCTGTCTTTTGGACGATGAACTCCGAGCTTCTTGAACCTGCAACGAAAGACACGACCTAAGTCAGAAGGAATTTCAAGAAAAAGTCCACAAGTTCAACAAGTGGTTGCTTTGTTGTCGTTTTCTTCGCCACCTTCCGAATTCGGAAACAAGGGCCGCTCGGCGTCGCACTGTTACTGAACTGCATGAGTAAGCCAGGCGAATCTGACGGACAAACCGCCTCCCTAAACAGCGTGTTTGACCGTCTGGCCTGCCAAAATGTTTTTCCATTTTTATTTATGGATTATGATTGATCCAGAAAAAGTTCATAGATTCCCCATTTCCGTCCTTAGTCACGGAAGACCTTCCAGAAGAAAGCTTGTTTCGTGAATTGCAGCTCTCGTTATCTGTTGTGCGGCTTCTTGCAGCTCAAAGATCCTCGTCCGGAAGCGATGTGAAGCGGTCTACGTCAAAATCGACTGAGCGCTGCGGGATATGGTAGAAGGCTTCGTTGTGGAGGAAGAGATGACCGTCATGCCTCCCAATCAAGCGAACGAAATCCTCATAGGTGGGGGTGGTGGAGGAGAAGACGCTACCGTTCCAGACACCGTCCATACCCTACTAGAAGGAGCAGACTTGGAGAATGCCGATTATGCCATCATGTACTCGGATTTGGACATACCAGACGATATGCCTGCACTGGAACCATTGCTGATAAGCTCACCTGAGAACGATACCCCTTCGGCACCTGTGGAGGATTTGATCCACGATACTGGCAAGACGGACGTCATACCATTAGGCTTTCAAGAAAATGCTGCCGCGGAAGCAGGGAAAGAGGACAAGGTGGAGGAAGAAGAAGCAGAAGGAGAGATGTCGGAAGAATACATCGCGGACAGTCTGAAGATGATCGACGAGTTCAAACAACAGCTTCACTCTACCGTCCTTCGTTCGGGACCTCCGTTTCCGGTTGGCAAAGGCTCCGTCTTTGAACAGATTCTTACTTTTTGCGTGAGGATTTGTCGAAGAGGTAAGTCAGTACCATTTTCTCCTGTTCGAATTTTCGTTTAACTACTATAGTCTTTGAATCATTTAGGCTTCGCTGCTGGCTACAAACAACTGGCTTACTTCTTCCAAGAAACCTTGTTCAGTGCTTTGAGCAAACTACTTACGGACGACAACGTCAGCTCCTGGAATCAAGAGACACATGTGAGATAGACGAGTATTTTTCTTACATCCGTTTTTTTTGTTCTCATTAATTCCAGTCGAGTTTTTGCTTTACAGGTTAACATTTTCCGTCGCTGCGAACAAGTCATCCGTCTCATAGCCATGAAGATGGGAGAAGACGTTACCGGCTTGCTGGACCTTCTCGCGCTGTTGCTGAACCCCACCAGTCGCTTCGTGATTTGTAACTCATCGAAGCAGTCCGAAACGTTTCCGACTATCATCCCGCCTCACTCCACCAGGCCACATTTCGGCACTTTCCCTAGTAGCTCCAGTGCAGATCTACGAAAGAACGAGGAAAGTGCCAAGAAAGAAGATGTGATACCGCCCGACGTGTATGCTCGATGTTTCGCCAGCAGAGACTGTAAAGGATACCTGGTGGACTGGTTGAACGTCTTCGGCCGAGAGAAAGGCTTCGAAAACCTGAAGAATCGTATCGTGAATCCACCAGCTGATAGACCACTGACCATTTCCTTGCTGGTGTCAATGCTGAAACCTTTCGGAGCGTCTGCAGAATTTCTAACCAAAAAAACTGTCGAAACTTACTTCCTGGAAACTTTTGTAAGTTTTCTACAGAACAATCAATTTTTCTGTTTTTGAGCCAAAGAGCACGAATCGGCCATCTTTAAATTTCGCCTGTATTACAGGCAGATTTAACGGGTGACCAAGTCGCACTGGTTCCGTCGTACTTCGACCAGTATTGTTAATTTTTATTACGGATATGTTCTTACAGCAAAAGGTTCCAGAGTTTCTACAGTCTATGTCCGACGAGGATTTCAAGAAGGAAAGCGGCAAGCAAGACGGCAAGACCGATCCAGTGACGAACGTTCTGCGCTCGCTGAAGCAGCTCGTGAAGGTCCTGCCCGACCACATGCCAGCCGTCAACCAAGTGATAGAGACCACTCGTCTTTCGGCCATCATGAAGTTCCTCAAAGTGGCCAACTTCAACGGCAAGATGCACGCTCTGAATGAGATCAACAAGATCATTCAGAATCTCATCTACGCACACCGTCCTTTCGGGACAGATGACGACAAGGCCGTGCTTGATGCTGAGAAAGTGGCCTCATGGTTGCAGCAGAATGGCGTCCTGACGCTGATCCTTGCCGACAATATGCATCAACCTCAGTTTGTGGAGAAATTGGAAAAGATCATCCGTTTCATGGTACAGCACAAAGTTTTATTCAAAAAATCTTACCTGCCTGGCCAAATATTCGAATCACGTACCTGCATACAACTGAATACTGGATCTGCACATGAAGATGTATGCAGGTGCTGCGCGAGTTTTCGTAGTCTTCCGTTCCATCCTTCTATTCCAGTATGATGGCAGTATCGTTGAACCTGAACTGAAGTTTTGACTGCGTGTTTATGCTGTAGATCAAGGAAAAGAGTTTGACGATCAAAGATCTGGACGACCTATGGATGGCACAAGAATCAGGAAAGCACGAAGTCATTGTCAAGAACGTCCACGACCTTCTGACCAAGCTGGCCTGGGACTTCACACCCGAACAACTCGACCATCTCTTCTGCCGCTTCCAGGAAAGCTGGGTAAGTGCTTCCCGAAGACAGCGCGAGAAGCTGCTGGAGCTGATCCGTCGGCTGGCGGAAGACGATCGAGGAGGCGTGATGGCCGACAAGGTTCTGGAGGTCTTATGGAATTTGTGTCACAATGACGAACTGCCGGCAGAGATTATGGAGCAAGCCTTGTCAGCTCACCTCAAGATCTTAGACTACACCTTTACGCATGACCGAGAGACGCTAAAGATGGGATGGCTGAAGAAGTGCGTGGATGAGATTAAAGGCAACCTGTGGGTCGTGCCGGCCTTGCGACACATCAAGAATATCTGTGATCAGTTTCCAGAGGTTTGTTATTTCTTAGAAATGCGGATACTTTAGATTGAAATTTCGCCAAATTCTTGCGTAAACTATCCTGAGTAGAATTTTGAAAGTAATTTGGAACGTTTGTGCCGTTTCGAGCACCTACATACGCGTAGCTTAGAGTATGGTGATGATTGCTGATGTGTGTAGGTGTATGTCGCTTTCGAAATTGTGTTTATCTACCTCGTATTCTTTCAGGGAACGGGTACCAATACCGTGGGCATGAGCAGAAACATCGTAACGACACGGATGGACGTCGTGAAGAAGCTGGAAAGCGATCTGCACGTGATCGATACTGTGATATCCAGCTTGGAACAGTACCTGTACCAAGTTAGTGGTGTGATGCGCCACGCCTTGAGGAGTGACTTCGACCCAGCTATGGAGGATCTTCTGGGTTCCAAGAACCCACACTCGCTCCAAGTCGAAGAAAGGCTGAACTTTCTGTACTACATCATCAAGTACAGTCATGAAGCACTGACGGACCCACAAAAACTGTGGAGCTGTTTGGTGGAGAACCCGGTGGTGGCAGACGACAGGGATCTCTGCTTCAAATGGTTCACGCAACTGATGCATTGTGAAACAGACCCAGACATCCGACAGGAAAAGATCAAACCCTTCTTCGAATCGCACATTCTAACGGTGAGCTTTCCCGAGACATTTCTTCTAGTTTCAGTTCTCGGCGATTCACCAATTTCTTTACCTGTTTTTCCCCAGCTGGATCCGTCGTTTCTGACAGAGTCTGGAATCCAGTGCTTCAGCAGGTTCTTGAGCTGGGTTAATGCAAACGAGGGGAAGATTGAAGTAAAAAGAAATCATCAGTTTCTACTACAGCTCAATGATCTGGTCGGTGGAGATTACTTGTGGGAAATCATCCTAACATGGTAAGTCTAGATGAGCTCTACTGCTACAATTTGCTGTACAGTACTGTTGTTTGGTTTTATAGCAAGCCGGAGATTTCTCAAATGGGGATCGATCTTTTTCGCGATCTGTACGGCTTCCCGAGTGGAGACTTGCTCAACAAGATCATCGACTTACATCAGGATGTCATCGAAGCGCAGTGCCTGATGCGTCTTCGTCCCATCTGTGATACCTTGTCCGAAATCAAGAACGACGAGACGTACCGCGCGAAGATCGACCAGGATACGAACAAGGCCGTCAGGATCCTCAAAGTTGTGACCGAGTACGTCCAGCAGTACGACAAGGACTACCGGGCTGAACGCGTGCGACCAAGCCTGTCAAGGTAAGTTCTTGTCTATCTCAAACCGTTCTTGAACGGTCTGGCTCTTACGAATGGACATTCTTTTACAGATCTACCTTCGGTCAAGGTTTTCATGTCCAGTTGAAAAATCCACAGAATGCTGCCAACAGCGTCAACGACGTACTCGATATCGCAGTTCATACAAATGAGACAATGGGAGGCTTCCGAAGATCGTTACTAGCAAGGTGAGCTCGGTCTTGCCTTTTGTCCAGCTGGACAGCTTTTAAAGGCCGAGTGGGTCCTTTCGGGTTCGAAGCTCACGGGGGTTCTTCCTGTGTTGTATAGGTTCAACATTGCTGCTTCGGCAAAAGTGGACTTGACGTACGGCAACGAGTTGATGGTACCAAGCCAAGATCGGCGTCTGGTCACTGATGTTATCAATGACCCTAACCGGACAGAGAAGCAGGTCTTCTCCATCAAGCTGGCCGCCAGCTACTCTGGTGGTGCTTTGCTGTCGGACGGAGCCATCGTGTCCTCTCCCGACACCAGCAACGACGTCTCGCCTGCTGATACACCACAAGACGTATCGGATGACATCAGTTTCGAGATTGAGAAGTCACTTCCGGGTGTGTGGCTTTCCCAGAACACCGACCAGATGCAGTTCATCATCCGGCTCGCGGACTTGGGTTCGCGGTTGGGCAGCGAAAGACTGGTGAACGCTGCTCGAGAGCTTTTGGACATCTTGCCACCGGACGAACAGGTTACTATGATAATATTAGTAGTCAAGCTCGGCGAACAACCTCGACAGCATTGTGTTTTTTCAAGTGGCGCACGTTTTCCGTGTTATTGGTTGAGAGTGTGCGCCACTTCGAAAAACGATCTGGTCGAGTTTATTTGCTTAGGTCCCAGTTATGGTCTGGAATAATGTTTTGTCTCTTACGTGTTTGCAGGTCGTGCAGATGCTTCGGGAGGCCGCGGATGGGAAGATCGACCTGCAGCATTGCTTTCAGATAGATTCGCCTTCAAAGATGCTATACAACCTTCAGGTCCTACTTAGCCTTCTCCTTCCCTCCAGAAGAAGCCAGGTGGATGAGGCTGGTGTTCGACTATACCAGTTCGTAGTCATTCGGAACCTCCCAGACTTTCTTTTTCACATGCTGGTCCAGAACTCTTTCTTGAAAGACTCTGATAAGTCGACAAAAGAGCGAGTATACAGCTACATCATGCGTCTTTGCAAATTGGTGTTCTACGTCCAGTGGTCCATTGGGTACGGTATTAACCACAATCTGGATGCACATTCAACTGGCGCGACCCAGGGCTTTCATGTGGACGTGCCTAGGAGAGGCTACCCGGACGATGTTTTGAGCATGCTGGCTGCCATGCATGCAGGGGTTCAACAGTTAACGTTGGTGGACTGCCTCATGGTCGAGGTGGCTGGCATAGTGCGGAACCAGTGGAGAGAAGGCATGGTCATGTTGCCCACTCTGGTGGTCCTCAAGGCTCTGCGGAGAATTGTGTGGGTTGGTGCTGCGGGGTCGCTGCATCTGTTGCAGTCTTTGCAGGACATTGACCAGGAGACCATGGAAAAGGTAAGCTGATTCGCTGAATAAATACCGCAATAAAATTCAGAAAGGCTAAGTAAGCGATTTTTCGAAGAAACACAATTAGAACTAAACAGTTTTGAAATCAAGGAAATTGATAGTAAATAAGAAACGAGAAAACACAAAATGATCAAAATTTCAAAAGTTTGAAATGGATGCTCGGCGAAGAAGCTCGTGATGGTTTTCCCAAGTGGCGCAGGTGTTTGGTTATACTGGCTGGAAGCGTGCGCCACTTGAAGAAAGACGATCTGGTCGAGTTTGTTTACCTGGCTCTCGAATAAAAGGGGAACTTCATTCTTGGAAAATTGAGAATAAATACAACAAGTTGAAATTCTTTCGTTTTGCTTTTCAGGGAAGTGAGCAGTTGACTGCGGCCGATGTTGCGTTCGTTGACGATGCCATAGATTGCCTGTACCTGTGCTTTCCCCTGACTGAGTCCGCCAGCGACGACTTGATCCGAAGTCCCGACTGGCTGAACTTCTTCTCGGATCTGCTGGTGAACTGCAGAGAACCGAAAATCCGGAAGAGGGCGAGAATACGTTTCGGTATCCTGTTGCACAACTGCGTACGCAATGCCTCGCATGTGGCCATGATCGTCCAGCATTTCTTCAAGATGGTCCACGATGATAACCAGGAACAACCAGAAATATTCGAAGAGCTCTTTCACTTCCTTGCAAAGTAGAAAGAATACTCGGCTAGCTTTCTTGTACGTAAGTCAGGGTTGGGTCTTTTTTGCAGTTTACTTCAGCCGTTCAACTATGCAACGCGACCGCTAGTTGGAGCCAACGAGATGTTACACAAAGAGTTGCAGTGGCTAGTGAGGTGCAAACACGATTGCCTGGACCAGAACGTCCCGTCCGTCCATGACACCGTCCTGGAAGGACATCTGCTCCTCATCAAAGCGCTCATCTGCACGCTGTCTCCACAAGCTAAAGCATCGCTGAGGACGAGCAATGACGGACCACCTCTCATCAAGGTAAGTGTCCGAAAGCAGAACCTTCTGCAGCCTACGCACCTGCATGCTGTGTCTTCTGCATGAATTTCGTATCCAGAGCGTCGGTTTCTGGCCATTATGCAACCTGCATACTTGTGTTCTGGGTCATTCTCCATGGATTGGCGTATGCAGGTTGGCGAAACGTCGGTTGCTGACTGCGTTTTTGTTGTAGGAACTACTGGAACAGTTCCTCTTTCCGGCTTCTCGACTTCTTCTCGACCTCACAACTCGGGAGAACCACCCACGGTCACGAACTGGTTCCGGCGACGCGGCTGACGGTTCTCCGTCCTCAGTGCAGTCCGGCGACCTCTTCGACGATCCCGACGCTCTACTAGATATGCCAGTCCAAGCCCGTCCCATCTGCCAGTCGACGGCATCGATTACCGCTGCCTTCGACGTCATTATCGCCTTGTGCATAGGTTCCACGGAGAACCTAGGCCTTCTGTACAACACCCTGACTGCATTGTTCTACTCGGGCGATGAGCTGAACATTGTCGAGTGGGACTACTCACCGGCTGTTGGTCCTCGCAAGACCGATGGCTTTGTGGGACTGAAGAATGCCGGAGCAACTTGCTACATGAACTCGGTGCTACAGCAGCTGTACATGACACCCATGGTCCGAAACGGCATCTTGCAGGTACTGTAACTTCCGGTTGAAAAACGAAATAGGCTCGTAATCGGTTGAAGTAATTCACGTACCTGCACATACCATACCGACCGTATACCATTAGGCCGCTGTAAGTATGCTTAGTTTTATTAATGGAGCATTGCAGATGAAAGACATCCTGCCGCATTATGTGGATGAAGAGGAAGAAAAGGGTGAAGGTGATGCTAAGCGGATGATTGGGCCGATCATCAATACGGAAGCAGCGGCCTCTGAAGAGGAACAGGTCCAAGGACCAGATTACAACTCGACGCTGACGAAGCAGCTACAAATCATCTTCAGTCATTTGGCTTGTAGCAAGCTGCAATTCTACACACCGAGGGGATTTTGGAAGAACTTTAGGCTGGGTAGCGAACCTGTCAACCTTCGTGAACAACACGACGCTCTGGAGTTCTACATCAGCGTCCGTAAGTCGAGTTGCGAGCTCAGAACACAAACTCGGCAAGATTACTGTCCCCATTGGCGCACGCCGGCAGTGCCACTGGCTGGAAGCATGCGCCACTTGGGCACACGATCTTACCGACTTTGTTTAGCGTAGGTCCCATTTCATTGTAGTTTTGTTCGGGTAGGTGCAATATCGTTGTCGTTGCTTTTCAGTGGACACTGTGGACGAAGGACTGAAATCCAAGAAGAAAGGTGCACTAATGACGGAGATCCTCGGTGGAACCTTCGCCGACCAGAAGATCTGCCGCGACTGTCCCCATCGGTACTCGCGCGAGGAACCCTTCACGTCCATCTCTCTTGACATTCGCAACTACCACACGATGCAAGACGCGCTGGAACACTACGTCAAGGGTGACCTGCTGGAAGGTGCTAACGCTTACTTCTGTGAGAAGTGCCAGCGGAAGGTGGATACAGTCAAGCGCCTGTGCATCAAGCGTCTGCCACCTATGCTGACCATCCAACTCAAGAGATTTGACTATGACTGGGAAAGAGAACAGTCAGTCAAGTTCAACGACTATTTCGAGTTCCCTAGACAGATTGATATGGAGCCATACACCGCAGCGGGCTTGGCTAAAGTAGAGGGACACAGCATTCCGGACGATGACGAGCTGCTCATGGCGGAAGTGGAAAGTCCCGCGAGTTCCTCGAAGAAGGTGAAGCCGGTGGCGACGCAGTATCGACTGGTGGGCATTGTCGTGCATTCGGGACAGGCGGCTGGGGGACATTACTACTCGTACATCCTCGACCGGTGTGATTCTCTCCATAGCAGCTCTCCGTTGTTTATGATGTACTAAACGCTTTTCTTTCAGTGATGGGGATCCGAAGTGGTACAGATTCGACGACGGTGATGTTACAGAGTGCAAGATGGACGACGACGAGGAAATGAAGACACAATGCTTCGGTGGTGAACAACCGTAAGTCGTTTTGTTGGTATCCGAATGTGAAGAAATTTCCGAAAAATATCCAGAATTGTACATGAAAAATCCGCAAAAATACAAATCATCATCGTTCTCTATAAACACCTGGTAGCAAGAAATACTAGATGAAATGTGGATGATAGACTTACGTTGGTACGTTTTGCAGTCAAAAGCGATGGTGGAGCGCTTACCTCTTGTTCTACGAAAGAATGGATGTGGGTACGAACGGGATGTCACAGCTCGAAGGTGACAAGGGCAGCCATGGTCGCATTCGAATGATGTCTGAATCGATTGGTAAAATTCTTGTTCTTTCTTTATGCATGATTCATCTTCTTATTGAGAGTGAGATCCTTATAGGTTCGCAAGTGGTGTACATGATCCCACAAAGTCTCCGACGGTCCATCCTGAAACAAAACCTCAAGTTCGCCCACACCAGAAGCCAGTTCATCCCTGAGTACTTCACCTTCCTGAAGCGACTCCTCACCATGTCCGTCTCCCACCTCAGCAGCATGTGGAACGCTGCACTCAAGAACATCAATCTTAAAGACAATGGAGAAATGGATCATGGCGCTTTGGCAGTCATGCGACTGATAGGCAAGTTCGTCTTTGACGTGGGCTTCCGCACCAAGAGATCCCTCCGTGGACCGGCTGGTGAATGGTCCGAGAGCTTCTGTAAACTCCTTCAGCACTTCGCCATCGCCCGGAAGTACTTCGTGACGGAACTGGCACTGAACAACCCCAAGAGGCTGATGGAGTTCTTGCTCGAGTGCCCGCAACAAGATGTTCGTGGGGCCTTTCTAAGGATGCTGCAGACGACTGCGTTTTATGGACGAGGAGACGTGATGACTGTCCAAACAGTCCAAAGACTGAATAAACAAGCTGGTAAGCAGCTTCCCTTTCGTTCCGACAGTTTCTGAGTACCAGTCTAGTTTGCTCACGTTCCTACATACTCGAGCATCGTAGAAATTGTACGGTTTAGTATACGCAGGCTTTTGAAATGCGTTACACATTTGTCACCCGACTTCCCAGTTTGTTCTGTGAGTCGACTCTGAGATTCTTCGCTCTGTTTACAGAACTGAGTCTTCCGCAAGAACAGATGAGCTTGGAGAAGTTGATACTGCGAGCTGTGATGGATTTACCGAAGCGGAAAGAGTTCAACGACAATTCGCGGAACCTCGGCAACTTCCTGCACTTCTTCACCACGTCCTTACAAAACTCTGACATGACACAAGTACGTCAATATCCTTGATTGCGTAGTGGATGCCTTTTATGATCAGTGTTTCAAGCCAATTCGTCTTCCTCCAGAAGTACGTCGTGATCGAGTTGGGGCTTCCCGAGCTTCTGATCAAGTTGGTCGGGGACGATACCGGGCCGAGCATTGTCTCCAAGTACAACCAGCATTCAGACCAAGTCCATCGTCTTTTCCACATTGTCGCTCACCTCGTCTTACTGATGGACTTTTCCGACCTGCAGCAGTCGCCTGTGGAGAATCAGGTATGTGTCTATCGTCAGTAGCTTTATATTTTGCCTTTTTCTACGGAGAAACTTGCCAAGTTACTGCTGAGCACGGCCTTGACTGGCGTTATCGTAGCAAAATAGCACAATAATGCACTAACTTTGGGCGCCATTTAATTTTGTGAGATTTAAAAGTTCCACTTTCGACTCGTTTCGCAAGGTCGTAATTCCCTATATTCTTTATCCTTTAGGAACCACGTTTGCCGTTCTCGATCGGTGGCCATCTAGAAGACGGACAGAGTTACGTCAAAGCGTCCACTGAACTGTGCAACGCCTTCTCGTTGACCAGCACGGTCCTCAAACGCATCTTCGACGACTGCAACGTGAACGAATATCCATTTGCTGACATGTTAAAGGTGGAGCATGCGAAGAGCTGTTGTCTCCGGCGTGCAATATAATATTTTCCTGAGCTCTAATGAGTGTCGTTCTTTTCACAGTGGATCTCATGGGAGAACCCGAACGTATCAGCACGCATTAACAGTCTGTTATTGACTAGCCTTTCTACCGTCTACCAGCAAGACTACCATCGTATCTTCGAGTTTGTCCTCAGTTACATCCAGATGGAAGACTCGTGGACTATCATGCGCGTAACCCAGTTTTTCTTCGGCCCGAATAACGGTATGTGGTGAATACTGCAAAGTTCTTTCGACGATCCTGCTTAACTTTGTTTTTTACATTCGTCGACATTTTTGTCACTTTTACAGGTCATCCGGACGGGTATTTAGCCGTGCTGAGTCGCTTTCGTTCTGCCGCTCCGCGAAAAGCCTACCTTGGCCTGAAGTTTGTGGTGACGTTGATGGCACAAACGAGTACCGCGGGAGCGTGTGTCCATGATTGGCTGGAGGCGGAGTGGCCCAACAATCTATCGGTACCGGAATACAGCAATGAATTACATTTTTCATTGTAATGTGGTCGTGGTAGTCTGTCTGACCAAATTGTTTTATCTGCAGTTTCGATCGCAGTATATGCAGGCACTCGAATGGCTCCACAAGGAACTGACTCCTTCAGTCCGCAACTCCCAGACCAACTTCTTCGGGGGTTACAACAATAACTTCAACTGGAACAGCCACCAGATCACCAGCAATGAACAGTCGACAACCAACACTCTCGAACGAACAGACTCGGCCCGAGAACTTCTGAGTTTAGCCAAGTCGTACCTTGGACTCAGCGTGAGTATTCCATCCAGTCGTAAATCCATCAACAGTTTCTGTGCTGGAAAATATGATATAGATATCTTATTTTTGTTTTTTCCTAAGTGAGACGTCGGCAAATGATTACACCCCCATCGTGATCTCAGGTGGCGCACGTTTTCGCTGTTATCTGCTGAGACCGAGCGCCACTTGGGTAAACCATCTGGGTGAAATCATTTGCCGGCGTCCCACTTGTCATATCGTACTATAAGCGCAGGTCTTAGACCAAACTAACTGTCTCGATTCTGCGCAGGATCCATACGTACAGGAAGGTAACGGTCCCGACGACGAAGAAGACCTCGAAGAGGAGTACAGTAACTATTCCGGAGGTGGACTAGAGATGGGCAGTATCGGCGTTGTCCGAACAAGCAGCAGCTACGGTATGGAAGAACCGGCATGTAATATTGACGAAGATGTAAATGAAAGTCAGAGCTACGAGGGCGTCGGCGAAGGCGGCGTGAGCGGTGCCTTCGGTCCAGCTCCTCGAAAGTCCCACACACATGAGCGCCGCAACGGTGCGGCGCCTGACCAGATCCGTGAGAAGCTGGTCAGTGGCGGCATCATGAACAACCAGGGCTTTTCGGAGCGAGCCAACAACATCGAAGCCATTTCGGACATCATGGAGCATATGCAGTTCGGCAAGAAGACGGCTTTCGGTGGAGACAGCTACCGACCGGGAACTCCGGTAGAACAGGAAGTTGCTCAAGCGGACGTCCATGAGCCGCACCAGTCAGACTTCGTGGACTGATAGAACAGCCTTCTAACTTGGGCTTGCAACCTTTTCTTGGAGAAGATGATACCGTGTTGATCAAACTCGTGAAAGATTTGTACGAAGTGGCTGGCTTTTGATTTTAGCTAGAATGTTGCGCGGTCCCTTTCTTTCCCTTTCTTAAAGAGTCAAGTTTCAAACTTGTACAGACTGGTCTTCGTGGTCTCAGTGAGATTTTACCGATGGCTGTTTCTTCATGTTTATATTTACCAGTCCCCTTTCCTGCTTTTCTTACTTTAGTACTGTATATTTACGTGTAACGTCTTTGATGGTTCGATGATTACGGATTTCTATTTCGATTTTAGAAGAATTTTTATCACCTGTCCCTGATAAGTAATCACGAAACCGATTCACAGTGGTGTAAGATGGCAGCCCTAGCTTGAACGCTTACGGGTCGACTCGCGCATTTTGATCTTCCTTTCACGAGGCCGATGTGCTGTCTAACTTAGGAAGCAAGATAAAACACCAGACGATCAAGATCAAATTCACTGATCGGCGCTAGCACAAAAATGGATAAGAAATATTAAATTAAAACAAAACTGTATTGGGAGGATTCGTGCGTGCAAAATGGAGAGCTGGCTAACGCAGAAAGGGGAGTATTGGCACAGTACAAAGTCAAGATCGAATAATGCCTGAGGGAACAGAGTAGTCACTATTGCCGAACACAACCATACAGCAGTATTTGCACAACGTGACCATACCGGGTCGTCTATATCAACTTCTCGCATAGGGCAGGAATTCTCAACTAGAACTCTTTTGAGCACGATCTTTTCAAGGTATTCTATAGGCATCCCAATGCACATAATGCTTCCGGCAGACACAAAAACATCGTTTTTGCAGATGATTTCCTGGCTGTTTAGGTAGCCGAGATGAATTCGGAGGAACGAAAGCTCCGATGGTCCGCGCATAATGCGGTATGGTAGGGTTTTCTGGACAGACACTTTATTGGATTCCAGCCACACCGATAATATTATGCACGATCATACCCCACTTCATACACATCCTCACATCGAATAAACATACTTTTTTCCAGGCCCCCTTCATGATCAAGTCCAAACCCAAGTATGCCGTTTCTTTTCTTTTGATGAGGGAATATTTCGACATGTTTGACGTGTTGACTCCATGACCCAAAATCCGTTTCTTTTGGGGTCATACAACCGCTGGTAGAATTGAACTTCAATACAGATCATACTTGGATGCACACATATCGTACTATCATGCGTGGTACTGTAACATTGCGTTGTACAGGTGGCCTTCTTTCATTATGAGCAGGTACTCCAAGAACCTAGGTAGCAGCGGTTTCTTCCTGTAGAAGTCAACAAGAGGATATTTCCACTTCCGGGTTGATTGACTTGTGGTGTGGACTTATTTTCACGTTTAATGATGGCCCTTCTTCTTCAGATGCTGTCATTTGTCCTCATTAGTTGTATGGGCCAATGGACCAAGCGCCTGCACGCCTATTTCGGAACCAGGAGCAGAACTGTGGAGGTGTCAAGACCGCCGGAAACGAGACCGCTGTCCCGCCGGAGATCTTCACCAACAAGTTCAAGAAGTCCATGTTCTGCAAGAAGCGCCACGCGCAGCTGAATTTGGGCAGTGTCAAACAGAAACCCTAAATCTCACAAAAAATCCGAGAACCGTTTTTCTTATCCCATCTTGTAGAGAAAACATCCTCATTAGACCCTGAAAATGCCGCGAAAGGCAGCCAACAAGAAATTTAGCAATCAAATTTCGAGGTTTGGCTACATAATGTTGCAGACCCGGTGGTCGAAAAACGAACAGTCGATATCTGAAAAATGTAAATAAATTCGAGATTTAGGGTTTCTGTTCGACGCTGACAACTTAATCGATCGATGAGTATGGATTTCTATTTCGGTTTGTGAATATCCACGATATATCGAGTAATCATGAAAAGCATTTCGAACTTCAGGCTGGTGTAGTTCCAACTTCGCGCATTGATGATTGATGAATGGCCAGCCAAATCGCGCTCGTTTCTTTTCAAGTTTACCATCGGAACTGCATGCTTGACAGGAGCACAGTCTCACCGGACTGTAATAATTGGTGCACGAACAGCAGTAGTGTACTTCACGAAAGGGTTACGGCAAGGACAACTATCAGAATTATGACAACCAGAATAAAAGGGCAGCTGTAAAAGATGATCCGATTCCGTCTGCTGTTCAAGGGGAAATTCCTCGCCATCCATGCGCCGAAGGTTCCTTGATTCCTCCTGTTGGCATTCTTGCTCAAACCCATTTCCGCAGTCCCATCCTTCACCGCCGCGGCTTTCTGATAAACCTCCACCAAATCATCATCATCGTCCTCTGCGAACTGCTGATTCCTCTTCATCTCATGAAGACTGACTCGATTGGGTTCGCCGGGTGACTTGGGTAAGGTAGGTTGCCGCATGGACTCCATGGCTTCTTGATTTGCCGAACTATATCCCAGATTTTCTTTCTCCACTTCGTAACGCCGTTTCGAGGTTCCTCGTTCACCGTACAATCCACTAATCACAGCAGAAGGTTCCGCCGAAGGATCTCCCTTGATCAAGTAAGCAAAGATTTTCTTGTGGGCATTCAGGCCTTGCTGATGGTTGTCAATAATCTTCTTCCGAGAAGCTAGTTCCTGATAGCTGAGCTTGAGGTTTTTCGCGTTGGAGCTCTGGATAGCTAGCGTTTCGGCTAGTTCCTTCAGCTGATGTTCCAGTTCTCCGATAATCTTGACGATTTCTTGGGCCAAAGCTTTGTCAAAAGTCGGCGTTTCGTCTTCATCATGGTCGACGGTAGTAGGTGATGTGGGGCGTGATCGGCCAACAGCGCCAGCATCACTGGTGGCGCGTAACTTGTGAACACAGTCAGAAAGTCTTGACAGGTTGTGTTTGATCTCTCCGCGACTAATGTAGAAGGCATCCGGTCGCGAGGCCATCGTCGATGGCTGGGCTCTTAGTCAGAGAGAGAAGAATCCAAACACGCTACATGGGCACTAAAAAGGCCAGTATCTCGGGGTTTATTGGCTTGGCCAAGTACTGAATTCTCACGCTCATTCATTATTATGGCCAACGATGAAACTGTAACGAAAACAGGCAGCCACAAAATCATACTTTCGCTTGTATTCTGTTTATAGGTTTGTCTACATGTGAAGTCGGCCAAAGGTGATGATAAGCAGCAATGTCAATATGCCTTATCGTCGGTGGGAGATTGTGTGCAAATTTGTAGGAGCACCTGTGGATAAGGTAATATTCGCTTCATGCATGAGTTCCCCTCGCAGTGTACTGTAAGCTCTTATTTTGATAAGCTTGATTTTGTGGTTGATTTTCGACTGTCTAAAATAGACGGTGAAAAATATCTCCATCGGGGCTTTCAAGGCAGCCTAAAAAAGCGGTCAAATGTTTAGAAAGATCTTTGTAAGCAAGAACAACATGAGCCAGAAAACTAGGTAGGGTGACAGCTTCATGGCTACTGATTTTTTATTGTACAGATTGTTTGTGCATGTGAGAGAATCATAACGTCTATAGTGCAACAACAAAAAGACATAAAATAAGAATGGTTTAACAACATTTTCCGCCCTGTGCAGGTGCGGGCCCACCCTGCCCAACCGGTGTGGAAGGTCCAATACGTGTAGCCGTATGAAACTGATTAGTCATTTCCTTAGCGGCGATCCCCTTATATATTTCCGTTAGGACATTCTGAAATGCGTGATCTATATTCGTAGCCTCGAGCGCCGAGGTTTCCATGAAAGAAATCTGCTCCGATTCTGAAAAGCAGCCAGACAGTCGCAGGACATCCTAATGGACAGAAAACCCACCTTTCTTACCAGCATAGGCCTTCGCCTCCTCAACCTGAACAGCTCGAAGATGCCGAAGATCACTTTTATTTCCAATAAGCATGATGACAACTTTGCCTTCCGTGTGTTCTTTCAGTTCCCTTAGCCACTTGCGACAATTATCGTATGAAGCATGTTTTGTTATATCATAGACGACCAACGCACCCAAGGCTCCCCGATAATACCTGTACACCGCAGACATAAAAATTCGTACCTTAGCGAAACAGTCCTGCATGAAGACAGTTTTGAACTCAAAACTTACGCTGAACCAATGGCACGATACCGCTCCTGTCCGGCAGTGTCCCAACACTGGGCTTTGACCACCTTCCCGTCAATCTGCAGACTCCGAGTAGCGAACTCGACACCGATGGTACTTTTGCTGTCCAAGGTGAATTCGTTGCGGGCAAAACGGGACAAAATATTAGTTTTTCCAACTCCAGAATCGCCGACTAACACCACTAAAACCCATTGTATACATTCAAAACCCCGAGTGTCACTCTTAAAATTAATAAAATTGTTTCCGGAAGCAGAGTCAGCAAATTCTATGACAGCTCCACAGAGGGCACCACACACACCTTACCTTTAACTAGATAGTCGTAGTGGTCATCCCTTCCCATTATTTTCGAAGATGTCGTCGGGAATAAAACAAGGTTGTTCTCTGTATGGTATTACATGAGGTGGTATGCGACAGGTGGCTACGTTGCACCCCGGACAAGAACTAACTGATGACCACCCACTCTGTTTCATTGTGCAACTGATCCTTCCTCTGTTTCCGGTTGGCATGTTCGGGCAATGGCGGCAACTAGCAACAAGGGAGTCCTTTTTAATCTGCGAGCAACATCCCAAATCAAAAGATTCAGGCATACTACTGTACAACAAGATTTTCGGCTTAAGTCGCTTAACTGTGCCGATCGCGAGCAGAAAAATGATCTACACCTCGTATCCGGCAAGAATACCTATGAGTACCGGCAAATCTGTTCTACACATGATTTTCCGTTTGATATTTCTGACTGTGTCGCCGGTCAGAGTCGACTCTTCGTCAAACGTCGACGACAAAAGTGATTTCAAGTTCAAGAAGAGAGGTGCCTGACCTACACAGCTCTGGGCCGCATAACAATTAGCGATCTTCTTCTGTGTGCATTAACGTGTCTTTGTGATTTCGAGAATAACACGTTGTCAGCTCACAAAACAATCCGTGCAATGATGACGGCTACTCTTCCGTGTTTCGCCGAGCGTACTTTGCATCGTCGGAGACTGTTGAAAACTCGGAAAATCTTAAACTTTGGATTTCTGGCGTCCTACCATCTCGTCTGAGCGATCCGGCCCGGAAGATGCAGATCACGGAGAGCCCGTTTTCTTTATCACTACACAAGCTCATGTTCAGTGTTTTTTTGCTGGAGCGTGCTTTCGCGGAGACGGAGTTTCATAAAGATACCGAGGAGAACTTTATTGCAAGATATAAACGGAATATTGAGAAGGATTTCTTCCCTCATAATTTCCGCCAGCCACGTAAGATAGCCAGTGCCAGTTTTTAAGCGTCGATACCATTTTTTCCGATAGTGGAACATTGTGAATTGTGATGATTTTCTTGGCAATTTTGAAAATCGGGCATGAAATATTGTTTCAGGGTTTCTGGATTTTTACAGCTGCGTCAGTTCGTCGGGTACCCTGGGTTTCTGCTTGCCGCAGCCTTACTGCTCGTACATGGTAGATGGCGGTGTTCTTGATCCAACTCCTACGAAAGGTTGTTCGCATACCATGCTGAGCGACTACGGATGCTGTACTCTTCCGTGTGGCGCCACCAACAGTGTTCCCGTCAGGTCAGCTGCCCTTTCCTCGTCTGTTCTTCCAGCTCCCGCTCAAGTATCTCCACAGCTTCCGCTTCAGCCTCCTTCGCCCGTGACTCCTCCACCTCCTATGATGACCACCACAACCACGACGACCACTACCGTGCAGAACATGCCTCCGTTGTTCTCGCCACCCATCACGTCTTCTCCAATTGACTTCCCGTTTTGCGGTAAACCTAACCCGAATTTCCAAGATGTCATTAGGAAAACGCCGGCGGATTCACAGCTTGCCCCTACTGGTCGATGGTGCTGGCAGGTAATTTTGCAACCGGTTAAAATGTCGTCAGCAGGAATCGATACCGTACATAATGGGATATAGGACGAATATTTCGATTTAAACTTTGAATTTAAGCTTCATTTTTTATTCATCTTGTTTTTCTTTATGTTCTAGGTGGCTGTCATGGACAGCAACTTAACGTTCAAGTGTGGAGGAACGTTGCTGAATTCGCGTCACGTCCTAACAGTGGCCCATTGCGTACAAAAGTCAGCGCCGTCTTCACTGCTGATCCGTTTAGGTGATACGAACTTACGGTCTTCCGATGACAATGAGGTAGCATAGTCAAGTGGTTTTTGTCCTGTAACCTCGTAAGATATTCATCGCTGCATATTTGTAGGACCTTATTGACGTGAAAGTGTCGAGGATATTGATTCATCCGGGTTACACTGGCCAAAGTCCATTTCAGGTGCGCCACTGTGACACACTCGCTGACGCGCCATTATTCACTCTGATAAGGAACTCTGTGATTAACTCGACGAACTTTACAGAACAATCTGGCAGTTTTGACTTTGGACACTGAAGCACCCATCAACCGCAACCGGATATGTTCTGTCTGCCTGCCCGCAGCGGGTGTGACTACCGAGTTCGAGAACCTTTTCGCAAAAGGCAGCCCCAATGGTCGGTGTATCACCACGGGATATGGGAAGCTGGAAACACGGGACGAGTTCCCTTTGATGAGAATGAAGGAAGTGCCGGTGCCTCTCATTACTACCGAGCAGTGCTCGAACACGCTGCAGGGTCTTCTCGGTGGAAGGTTCAGCCTGCCCGACACATTCTTGTGTGCAGGAGGTGAAGGATTGTCGGATGGTTGTGAGGTATGAGTAATGCTACTGTTGTGCATTCCTGGGATATTTGCCCTTGGTGTAACTCATCTCTTCGTTTGCAGTACGATGGCGGTGGTCCCTTGGTCTGCCCAGTGAACAATGGCGGGTCCACAACCTTCGTGCTTGCCGGTGTGGTCACATGGGGGATCGACTGTGCAAAGGTGGGTGTGCCGGGTGTGTACACACGTGTATCTAATTACACCAATTGGTTGCGGGATAACATCAGCACCATTTAAATTTCCGGGAGAGTCTCTGCCTACTATCTGGCTTTCGCAAATTCTTCCAGACTTTTTCGGAGAACTTTGATTTACTACGCATCTGTCTTTGTTGGAGCTTTCCTCGTGGTATCAAGGACGAATAACTTTGTGCAAAATACTTCTGAATCAGAGGCAAGGTAATAAGAGGTGAATCGAAGATCGTTTTTTGAGTTTTCGGTGAAAATGGTGTATTACTGTATGTAGATGGGTGCAACAGTCTCAAGTATAACAGAGGTTGTCAGGTTCTGTGAGAGAAGATCGTTCTTGTTTGAAGAGCCCTCATTCGGGACATTTGATCGTATGATATGCAAACAAGCCTTGACTTTTTGTGAAGTAGAATCTCGTTAGATACCAGTGAGGAAGTCGTTGTTCTGTAGATTCCAACTATCGAAAGAACTGAGAACTGCTAGACGAGGAAGCTGAGATACAGGCACCACCGTACCGCGGTATGCCGGGCCGCTGGGCCCATGGGTATGTCTTGCAGTTGATGAATCCAATACGGTACGTGTACAGGCCGCGACAACTGACAAGCATGGTTTTGAAGGCCGTGGTCTAAGCGGAAAAGAGATTCACTGAAGAACCATTGAACTAGTCAACCTCGACCCGATCACTTTCATCTGTTATGTTTTGGTTTTGCAAGTGCGTATCAAGCAAGTGATGTGCTCTGCTGCTTGACGAGGTTACTATCTTTAGTGGATATTGCGCCGATTGCAGAGTCAGCCATAAAGTAGAGTACCATCATTACGGCGGAAAATTCACTTCTCTACGCGAGGTGCTTTCCGTTCGCATATATACAGAAACAATCTCCACCATCTACTGTAGAACCGTTTTGCGTTAAATGAATCATGTATCTTTTGCTTGTACAATGAATTCAATTTGGCTACTTTATGGTTCTCAGCATCCTCAAGTTGCGAGTGAAGGTTTGTAAACAAACGTGTCTTGCGGAACAATAAAAAGTGCTAACTTGTTTTGGCCTTCGGTTAGGCATAACAAGACAAATAATGGATTCATGGTGTGCAGCGATCAGCAAAATATTCAATGTCGTACACGCGCCTGACCTAACTCTTGGCATGGACAAAACAGTTGGCCGACGGCCGAAAGCGGCACTGGCCAGCTTGATCTAATGTGCGTTGCCACTTTCGGCCGTCTGCCAACTGTTTTGTCGATGGCAACAGTTAGGTCAGGGGCGTGTACACAGCTAAGTGGGTCGTGCCAGGCAATCGAACGTGGTTCTTCGAAGGTTACAGCAGGTTCACCAGGTTCTATCAGTGAGACAGGCTACCCACTACTGTTGGATCTGATAGTGAACAAAGTTATCGGTACGCTGTAGTTCCGGAAGGAGTCTACGACAATCTCGTCCATTTCCTTTTCCATTACTTCGGGTGACGCCCTCTGGGCTTGGTTCCTGGCTTTATGCGCTGCCGGAACGGTTAGATCCCAAACATGTTCTGGCGCACTAATTCTTTAATGGTTTAATTCACTTTTGCTGTGTTATACTGCAATGAACAAAGGCAAATTGTTTTCCGGTACAATACCATGTCAATTCCTGGCGAGGCAGTAATTAGCGGACTGGGTTTGTGGAGCCTCCATCACTTACAGTAGTAATACCCGCGCAAAGCTTCCGCGGGGAACGACCCCTGTCGCTATTGATCGGGAAGATGAGTCGAAACTCGATAACACATTTCACACGTGATGTCGGTTGCGTACAAGGTTGCATCTCGAAGAGCGAGAAGAGCATACATCGGCGTTCTCAAATTTACCAAGTACACGCACGACGAGATATAACGGGCCAGTAAAAATTACGGACCAGGCCTTTTCGCTACGGCGGCACGGGCAGGTGATTCTTGCTTCAGGTAAAAACCACATCGAAGGCTGCACTGCTGTACGTGCGTGCTGGATATTGGGCCGAGGAGCTAAAGCTTGTCATATTAATGTTATAGCAGTCAGATCTTCATTGTACCTTCAACAGTTCAAACTATTCCAAGGCTTCTCCGGCCGCCGGGGGAAAGTCGCCAGCAGCATAGAAGCGTTAGAGTGAAACAGCTGATCAGCTGCTGACCACTGTCCATGACAATTTTCTACAGTTGAACTTTTTTATGTTATGTCATTTGTGCGAAATCTTTTTCTGACTTCCATAAAAATTGTAAATTTGCCGTCTTTCCCGCCTGGCCCGTAATATCTCGTCGGGCGTGTACTAGCACGAGAGTCTGCAAGATGAGTGGTTCAACGTACAACGTCAACTGTTTCTCCACACAGCTGATTCCGCGGTAATCCGTACGTAGCTTCAGGCTTTGTAGTCATCGGTTGGGATTTTTTGCCCACTAGGTTGAGATAATCGGCAACGGGATACAAATTTGAACTGTTGGGTCTACGCACGTTATTTTAATCGATACACTATCCAGAAAGAGCTGTAAACAGTAACTCGTTTATGGCAGGCGTTTTGGTACCGATTGACGTACGAAAAATAGAGAGCGGCAGCGACTGATCCGAATGGGATACGGTACCTTAACATGACATGTCGTTACGACATGTCAACATATGTATATAGCCCGTACAACATAGCAGAGTGAGCAGACGCTCGCAGGGGAAATGCCGCCAGTCGTTCCCGTTGCAGGCGATGCTTGTTTCAGTTGTCTGCCACATTTTGAAACTTTTTCTGTGGAATCGGATACTCATTCACCGACACCCGGAATAGCTCATATCTTCCCACTTGATCTTCTGTTCCCTGGACGTGGATTACTTTGGAATACGCTAGTGCAATGGCAGCTTGACAGCTGAGCGGATTTCACACTGTTATCCCCGGCCAGGTTAATCTGCCTTGAAATGGCGTTAAGGCCTTCCAGATTGCTATCCTGAGGTCATTTATAATCTTTCTGATGTGAACAACCTCTCTGTGATGCTGGACACCAAAGAAAATCCATGAGTAAGTCTGTATGATTTTCAGAAGGAGTAAAGATCAAATTTCGGTGATGACCCGTTGTGAGTTATTCTTGATTGATTGGGTTTAGCGACGCCGATTATTCGGTAATTCAATTCAGTTATGATCGATGTTACAAATATCAGGTATTTTTTGTGGGCTTCCAGGACATGCTCGAGTTATGGCTTGTTTACTACCGCATTGATTTTCGTAAAGCAGGCATATGGAGGAATAATCGGGGTAGAGTTTGGAGTGGGACGAAGCGATGCGTGTGTTCGAGTGGCACAAAGTGTTTCGATCTGACGATGCATCGTATTTAACCGTCGGATGCTTATTTACTTTGGATGCTGTTGCAGGTTATAGAGCAGTGCGAGAATCTGGAAGCTTGCTGGTGATCACCCGGAGACGGAGGAAAGAATTGGAGGCCAGCGTGAGTGGCCAAGGACACTCGGACGCACATGAATGTATCATAGTGGGTCTATTCTCGATATCCTGGGTGTGGGACTGTCCATCTTCATCATCATCTTCTGGATCGGCGTCTGGCATGTCCATCTAATCAGTATTATGTATGGGTAGGTACAGTTACAAACTCTCCGCTAGATTCTTCCACAAAACTCTGGAAATTTCCACCTTCAAGATTCCATGTACACTAAACCTGTTTTTATCCTTTCTTTCTAGATGAGGCAAGCAGTGTGAGTCGGTCACCCGTGGAATTCACTTTTGTGACGTCATGGCGGGTTGATGTATTGACGGGTGACCGATTCATCCATACTGCGCCGTCACAACAATTTTCCGTGTTTCATCGATAAAGTGATTTAGAGCAGCTCCGATGAAGTTATGTGACTGTTGGGCTTTTTATCATCTCGGGGATAGGTGGGATGAAAAGGTGTAGACAGCGTGACATAATTTCCTGCGTTGCAAAGCGATACCCGATATCAAATACTGTAATAATCTAAATTGCTTTATTGAGTTTGCTCCCCGTTTTGTATGATTGCTTGCGTTCTACGTGGAGCAAGCCTTTTCCGGCTTTCCCGCTACACTTGAGAATGATCGCGCAACACTTCAGCTTCGGCGCCTGCGTTTTATGAGAAGCTCACTTTCGATATTTGCCAGATATCAAAAGCTATAAACATTATCAACATACGATATCGACAGTGCAGCCAAAGTCTGCAGCCCGAACGACCAAAGGATGAGGGTTCTGTCTCACAGGCACACGCTGATACCAGAACCGGTGACTGAGTCCTTTGTCCAAAGAACTAGTGCTGTAATCCTTTATGCACCAAATTATTCAATGCTTTAACTATCAGTACTTCAAACAAGAAACCTTTTGTGAGTATGAAAGCTCCTCAAGATAAAAGTCAAACCTAAAAATAGAACTAATTTTACTGTGGGTTTTTGGGCTGTCCCAGTTGGCCCGATCTCAAAAAAAGGTTCATTTTCGAAGGAGGAAATGTAAACCAGAGAACTTAGAAAAAGTTTGTCGGATGATTGAGGAAAATGAGAGGGTGCGCGAGTTGGCAGAGGTAAGCATGTTTGTAAGCGCTGTTAGTTTTTTTTGCCTTCCGATCTCAAAAATACATTCATGTCTCGTGAATGGTAGCGAGGAAAGACATGCTTTGTCCATCTGATTTGCTTTGTGAAACGAAGTTGTCTTTTTGAATTGATATCAGTCATGCAAGAGAATCGTGATGTTACTATTGTCTCTCCCGCAGGCAGACATCGCGGAAAGGAAGAATTTGATGCGTAGTCTTGTCTGGTGAAGCAGATGCAACCATGGCAAGTGGCAGATTGATTGCGATGAGTCAATGACGAGATACTTGGAACGGCGAATGGAAAGTAGTAAACGATGCGTGTGTCTTAAATGCTTTGTAGAGCGGAAGTTTAGTCTCGGATCTTTCTCGAGGCCGCCGTTGAATGTGAACCAGTGACAAGTCACTAGTTTACAGAGCAGACTTTTGAGGCCCACTCTTTCATTCTGGCTTTGACGTTCCTCACTAACAGGCGGCATTAATGAATGTTAAACACACCAGCAGTGCACGCTTTCCGCGTTTCCTCCTCCTCGTCCCCACTAATCCCAGCTGAATGCAGCTCAGTAAACTGTCTCACTTGACAGCTATAAATAACACCAATGGAAAACCCGTTAAACAGGGAGAAGATGAATATAAAAAAGAAATTATCCAGAAAATATGAATTGAAAATATTCAGACTATTCAAATGGGAGCTCGGCGAACAAACTCGGCAAGGTTGTTCACCCATGTGGCGCACTTCTTCGGTGTTATTGGCGCAAAGCGTGCGTCATTTCGGGAAAACGATCTTATCTAATTTTTTTCGCCTAGGTTCTAGTTTCGAAATAACCATTGTATGTTCGGTTCGATGTTGTTGCAGGAAGTGGCGTCTGCATCGTTCGGTTACAGTCCAGATATCATCCTCGGATGCCGGCGCCGGCGGCGAGACTATAAAGCTGCACCACAAGACGAAAGATTGCTCAGTAGAGGTTTATTCCAGTGATGGTGTCCAGTTGAAACAACAGCAAACAGATGGCGGCGGCTCGGGTACCGACAGTACCATCATCCAGGTTCACAGCGATGGGGAAGAAAGAAGCCTGACGCTCTTCAACACCGGCATGCTTCCCGGTGTATCCGTGCTCAAGCCGCTCGTCGGCATCGATCAGTATTTACTACAGAATCTGGAGACCTTTTTTACCATGGCATATCCCAAGGTACCTGTTTCCCGATTTTGATTTCCTCAGTCAACAATGACTTCTTTCCTTCTGACGCCACGAACTTTGCACGATGGTGATGGTTTGCGGTGAGGCTATAGCAGTCCAGTGTACGCACGTGTCTGAAATGTCTCGTATATCGAGACATCTCACACACCTGCATACACTAGACTCCCTGTGGTGTAACTACCGCCGGTATGCTGGCTCGTGATGTTACCTTGTTTCTCATGGATGATGGTTGTGTGCGATGACGTCTTTGCGAGTGGTTTTTAGAATGTTCCTTCTGATGTTTTGCAGTTTGAACTTCTCTTTTGCGTGCCAGATGAATCGGATGCAGCCATAATGGTGGTGCATAGCCTCATGCGAAAGTACCCAGCTGTGGATGCGCGCTTATTTATCGGTATGTGACCCTGGGGAATAATGTTACGTTGGAATGTTATTCTATGGTATTCTGCAGGGAGACGTTTTCATCATTGTCGTTTATTCTCTTTTAGGTGGAGAGAATATCGGAGTGAATCCCAAGATCAATAACATGATGCCGGCATATCGCAACGCGAAATATGATCTCATACTGGTTTCAGACAGCGCTATCATGAGTAAGTGTTGTTTTTCTTGTCACCAAAACATTTTCAGTCTTCTCAATTAACTCATAAACTGCCGTCACGTTCCGTCATGGTTTGCTGAGCTTTTGGCGCGGTTCTCTAAAGTAACATTACAACAGGAATAAATTAATAAACTGTCATATTGTGTCGTTGTCGTAACACTCTTTTTGAATCGAATGGACGGGCTTTCCTCATTGTGTGCAATTTATTCATAATTTCCTGTTATGGTTACAGTGCGTGAGGATACCTTGTTAGACATGGTCTCCACAATGATACTACCGGAAGTGGACAAGAAACAGTCCCAAAGTCGACTTTACTGTCTCTGGCGCTGGGTTCGTAACCGAGGTCCAACGCACGGTGTCGGTCTCGTCCATCAGATGCCTTTCTCCATGGACCGAGAAGAATTTGGATTTCCCGCCTGCCTTGAAAAGGTACAACTCCCCCTTAACTGCTGGAGACATCAGCACTGACTTTGTATTGCCATAGGTCTACTTCGGCTCAGCTCACGCACGCATCTACCTAGCAGCAGACGCGGTGGGCATTAACTGCCCCACGGGGATGTCTGCCTTAATGCGAAAGCATCTGCTGGAAAATAAAGGGGGAATGGCGGCTTTTGGGAAATATCTAGCCGAAGATTACTTTTTCGCCAAAGCCATTACAGACCAAGGCTGGGGCATTTCTATCTCTTCGCAGCCAGCCTGGCAGAACTCGGCTGTCTGCGACCTTGCTCACTTCCAGGACCGTCTGGACCGGTAAGGCCTCGATCAATTTGACCTTTTGTGTGCTGCAGCAGTCTCATCTGTGGGAGTCGGATGGATAGATGTTTGGTATTTGTAGCTGGGCCAAACTACGCTTCGCAATGGTGCCGTTAGCCACACTGTTGGAACCTTTCCAAGAGTGCGTGCTTCTGGGCATACTAGCGTCGCTAGCAGTGTCCTTCCTCACTGACATGTCAGCCTTAGGCATCTTTCTTCTTCATGTCATTACGTGGTTTCTCCTCGATTGGACCTTGCTCAGAACCGTACAGGTAAATTCCTTGCCGGAATCCTACTACAGAAGAAGGAAGCGGCGCGAGCTAGAACTCGATCGTTTTTCTAAGTTGCGCATGTTTTCAGGCGGTAACACTCAAAGCGTGCGCTACTTAGGAAAACAATCTTGTCGAATTTGTTTGCCGAGCTCCCAATTGATCTAAAACTTTTCGATCATTAGTATACTGGGTTGAAATACACCGTGGTGCTGCTCGAATCCTAAAAATTCTGACTAATGAATGTCGGAATCCAAAGCCGATCTTTATATTTTTTCCTTGCAGTTCCACCGTCTCTCATACAGTAAGCTGGATTTCATCATCAGCTGGATCTTCCGTGAGGTAACTTCCCCAGTCCTCTTCGCAAAAGCCTTGCTGAGACCGCAGATCAAGTGGAAGAACGGCTACTACCGGTTAAAGTGGGGAGGTCTGGCGGAAGTCATCAAGACTCCCCACATCGAGCTTCCCGTCTCGTCCGGCTTAGCGGTGGGTCCCGACCTGTCATCCACAGACTGCAACGAGTTCCGGATAGAGTGTTCCGATCTGCAGCCTTTGACATCGTCGTTGGGCGATAACGATGAGTTGTTAAGTCAGCAGTCTTTGAACGGTCAAGAAGTGCCTTTAGGACGGTTCGATCTCTTGGGGGAGAACGAAGGTGAGGTCTTGTCAGCGTCGCCGTCAAAGTCGACTGCGTATCGTAGCCGGCACGTGCGGTCGCGCTCGTTGCCACAGCGCAATCCCCTGCTGTCAGTTCTGTCCACCATTTCGCACAAGTTCCACCGGGGTACCACTTGCGACGACCTGGCCACTGAAAGCTTGTCATTCCTCACCAAAAGTGAACGAGATATTTTCTAAGGCGCTTCCTTCTTTGTATTGGTTGGCTAATGCTGAGCTGGGACCATTGTAATAGGTTTCGTCTCGAAAATGTTTGATGAATGCGAATGGGCAGTTTTGCGAAGACGAAAGTTCTCTCCCCAAAGTCTGTAAAGCTGGTTTTCTCTTTTCTTCTAGATGAAATTTTGTTATGGTTTTTTTCTGACTTGAACGCTGCGCTTTCCGGGATCGTGTTTCCAGTTTCTTTTGTGTACGAGTCTGGTCTGTTGACTAACGTAGATTCTAAAGTGAGTTTGTGGTGATCTAGTTTAATTTGATAATTTATGCTCGGAAAAGTTTTATAAGAGAGTTCTTCATTTGGGACTTTGGGCGTTTACCAACTAGCAAATTATATCTTCTGGATATCCAATGTAAGCTGAAAGGGCGAGAATGTATACCGTGCTCGGACATGAACCTACTGAATGATCTTCGGACATGAACCTACTGAATGATTCTTACAGAAGAAACTTGGCGCAAGTCGACAGGAAGTACTCGGTGAGATAAGTTTATAAAGTTTTGTGATTTCTTTTTCTAAATTTCTTAACTATCACGAAAAGCTCTTACGGCAGATCAACATGACACCTGAACAAGGAAGGACCAGAACTAAACTCACACTCGATGTCGCGCTCAAAACTGGACCACTAATTCGAACCAGAAAGCCATGCAGCAGGAACACGGAAGAGTTCGACAAAGAGGAGAAGTCGATGTCCGCAAGGGGTCCAATGTCTTCTCAAAATTTCTTTCCGCCGATCCGCCTGCAAACGGCCACGAGGATCGTACGATGGTCTATCGTTGTACGCATACTGCATGTACAACAGACTTAACAGGCGGCCATTCACCAAAACATCAAGGTAGTCGCGTTAACGTCAGATCGTCCTTGATGTAGGGCCAAAGGTTTCGGCATGTGTTCTGCGCAGGCTCGGATATCTGGACGGCAGTCGGAAGCATCTCGGAAGATACCCACGGACAGCTTGGGCAGGCCATCCAGACGAACCTCCAGACTTCTCGCAGTTCCTCGAGCATCTTTCCGCCCTATCGTCTGGAAAACTATTCGGCAGTTTGAAAACTGAGTTTTTCGAAATGTATGTTTATCCAAACTGGGCGTTGACATCCAGCTGATTCCTAATCGACGTCTTAAGGACTTACTTCTAACGTCATAGAAGGAGGACTCAGGACTGACAGAATCGTCTGCAGTCACTAGCGAAAACTCGTCGAGGACACCGTGACAGAAAATGATTCGTCGACCTTGGGCGTCTGCAAGAACAGACAACATGAAGCTTGTACGGGCCACATAGTCTCGGTTCCTCCCTTGTATGACCGAGTTCTTCTTCTTCAAGGTCAATTTCCCAACATGGACAGACACTCTCCGATGTGCACGTAAAGTATTCTTCCTACCTGATGCACATCGCACCAAAACCGACGAATGCTGATTCGGTAGTCTTCGTTCTCCGTCTTTCCCTGATGTTTCTGCAGTATTTGCTTCAACTTGTCGGGAAAATTCAATTGGCGTAGAGCAAGTCGAAGTCCAGAAATATTTTTTACAGTCTAGGATACTTCATGAATACTTTTACAGTCCCTTTTACACTCTCTTTCGAATACGATTGAGAACAACGAGCTGTCCGAAGATATCCACCAGGTCGATCAGGAGACTGGGCGAAATCTGATGGAACGTTGTCGATACACAGGCCATCGCCAACTGCCGATCATCCTCTTCTGTCCAGTCCATTTGTCCCAAGCAGTCGTTTTCCCTCAGCAGCAAACAGAATAACTAAACCAACACTGATCAGCTACCGGCACGCCGTAGGACCGAGGAAGATGAAAAGCTGTCTGGACTTTGGAGCCGGAAACGAAAGTCAGTTGTACACCAGCCAGACTTTTCGGCGTAGTTATCGCGCTGAGTGAGCGAAGGTTAACCCTCTGCAGGAGGGGGTGAAGATGGACACTGGTCAAATTTTGAGCCTGCCCCGGGTGGACCAAAATGGCATGGGCGAAGCCGAAAAGTGTGCGTTTATTCCCAGGGCCTAGCTTGCTTTAATAAGGGCCGAAAGCTGATTGCCTGCCAATGCCTGGGACGACCGGAATAATTACCATTGGTTGTGCTGCTGGACACATCTGTACTTACGCAGCGAATGTATCGCAAGTATATTCGCGCTGTAAGAGATCCTTAGACTTGTCACTTTTCCCGACGGCGGGGAAGGAGAAGAGGATATCTCGACCGAACTCGTCGTTCGAAGCAGCAAAGCGTCGCTCCTATTCCACTCCAAACTTCGGAGTAAGCCCCTTCCGGAGTTGAGACTTTAGACCGATCAGGGCAGTGTAGTTCCTTGAGGATCATAATGGTGCTTCCAAGGTTTATGCCTGGCCATCATAACATCCTGTGGTAAGCCGTAATGAAGTCGACTGTTCGAATAAATAGCATGCGGGAATGGAATGCACGCATGGCATTGTTGTACAGTCTGTTACTCCTTTCAGGCCATCCTTCTTCAAAGGCGTAAGAAACTGGATTCAAGCTAACTTCATCGTTCGGCCTAACTTCGACCGTTCTTTCGATATCGACGAGTTTACGAAAGGAGCACGTCAGGTAAGATGACGGAGACAGTGGTGTGCATAATGTACGTGTAGCGTGTTTTTTTGGCATGTGTGCTTGTGACCAGCGTCGCTTTCTCATTAGCCGTTCCGACGGTTGTGCCGTTCTTTTAGTAATGTCTGTATTGTCTTTCAGGCATTCCTCACCGTTTGCGATCGAGTGGCGGACGGTGATGCGAACTCGATGAAAGGTTTGGTGACCGATGAGGTCTGCATCTCTAACAGCTTTTCACTCTAAATCGCAAACTGTGTGCCTGAACGAAGCCCTTACGGAGATGCTTTTCTACAGGTCTTGGATGCCGTTGAGAAAGGTTTGAAGAACCTCTCGACCGCGGACCGCGAAACCTTCCGAAGGAAAGGTATCGGCGGATACAACCTATGATTGATCTAACTTCCTACCCGGTCCGCGCACCTTTCTTTCAATAAGTTTTCCATGCAGACACAGATATTTATTTGACGTTTCCCTACCAGCTGGGCATCATCATGGACGACGATGATGGTTCGTGGTCGAATTTCTTCCTCGATTTCCTTTTATATACTCGGTTACCGACTGTGTTTCTCTTCTTGTTACAGCAAATAAAAGATGGGTTGAAATAATGATGGTAAGGAGCCTTGGTGGAGTATTTTAACGCGACGGGTTCGCACAAGAATGCTCTCTTGTACTTTTAGGTGTATCATACGCTGAAGAATTTTGAGGATCTTCAGAAGCAAAACGTCAATGCGCAAGACCTTCAGAAGGTTTCCGACCGGTTCCTGTTCGCGAATTTCAGGTAAAGTTTGAAACAACTCCTGTCGATGCTCAAAGTCGTCTCATACTCGCACGTTTGTCCAGCGTGCAAAGTCCGAAACTCATGTTTTGCGGTTTTCGCTACAGGTTCAGCAGGAATTTTTCAAAAGATGTCAGTCCGGATCAATCTGACTGGACCATCAACTATATCAATTTTTTCAATCCCGAGAGCGAACGGGCCGAGCTCGATGCAGAGAAGAAGAGCCAGAACTCATGACAGCTCGCTGACTTCGCTCGGACGTAGAACGTCTGTGGACTCTCTCGTTAGTGTTGAGACCTTCCTGGGGGATTTCGTTCAAAGTATCCCATTTTATCCTCTTTGGGCGTACTGTCTAGAGGCGCATGTTACCTGTCGACATTTGCAAACGAGCAGACTTTGTGTGTAACTCGAGTTTGCCGTTAAATTTCCAGTTCACTATGATAACTTTTTACGCTTCTGATCGAAACTATATAAGTCAGGGTAATCAAAGTCCAAAGAACCAAAACTATTTTACGGAGAACTGCATCGTTAGAACCATCATCATATTTCTTACACTCAAAATTCGCCTCCGCAGTATCTCAAAATTCGAATTACTTAAGAGGGCGCTACGGACCTGCGGTGACAGGATTTGTTCGCCGATGCGGAAAAATTCGGCTCTTCCGGTGCAAATGCAAATGGCAAATGCAAATGGGAGTTCCGGTGAGCAAATTAGACTACCGTAAGGTACTTGAGGGCTATGAAGCAGAAAAACTTGTTGGTGGATAAAGGCGGTTTGAGCCACGTGCCGTATCTATTACTTTGAAATTACAATTACCGAGCATCTAATACTGTATTTTTCCAAAGAAATAGCTGACATGTGAAGCCTACAGAATACACAGTATTTTGTATTCGGAAACATTAAACTACCCTGTTAAATGAACAAGGCACAAGGACTGAGCAGACAGTAAGCCGGACGGCTGTCTTTTAAGTGTCAAGTAGGTAACTCAAGTTCCGTTCGACTAGTGACTTATCATTTCGGTGGTGAGAATTTGGACTGCATTTGCCTGCGACCATACCACGTAGAATGCTCCCGATCCCGTTCGATCTCGGAAGATAAGCTACGTCGGGCCCGGTTAGTACTTAGATGGGTGACCGCTTGGGAACACCGGGTGTTGCAGGCTTTTTTTGTTGTTCGCTATCACGCAACCGAATACTTGCCCGCCAGCCATTTTTCCAGCACACGTTTGACGGGAGGATGTTGTTTTTTACCTTCAAGTGCATTGCAGTTTACGAGCCGGGCTCTTAAGGAAAAACTATGTAAAAATACCACATCACAATGTCATCTATTCGTGGCGTTTCCCAAATAGCACTAAGTAGTACGCCGCAGCGGAATTTACGGAGGTGTATGATATTCCAGAATTAGATGCCGAAGTGTTGATCTGCCGCCAGTCTTGTCTCCATTGCGCGCTTTCGATAGAGTCCTCTCAACGAAAGTGCGAAGTTGGCAAGCACAGAAGGAATATTTTCGTCCGAGAGGCGGAACGGTGCGAAGATGCGAGTTATACGACCTTCTAACTGCTGGTTTTTTTCTGGTGCTTCTTAGTTGCTGAGATGAGCATCCTAGTAGAGACTGCTCGCTAGGTTCACACTCCGCAGCGGTGTCCACTTTTCTGGAGACCTTTGACACCATTGCGACTACCACATCCCAGGCCACACTTCGGCGACCCAGAATTTGGAAAAGAAATGCGTGAAAAGTAGTCCCTTGCGGTCTTGAGTAGTGCGACCTCGAGGAGAAAGTTCACATTGCTCCGTGACCGTTACAGGGTGCCTCGTTGAAAACATTGTGGAGTTCCAGCATCATGAATGAGTTACGTCAGTGCGCAAAGCTCTTCGTACTCATACACAACCACAGCGGATTGCTGGGCGAGTCACCGCTTGCATCCCAGTCCCGCTCATACGCACCTCGGGGAGAAACTGAATGGAGAGAGATCAAAAGCTTGAGAGGAGTTAAAGGGACACAGCTAGAGAGAGACAACCTATGCAAAGTTTACATGGCAGACACGCTAGATCTGATGTCGTCATTCATCCCTTTGCTGCTCATCTTTGCTGCTTGGCTTTGGAAAATTTTCTACTGGCAAACGCAAATTTTCCATTGATTTGATGGCATTACTTTTATGGTGTTGACTGTGTGATCAAACTCTACTTTGGATGCATTGGCCAGGGAAGTTTGTTTAGTGTCAGATAACCGCGTCCCTTTTATCAGTTTGTACGTGGCTGTGGTGCGCTAGCCTTATCGACCATTTCGTGCACTAATGTTGACAAACTGTTTTCTCATTTCGTTCGATCTGGCTACATTGCCATTGCCTCTTGATGACGCTCTTGATCACAGATTCCGAGTGCTGAAATGACTAACCGCGACGGAATAGTCCTGTATATTTCACTTAGCAGATGGTTTCCGGTCTGGTATCCTCTTTCAGCTGTCATCCGATCATGATAGCGCTGCGTTCGGATGGGAGACACTTCCGCTAGTTCGAGGTATGAAAGCCTTCATCCCGTGACTTTGCTCTATGATATGTTGGAATTGAAAATGTGGATTATATGTAGGATGATTTCCAAAGGTCTTTGTTCGGGTTTTCGGGAACCCTAATTAGTCCGGCTGATACCGATGACATTACATAACTACATGTGAATATATACATACGAAATGACAATGCTGAAATGCATTATTGATTGGGTTGATTGTTCCATTGTATGCTGATCGTTGTTGTGCTTTCAGGGGTTCTTTCTTCTGGAGTTAAAGTCAAGTGGAACAAGCTGAACCCTGCGCTGTCAACTAGGTCTCGACGTTGTGGAACAAAGCGAGGATGGATGCCTCATCAGCGCGTCGAAAGTCACATGGAATCGGGGCTGGAGGAAGCAGCAAAACCCCATCAAGTCAGAATGCATCGTTGCCATCTGGCATGAAAAGCTCATTATCGAGACCTGATTCCCTGATGCCCGCCACACTCGTTCCCACAAGCGACCGAGAGGCTGTACCGTTTAGAATCAGCGCGGCTTCGTCGGGGTCGGATATCTCCAAAGAACGGCTAATCCAGTTACTGACGAACGTTGAGGATGAGTACGATAAAGTCATTAAGGAGAATGCTCGCCTCAAAGCTCAGATCGAAGCCATGTCGAGACCTGGCTTCCATCCCTCCACCAACGTCAATCTCTTCGCGCAGTCAGGTGGAATCTGCGGAATTTCTGCCCGTTCTTCGTTGAGCTCCAAGAACTCCTTCCCGCTTGCTCAAACCGTCCCAGCTGACGCTGGCGCCCATTCCCCTCCGCTCAGCTCGGTCGACTCGTCCCTGCATAAATTAAAGATTCTCAAGGAGGAACAGCTGCAAAAGTTCAAGAGTTCGAGACGTAAGATTGCTTCGGCGACCTCGAGGTTACGAAATGTGCCGTCGGCCGAAGCGGCGGTGGTGCGCAATTTCTCCAAGCATAATGATGGCGTTTGGGACGTGACTGTTCCCAGAGCGGCTACTTGTCCGTATTCCATCTTGGCCAGTGCCAGTGCTGATCGCACTGCTTGTGTATGGAACGCCAAGACCGGACAATGCCTCACACAATATCAAGGTAAAACTACAATTACATAGTTTTCTGTCATCTGTTTTAATTTACGAAGTGAGGAAAATAATGATAACATGGCGGAATGAATGCAACCGGAAGTTGCCAGTATTAGCCGTCGAAATCACAGTCATGGCGAGTCAGTGGGGGCAAATATTTTTATGACGTCATACTGCCAAAGCCGTCAGCCGTGCCAGGTGGTAGGCATATTAACACTTGATCACAATGACGTCAGGGCGACCAGCAGTCTTACGGCCTGCCACACAGTAGCTGAGTATTTTCATTGTGAACGTTAGCTGTTTCCTGGTTTCCTAACTGCTGCGTGAGCCGCGACATAGTAGTATGACTGCACCTTTGGCAGTACATTTCCGTGTGCTTATCGTGCAGTGAACTGGAAGGTAATTACTTTTGAGAAGACATCAAGGCATGAGAAATTGCGTTGTAAATCAGACGTAAAGGAACAAACCCGAGGGATGGGCTTCCTTCAATCACGCGGCGAAGTCTTATAATGATCTTGGCCTGTTTTCCTTTTTACAGGACATGATGGAGCTGTCAACTCGGTGCGCTTTATGTCAATGCGTGTCGCTATGGGCGACAGTGTTCTGGTCCTCACCGCCAGCGGAGACTGCACCGCGCACGTCTGGAAGGTGAATGCTTCGCAGCTGGCCTCCAAAGAAGACCAAGGTACCCAGAATAAACCGTAAATGCAGAGACAGTACAATAGACCGAAAGCTTTCACGCTGAACGCAAGGCTTCTCGAAGTGAATGAAGGACTTCTGCATCGGAACAGAAAAGGCAAAGAAAGTTTTGGCATGAAGAATGCGTGAAAACTTGATCGAGAAATCGAAAGGAAATGTGAAGTGAATCGTCCAGAAATTAATTATCGTTTTCTGTCAGGTGATCCTACGGAAGGTGATTCCTTCCATTCATCCAGCAAGCCTAACAGAATGTTGGTCAATTACCCGTTGATGGTGTTGCGTTCCCACACGAATGCTGTCAGTTGTGCCGAATGGATATCCGGCACTGATCAAATTATCACGGCCTCGTGGGATCGTTCGGCCATCGTCTTCGACGTGGAGACCGGCGACAACCTGAATACCTTTGCCGGTCACGATGATGAATTAACTTATGTCTCCGTGTGTAGACCACAAAAGCTCTTTGTGACCTGTTCGAAGGACGCCACGTTCCGGCTGTGGGACCTCCGGGAACCAACGTTACAATCAGTTAGCGTCTTTCAGGGCCACACTGATGCCGTGAACTGCGCGGTGTTTACTCCCAGTGGTGACAGCATTGTCTCCGGTGGAGATGACAGAGTACTGCGCGTGTGGGACCTTCGCAATATGAGGTCGCCCAAGTCCTCGGTCCGAATGGACGGAGCCATTAACAGGTACCAGTATTTATTCTTGATCAAACATCAAGACTCACTTCAAGACGAGATAGAATTCGCTAAACTGAATACTAAGGATGTCGGAAAATGGGCTCACACAGATTGCTTTCCCACGTGGCGCGCAGGTCTCGGCTAATAATAGTACAAACGTGCGTCACTTGAAGTAGCGCTCTGATCAAAATCGTTTGTCGGCGTCCCACATTTTTCATTTGAATGAAATCGATATTGGAAATTTGGAAAGATGGCTGAGAATCGAGTTTTTAACCCAGTTATCATAAGTGCGATTTTGTCTAATTTTATTATTTTCCGTGTTAAAGGTTGTCCATATCGGAGTCCTTGGTGGTGGCAGCTCCGTTGGATAACCGCTCGGTCGAGTTGTACTCGATCACTACGGGTAAGCTGACGCGGTTACCGCGAGCCAAACGCCTGGGCCATCAACGAATGGTAACAGCTGCGGCCTGGTTCGACGATTATCCTCCGTCGTCTCCGGCCTATGGACTGGACGTTAATTTGGTAACGTCGGCGTTCGACCGACAAATCATTGGTTGGAAAACGATAACTGGTTAATGATGGTTGTTCTTGTTTCTGGTTACGTTTTTCTTCAAGAGTTTTATTAAACGAAGTGTTTTTCAATTCTGGTTATAATCAAAAACCCCTGGTTGGACCATTTTGGCTTGCCTCTCTGTTTTCAACAAAGCTTTTTGGAACATTAGGCTTTACTGGTTTTTCATCCTACTCAGCGTGAAAGTATTTCTTAGTTACATTGATTTTCTTGTGTGAACGAATGTTTTATAACTCCTTCAAAGAAAAGTATTTCCTGCTTGACACCACACTTCACTTCGAACGCAATCTACTACATTCTCAAGTAGACACAAGCAACTCGGGAATTCCCGAGTCAGGAACTAATCCGCAGTCAAGTAGCGCTTTGTGTCCGATAGACAGATAGCTTTATTGAGCCTGGACAATCTAGTCAACGGCCTGCTCGGCCTGCGCGATCTTCAGCGGATAAAGGAACATGCTAAAATACAGTATTAAGTTAAATACCTGCCGGAGATCGTTACATGGAACAGGTACCAGATGCAAAATTCGTAGAGCCTCAACAGAAGCAACTGAATTTACTAAACAAGGAAATGAGGAAGCGTTCTTCAATCTTCGTCCAGGGGTTCGCTCGTCCCTGTCCATTTCCGACTGGCTTGGTTGTTCCCGGTTTGACGCTCGAGCTGTTCCAAGTTTATGGTTGGGTCCGATGCCGGTATCGTTGGCTTCTTAATGTCCGTCGCGATGGTCCTCATGGTAGACTTGGGTTTGCCCTCCGAACCTGGCAGTACCAACGGAAGCTTGAGCCGCTTGGCTTGGCGGATCGATGATGTGACGGCCATTCGAATGCTATCCTCCTCCCAAATGGGTCACTTCCTTGTTGTCCACCATTACCACGTCTACGTCCTCGGTGTTCCCTACCACCACGTCCACCGCCACGTCCCTCAGAGTGTTCATTAGCGCCACTACGTCCACCGTGGAGTTGGCCACGGTGAGCGGATCGATCCGAAGTCGATCTTCACATCTGGTCGACCGGCACTGACAGCGGTCGCTGTTGGCTCTTGTGCATGGTGGACTTTGGCCTGAGGGACCTGGAGACGGGTAGGCTGGATGGCCAAGGTTAGGGGATGGAGCAGCTTGTTGGATCACTGTCATCCCTGGCAGGATTAGCCACTCTTCGGCCGTGAATCTTGGTTCGAGAGTTGCCAGTCTGTAGCATTTTCTCCTTTGAGGAGGAATGTAGAGAACGAATTTCCGTGTTGCTGCCAACGCGGAAGCTCGACCGGAAACAGGTGGCGTTTTCGAGGAACGTCTCGTGCTCACTGTTCGTGTCTCTCTGGATCAAGCTGTGTAAGTTCTTTCGAGGGTCTCTTAGGCTTTCCCGGAGCGTTTGAACTAAACCAGGCAATATAAAATGGCAGATACGGAGGAGAAAATTACTGGCAGAGGGAGTGGTAGGGTTCCATGCTGAAGAATCACCGCGTCTCCAGAAAATAAAGATGGCGCTGGTGGAATTAGGAGACCAAATTCCGCCTGTTGTGTGCTGAAGAGTGGAACCAAAGGCACCGAATGTAGGGCCGAAAGAAAGGTTTAGGGATGGGTTTTGGCTTATCGTGGGAGAACATTGGAGTACCCACAGTTGGGTGACGGTGAACCCCTTCCCGCATATACTGCTCTTTCCCAAACAGTTCTCTTTTCATTGTGAACACAAGGAAACGAAGCACTTGAGCATGAAATCAGGATAATCTAAACAGTATTGGCAGCTTTGGTTGTAAACGCGCCACGATCGAAATATCGATCGGAAAGCGGATTTAATTGACGCTGTTAGACGACGCTGGATGCTTGAGATGGCGACTAGCCGGAATATGCTCTTCCGTTTGTTCCTCATGTTCCTTCCCGCGACGGTTATCAATCTCGCCTTGGTCTATTCTGGGGCTGTTGTCGAAACATCTTCCTTCAAGGCATTCCAAACTGTGAAAGCTGGCTGTCGATTGTAAAGGGAATATAACGTCCCACAGGATTAACGATGAGCGAAGGAGGATAAGAGATCTGAACGTGCCAAGCTATTGGCAAGCCATGAGGCAAGCCAAGCTATTTCTTCGCGCACAAAGAACGGCTTTCGTTGATAAGCCTGCAAGGTAGAGCCGTAAGGCTTGCCAATGATCCCGTTTGCAACATAGAAGTACGTCAACGTCATCGCGAGCTGCGATCGAGCCTAGCCTGACATCCGGACTTGATTGTTCTAGTACGGCTGTATATAACCGGGGTTGCGCTACTCAGTGCCGGAAGAACCGTCTCTTCCACATGTAAATACAGGGGAGTGCGATAGTGTTGAGAAAGAGCCCAGGAGGCCACCACTACATTATCGCGGCACATTATTTCAATCGATTGGCAATTCTGAAAGGGGGAAAAGCCTGCGATCCAACACTTCGGCAGTTTATATATACCTAGCTTCTCTCTCTTCCCGAGAGTTTATCGACTTGGATTTTCTATCTGTGGAATTTATTGTGCCGAGTTTGTAGACATTTTAACTGAGCAAACTTGAGCTATATGGGCATCATCCTTGTGAGCGAAAAGTGCTGCAATGGTTGGGATGAAGTGATTCGAGCAGTCGGGAGAAAGAAGGAAACACCAGTGCATACGTATAAATGCAGACTACTATAGTATGTCGCCTCTCCCGCAAATGATCTGATTATTTATTTATCTATCGGCCGTCAATTGTGTGGTCCGGTGGCATTCGATGTTTTGAGAGCGCGAAGAGCGCATTCTCATCCGCGGCCCGGTCGGGTTCGCTGTTTGCCTGCTCGAAGCGCCCATCCGACATAGTTCTACCCACATTCTACCCCCAACCTATTATTGATCTTGCATTGAGTCCTTGCCGCCAGCTCGATATACTTTAGCTCGGGATCGGTTAGAGGAAAGAGGAGAAAAACTGAAGGAATACACGCGAGATAAATCCGGCTGGATGAAAAGATGAGGATGGTCGTTTGTTCAGGCTAATCGTCGTGCGTGAGATGATGATCATCAGCTAGCAGCGGAGGTTTTTTATATCTCCCCTTTCCTATATTTTTCATTTGCTCCATTTGTATGGCGGTTCGCAACTCAGGGAAATCTGCCTTGATTAATCCCTGTTCGAGTTGGGGGCAAAGTGCAGATCGAGTATGCATAGATCTAATGAGAACCCTGTGATGCTGTCAGCCTTGGCGCAAGAGCGTTCTCTGATATGGCTTCGCCGGTGAAATTGGATGTAGCGTTGGGGACGGGCGCAAGGTTTTTGTTAACTTGTGGAATCTTCTTACTGTTCATGATGCCGATTTCGGGAGGAACCCACGACTTCAACTCCCGTTTCGTCGTGCCGAAAGATTTCAATAAACCCTACTGCAGCTATTTTGCAAACAGGAGTCCACAACCGGCACCTGAACTCCGGAATTGCAGTTGGTACAAAAAGGTGCGTCAATACCTGTCATGAAATTAGAGCACATCTTCGCTCTTTAACTGCCACAGAAGAAGCAGAAAATATTAGTCTCGGTATTCTAAAAAGTTTGGCACGAATCATCATGATCATCATGCTACGTTGTTCAATTTTCACGGGAAAAATCTCTCTTACTGCGAAGCGTTTCCAGGAAATTAGGATGGAGCGCACGCCAGACTATTGAATTTCCTTAAGTTGCTTTCTGTTTAATCAGAGAGGCGAAACTGTAAATTGACAAACTTAATTTGGAGAGAAGATTGATTGCTTTGCAACTGCCGCAATTTTGGTCAATATACAAGGTTGATTCTGATTGCTTCGACGGACTTTGAAGTGCTACAAACAATTCTACGATACTTGCTCCACTGTTGAATTCTGTCCCGAGGTAGCTCAGGCTCCCGCAATCTTTGTAAGAAAGTCTAGTGCAGATCGGATGACCGGGAACAAAGCAAGTTGGAAAAAGTCGCAGGTACCCGGAAATCTAGGGTCGGTTTTAGACTGAAGATTTGGCTCATTTGCGGTTTTTTTGCAACTGGATCAAGCTCTTAAATAAAATCCGCCGATGCTATTTGGCTGAGACAGCATTTCGGCACAGGAATAGCGGGACGCCTTCCGTGCTTTGTCGTTTTGAAAAAGCATGTGGCAAGTAAACGCGTTGGTAAGCAAAAAAGTGAAATTGTTTAATGAACTAATTTTATTTACTTATTTGACAGTGAATCAAAAGCTTTGGTTTGTTTTTGTAAAATAGCCTTGGCATTTGTTTTTTGCAACAAATTGGCCCCTGGCAATTCGACAGTCTGGGTCGCCCGGTAGAAATATTTCGTTGACTAAAATGAGTGTTTTTCTGTCAGTCGCCTCAGCCAAGCAATTGAAGTTATGACCATGAGATATATACAGAGCTGAAGATCCGAAAAATGGTCTATACAACGGGTGGAAGCACGACTATAACGGGTCAGAAAAAAATTTACTACAGATTTAAAAAATCCGTCGGAAGCGATCTGAATTAACCTTGTGAGTGTAACGTCAAACACACCAAAATGGAGCCGCAAGAGACCGCAATATACGGTAATGCTCAATGCACATGACGTCAAAGGTCATCATTCATCTTCCGGCTTTTCCATTTCGTAACTTCTGTTTCGGTTCGGTATTCCCAGAGGACCAAATTATCGAACATTTCCATTTGCGATATTACATCTTATTGATTTTGGTGTTTTTTTCGATCTTTCAGAATAGCTGCTGTCGGCAAGGTACGTACGCCACTTGTCAGATTAGGTAATCCAAAGTTCCCCGCACTGTTACGAGCTAATGGCGACTAATTTGTAGTTGAGCTGGATGCCATTTTCAAAGACATCAAGCCTATCCTTGGGGCGGACGAGAAGTGTACCAAAATGCTCAATTACATGATTTGCTGGGTCTGTGATCCCAGTAAGTGCAAATTAGCCACCACGATTTCGCCACCTCTAAGTGTATTGCATCACATCACTTCGGTCCCTTGACAAGCAGCTGTTTGTTCAAGCGATACATTTTTCTAAAATGATTTAGGACATTGGCGAGATGACCTGAACACGGTCGTTATCTCCAGTGGCGCACTTTCTGATTGTTTTTGGCAGACAGTTTGCGCCACTTACGGATACGACCCTGTCCGCCCCATTTAATTATGGAGTAATGATGTTATGCAAATGCTTCTTGTTCGCAGATCAACACTTGTTCTACTCTAGCCAGCGACAAGAACTGACCTTCTGCGAGTCATTTTGTGACGCTATATTGTCGGCGTGTCAGACTGCCATTCAGAAGGGCGAACTCATGGCGCATTTCTATCAAGACGGTCGGCAGTTCTGCAAGAACCACAATTTCCATGTGCCGGAAAGCTCGAGCAATGAAACGTGCTTCCCGTCGAGAACGTTATGGCAGCAAGTCGGCGGATGGCGAAGCGGTGCCATAAGTCTTCAAGCACCCGTCAGTCTATACACGGGCCTTTCTTTCCTTGTCAATAGCCTGCTGCTTCGTTTTCTTTAGAAACATTACACTTGTGGGGTATGAGTACCTCGTAACGGTAACACCCTTTTCATAGGTAAACTGACTGCCAAGATCGATATTCAACCTGTGTCAAACGAGTGGGATGAGTTTGTAATGCTGGCTTCGATCCATGCCAACGCTCTAAATTCACCGATAATTTCTCTCCTGCCCAGAGTCTTCAGACATACCACATTGTGCATCGCGTACGGAATCTTTCATTTGAAAGACACGAGAATTAAAAATCACTGTACTCCGACAATTCCATAAAAAACACTGCGAGGCTGTATCTCGGCGAAAAAAATACTGAAGAACTATTTCAACTTGATCCGCAGAAAGATGAGAAGAGGAAGGAACTTCTACAGCTTTTTTGCTAAGCGATAGTTTGGTATCGGTAAAACAGGTCCGACATTGACCATATCACAGAAGCTCGTATCTAGAACTAATGGTGCGAAAGCAGGGACAGTTTCTTTGGTGAAGAGTGCGATGTTGGGTAGGTTGCCGATCCAGCCTTCCGCCAGCACAGTCCTGGCAACTACATTGCCCTTTACGGCTCTACCGATAAACCTGGTGCAATTGCCATACTGGCGGGTTACCAGGGCTATTTTCTGCTTCCCACCGCCTTCCATATCACATTGTACGACAATCATTTCGCCCGACTGAGCACGCAAGTATTTCGGGACGTCAACCAGCGGCATCATGGCGCCCACGAAATTACCGATGAAGTACCCGGCTGGCAGCGGAAACTTTGAGCGAAGCCCCCATGTACTTCCTTCTTTGAAGACCTGAAACAGAAAACTTACCTCTTTGGTCCCAAGAACGATTTCTGAACATAAGATTTAGCCTTGAATAGAAACCGAAGTGGTCGTACATGATGGTCCATAATACACTGGCTTTTCACTCGAACCAGAATTCACCACGCTTTCACATTGTCAGTCTAGCATGATTACAACAGATGAAAGCCTGATTTAACTGGGTTAAATTTTTTAAATTATTAATCAGTACCTTAGTTTCTTTATGGACAAGCATACCTGAAAGTGGCCGAAGGAAGGTCGCTGTGTTACACGGTTCCTGCACTGCGTACTACAGTTGCACGAAGCCGAGCATTCGTAGATCATCCCGCTTCCGCCGTTTCCCACGTTCAGCCTTCCATCTTGTGTGTAGCACTTGGCCGTTGATGCGCCACTTCTCTTGGTACAATCACAGTTTTGCCAGTTACACTTCCCGTTCGGCCCACACTTGCACTTCTTCTCCCGGATCAAGAACCCTACTGGTACTTCCTTCTCATACTGTACCACAGGCTGTGTTACATAATGGAACGACTGAGGCACTTCATCGTCCTCCGAGTTTACCACTTCGACCGGATGTCTTTCTCGCCCCATAGAGAGGTCTTCAAGCACAACTCTGTGACTCGAGTAGGGAGGGTCTTTTGGCTTCTCAGCAGAGACTGGTCGAGCGTAGCCTCTTGCTCGGAGACGTAGCCGTTCGACGGCGTGCGACAAGTTGTCGCCGACGTACTCCAGTGCGTCAGTCGATGGGGTGAAGTGGAGCGTCCGCAAGACGTTGAGGGCGAAGTCATGGCCCCAGTCTTTGAGTAGTCGATCCGCGATCTTTCTTCCCATTTTTCGTTTCTTGAAGACTTTGACAATAGAGAGACACGTCGCGCAGTTGGTGATAGTCACAGAGTTCTTGGAGGAAAAAAGCTGGAAAAGATGTTCTTCAATCTCTTCGTCCGAAAAGGCAAACCTAAAAAGGAAAAGTCTAGGACCAAATTCACACCAGAATTCGATGAAAAGAAAACCGGATAGCTTTTGTTTTTGTTGCAAACTCGATAGTAAAACTGGTCAAATAGGAAGAATGCAATGGTGAGCTCGGCAAAGCGCGCCACGATCGGTTTTCAGAGTGACGCGCGCTTGCAGCCAAAATAACCGACCATGTACGCCACTTGGAGAAACAATCTTTTCGAGTTTGTTTGCCAAGCTCCACAATTGTTCTTGGGACCGAAAACCAACCTGTCGAAATTGAGCACGTCACACTGCATCAGCAGCGCAATCGCATCATATCGCTTTGCGTCGACCAACTTTCTAAACGAAACTTCCAACGCTGCCGAACACACCGCGCGATCATCCAGCTTCCTCAACAAGACCACCGCCGCCGAGTACCCGACTGCCGCCGCGTACTCCATTGCTGTAAACTCTTGATCACCATACTTCGCGTCGATTGGAAACCCCGCTTGTATCAGCATGGACAAGATCGACAACTGCCTTTCACTGATAGCCAGAAACAATGGACCAACAAGCGCACTATGGAAATCTGTATGAGAGTACAAAGCTTCGACGTTACGAGGGTACAAGAGGAACTGTAAGACGCCCTTCAGGTCGCCGTCTCGAATGCAGAAAAGCAGGTCTGCCAAGTCCATCTCGACACGTTCGAGCATGTCGACTTCTTTCAGGACGGATTCCATACTGTAGGACTCCATGGCTGGCAAGTACGAGCAGGAGATGCGGAAACCAACGGGGAAATCGCGGTGGTAGGAGTTGGCAGGTGGACCGCAACGATGAAGGAGCGGCTGACGGGGAGTGAAGACAAGGGAAGGCTCGATAACATCGGAAGGAATGCGTAACATTATCAAACCAGGATCCTACAAGAACAACTTTTCGGATAAGTGCGTACAACGTTCTTCAAAATTCCCCCTCGGCAAATAAACTCGGCAAGATCTTTTTCCCAAGTGGCGCAAGCTTTCAGCACTGCAGTATGCAACTGTGCGCCACTTGGAAAAAACGATTTTGCCAAGTGCGTTTATTTAGTTTCCAAATACTGCATAGGAATTTGTTTTGAAATTTCGATGTATGTTCTTCTGCAACTTACTTCAATCTTGACCACGACAAGCTCTGACACTTTCAGGCAGTGAACACACTTCACATGTCCACTGCCATCCTTATCACCACAGGCTTCGTGGTACAGATGACCACTAGTGGCACTGCACGCTCGGAACTCGCCCAGCTCGCAGAAGATGGAGCAGGTTGGACAGGCATGGTGGTTACGAAGGTTCGCTACGTGGACATCACAGAGGGAAATGAGCGGAAGGTTGGCTGCACAGCGAAACAACTTGTGCCGCATGGAACGAGGTATCTGCCTCGGACACGAGAAGGTTTGCCCATGACATGTCATCCTTGCTTGACACACTGTTTGGGCCAGAGCTTCCTTAACACCGGCCGGCGTCCATGGAAGAAGAGCTTTTCGATCGCGCCAGGAGTTCGTGATGTCGAGGGTAAAACGATCCAGAGTACCTGCGACAAAGAAGCGGATATGAAGTACAAACAAAGAGAAGTGAATTGGAAGCTCGGACAACAGACTCGACAAGATCGTTTTCCTAACTGACGCACGTTCTCAAATGTTACTGGCTGAAACGTTGCGCCAGTTGGAAACCCGACCGTGTCGAGTTTGTTTGCAGAGCTCTAAATTTTGAATGGATTACCTTTGGTACCGAGGGAGTATTCTTCTTTGCAGTCGCACTCGATCCTTCGAGCTTTGAGCTGTTGTATCGTATCGGCCTCCTGGCGGGACATGACTTTCCTCTTCGGGAACTTGTTGCCTACTACGGAAGCGGAAAATCTCCCTGGACTTTGGCTAGTTTCTGACTCGGATTTCGGTTCACCCGTTTTTGACGTGGATTCGAGGAGAGCCTCTCCTGCAAAACACACCACATACTTTCCAATATGCCTTCTGTTACATAATCAGTTCAGACTAATCTATGAACTGTTTCAGTCATAAGCGTCGAAAAGACCAAGACATGTCTGGCGTACCTTCAGATTCCGAAGACTGTGACTGCTTTCGTTTGTCACTGCGGACTGAAACTAGCCCGATGGCCTGTAAGGTCACCTTGTCAATACTGGCGAGACTGTCCCCGCTATCCGACGACGTGTTCTGCGGCGTTGGTCCGAGGTTTTTCGGCTCTTCAGTCTCTTCTACATCAGAACCGGTGTCCAACATATTCCAGTATACAGTTAGTTGAAAGTGTCATAAGTTGTAAGGATGTCGTAATCACCTGCGACCAGATAAGCGCTGCCGCAAGGCACAGGAAGCGTTTCTGTGAAAGCAACATAAGACTCAGAAGTGGTAAGATAGAACACAACCCCGCGAGTTCTTCGAGCGTACCTGGCGAGTCCACACTGAGATCAACTAAGTCAACCAGTCTCTCCACAACTAATACCGCAACGGCATCAGGGATAGCCGAAACTTCTGGAGGAATGTCTGATTCTAAGTCGCAAGATGTTTCCTTTACGCCCGAAAAAGACGCGGGCGGTGAAGTCTCCTGTCTTTCTCCATTTGGACCACTTTCGACCAGAGGAAGCACATCTGGAATCTCCTTCGCGGAATACACTTCCACCGGAAGTGAGACATGATGAGGAACACTCGCACCGTTACCTGGAATGAAGAAAATGGTTTCAGTCACATAGGACAACGATTGGTGTTCCGACAACACAAACCTGTACAGGAATCCAACAGATCTATCAGCTGACTGCAGGCTACCAAAACTTCTTCCGAATTCTCGTCCATGTTCATGTCTTCTTCAGCTGGCGCTGGTATCGCGCTAGCTGAGCTTCTCATCCCGAACGAGTAGTCGTTCTTCACCTCGGCAATCATTATTTGGACATCATCCATCCCATTGAAAACTTCTCCGCCGTTCGATTTGGGTTCGACAAGCTGACTGTCACTAGATTTCGGTTCATTGGCTATTCTTTCGCTGGCCGAGCGCGAACAGAGTAGCGCAAAGTCCAGTGAATCGCAGGGTGATCTGTCCACATTACCTGCAGCTGCATTACCCTCGCTGGTGTCTTCAGGAAGAATATTCAGGTTCGCTGGACCTTCGCCGTTTCTTCTCCTTTCCGAATCCGAACGTTCGGCATGTCCATTTGTCAGGACAAGAGATGAGTGCGAACTGCCATTCATGTATACAGCCTCTTCTTCCGCTAGAGACGAGCCAATCACATTCCCCGAAAGCAACTCGACCACTAGCTTCGATGCTAAGTCTTCTGGATTCGGTGCCAGGTTAGAGTCTGTTTTTCGTTCATCGATGATGTCTTCGGCAGGTACGGATTCTCCTAGACCTTGCGAAGCGGGATCCTTCATCCTGAAATCTCGATTTCCCAAAACTGGAACAGTAAAACACGAGAAGAAATTAGAGGGCCTTTTTCTGGGGGAGATTTAGCCGGGCCCCGGGTGTTTTCGTTCCGTAACGGGCGGTGACAGCAGGGGACAACCGCAGACACCAAAGTCCGAACCGAGTCGACCGCGAAAATGGAGTAACTGCCGTGAATGGACGGGATCACTATTCTGCGAAATCCAGCTCAACCGTCCTCTACAAATCGCTTATCAATATCGCTCGAGCTCTCCAGAAGAAGGACCATAACAAGATTCAAAGGTGAAGTGCACGATGGTGCGAAATCAACAGGCGCACCGGTACTAACCTGCTTGCTTGGTGGACACACGATTGATTGTTGATTCGATAAGCTATACGTGACGTGATCCACTCAGTCGAGGCCAGCTGCGTTCCGTTCGTAAAGGAACCCAGCTCACGGAGCTTCAAGTATTGGATAATCGTTAGATGAGCGTAGTCCTAGCGGGGATCTTAGCGGGGATAGGGCTATGAGTCCCCTAAAAGAAGGACGATATTGAAGCACGAAAGCAGAAGATGCGAGGGATATCTCGATTCTCAACGTTACAAACTGAAGAAAATGCACGGCGGGCATGAGCAAAGGCGGATGGCCACCTAGCACAACAACCACCTCGCGACCGCTTGGAACATTCTATTTCTGCGTTGGTGGCTCGCGACAGGGTCGAGTTGCTGATGCAGGCAGCTCAACCGTGCTACAAAGCAGAAAATCTGAGGCGTGGTCGAGCCCACTCGCTGCATGCCCAATAGAAGGTGTCGAAAAATCTCGAAAATGGACCCGGTTTTCCCAGATCGCTGGTCGGGCAGATTGATAGGTCCTCGACCACTTCAGAGATTGCGAAATACTGTTTCCTCCGCATCCTCCGTTGAAGTCAAAAGTTCTTCCACAGTGTATCACTCTGGTTCTTCCATCAATTCGTCAAGGTTGTCGAGTTCTCAAGCGTTGGAGCATTGTTTAGTCAAGCATGGCGAAGCTCGGGAAGAACAAGAGACGTATCGAAGAAGACGACGAAGACGACTGGGAGGAAGAAGCTGAGGATATGGAAACGGACGAAGAGATGGATCCAGAAGATGCCGAGGTAGGCATGGGTGATGAATGTTTTCCAATTTCCAGTAGGCCATGATCACAACTTTCTTCTCATTTGATGTGTGCTGTAGCTTCAAGAAGCCTTTGCGCGTGGTCATCTCAAACCCGGACTGAACGCCGTATTCGAGGAGCGATTACCACCGGCCAATCTTAAGGCATGTAAGAATGGTTCTCCAGACTTCCGCTTGGGCTGGCACTTGCTGGTTATTTACGTGCGACGTTATTGCTGCTTCCATGGACCGGGTTTGTTTTCACAGGAACGACTCTTGCAAAAGCTGGGCGTGATACGGTTAGACCTGCCATGGATCGAGCGCATGGATGTAACGACAGCGTTGGCACCGATGGCACCGGAAATGGCTTCAGAAATCGGCATTGATCCGAATCTCGTCCTCACAAACAAGAAAAACAAAACTGGTGCAGCAAAGGACGTTGATGTGGATGAACTAGACAATATCGACGATGACTTCAAACGAGAGCTTCGATTGTAAGGAGTTAATTCTGACCCTGTAATGTTGACTATGCGAAAATTTGCTTATTCTGGTTTCAGTTATCGACAAGCCCAGGGCGCAGTCCTCGAAGCTTTGCCTCGTCTCCATGCTCTTCGCATTCCCACCAGACGTCCAGAGGACTATTTTGCCGAGATGGCAAAATCAGATGAGCACATGAAGAAAATAAGAGAAAAGCTGATCACGAAACAGCAGCAGATGGAGCTGTCGGAGAAAGCCAAGAAGCTGCGAGAGCAGAAGAAGTACAGCAAGCAAGTGCAACAGGAAGTCTTGAAGAAGCGCCTGGAAGAAAAGAAGAAGCTGGCCCAGTCTGTGCAGAAGTTTAGAAAGAGTGGAAAGGGACAACAAGATGAGATGGATCTCATGGAAGACATCAACTCAAATTCAAGGCAGAAAGGCGGAAGAAATGACCAGAAGAAACCGGACAAGAATGGACCTCCCAAGTAGGTACCATCAATTAACCGGAACGTACTCTTAGAAATTACGGATTTTCGTGGTCTTTTCCGAAATATTTTTTTATGATCGGGTGCTCGGCGAACACTCGGCAGTGGTTGTTCTTCCGAATGGCCCACACTTAAAGTATGACGAAAGCGGCTGAAAGCGTGCGGCACTTCGAAAACTGATTCGGTCGAGTTTGATAGTGTTCCCAAGTGGCGCACGTTCTCAGTGTTATTGGGTGAAAGCGTGTGCCACTTGAACAACCGACGTTGTCGTGTTTGTCTGTCTACGTCTCAGATTCCGCTGGATTTTGTTTCTTTTATATGCCACTGTTACCTCACGTGGTTGATTTTGTAGGAAAAGTGGCAAGCAGAAATACAAGGATTCAAAGTACGGTTTTGGTGGTCAGAAGAAGAGATCGAAGTACAATACCAAAGACAGCGCAGATGATGTCCAGGGGAAGCATGGCAAGTTCGACAGTCGGAAGCACGGTAATGCATCTGCTAAAGGCAAGAAGACGCAGAAAAGACCCGGAAAAGCTATCCGCCAGAAGAATAAGAACAAGCGGTGAGTTTTGCAATCTTCAAGGTACGACTAGAGTCTTCTTGTTAATTGTTGCCTCTGAAAACGCGTTGCTTCTTACCCTTACATAAACATGCATTCTCTACGGGAATGAATAGCTCGATTTTGTGGAAAGTGTGGTGGCATAAGTCCCCTTGTTTTCGTTTGTCGTCAGCAGTCTGCAGAAGTTAAAGCACCGAAGTTTTTCATCTTGTCCTTTCGCCAAAGAACTCAGTGGAAGTATATTGCTAGCATAATAGCCCGTCACATGCCTCGATATGGCAGGAATTGTCCGGCAGTGTGATCTGCAAGATAAGATTTTGATAGTAGCACAAATCACACAATCGTGTCCAACAAAAGTGTCACGCACTGGCCGAACTTTCTTGAACTGGTGAACGGATGATATGTTGATAACAACCCGGGTAACGTTGTGCCTAATCTTCGGTAAAGCCCACGCATTCCACCGATACAGATAGCAGAACGAAAAAAGCATTTTCTCCCTCACCATTTAAGCGCCTCTATACCATTCTTCATTTCGTTTTCAGGTTCCCGTTTGACTTTCACAAATATTTCTGCTTTCAGCTTTCGCTAGTCATCTTTAACTTGGTACACTCTTGAAGTGTGGAATGGTTATCATGGCGAAGAATAAGGCTCGCCTGACGGATGATCAGAAGGTGACGTTTGGGTTCCCCGTCGATCGGGAGTACGCCAGGATCTTCCATCCACGAATCATCATCATCGGAGCGGGAGCTGCTGGTTTGGCTGCAGCTCAACGCCTGGCCGAGAACGAATTTACTGACATCGTCATCCTGGAAGCCCAGGATCGTATTGGTGGGCGTGTCTGGAGCCAGAAGATCGGTCAGGTTGCTCGGGTCTATGTCCCTTCGGTCTTTCTTGCTAAAGGCCTCTCTGACCCGTCATTGGCTTTGACTGGACTTTGATACGTGACTATGTGTTTCAGGGAACGGACACGTGGAAATGGGCGCGCAGTTCATTCACGGCAAGAACATCCTGTATGATGTGGCCGAGCAGAATAAACTGATCAAAGTCATCACACCCCACAAGAAAAAAGAAATCAACCCAACAGAGGAGCACGGAAGTGGCGGCGAGTTCCTCGTCGACAATGGAGTTGAGGTACGTCAAACCAACGCACTAAGTTCATGTTTACTCTATGAACAACACGTAGGAGAATCGCGAGAGTCGTTCCCGCTTCCGTCGCCTACCTAAACACAACAGCCATACTATAGATTTATATTGTGTGAAACATTACAACAAAAGAAGTCTTTGCCAGGAGAAACAAAGAGTAGTTTTTCCCTGCAGTAAAACGCTCCTTCGTTTTCTGCGCGGGTGATACAACATGTGCTATTTTTGGTAATCTAATCCGTTCAGCGCTATTAAGACCAAGGTTATGCTCTGACTTTCGCACCAGCGTTGGTTTCCCGGAAATGTTGGTCGTTGACTCGTTGGTCGGCTTAATGACTAGCGATTCCAAGACCTGTAACGTTTCGTAATGCGGTATCTTGACGTCCACGCTAATCTAATCGTGGGTTACTTTGCCTTTGATAGATGAGCTCCTTCGCAAAGATTATATTCAGCGAGACCTATGAAGCGATCACGGACATCTGGCGCCAAGCAAAGAGTGGCGGTACACTGACTCTGGGCTTGGCTTCCGACGAAGAAAAGGAAAACGTCGGAAAGTTTATGCGTGACCAGTTCGATCGGTACCTTCTGACGAGGAAGTACGACTCGGACGACGTGAAATGCTTCCGAATGTCCATCTTTGGATGGCTCATGCGGTATGCTGTCTTTAAGATTTTCTCATCGTGACTCAATAGAACAACTATTTGAGGAATTTTTAATTTGGGAGCTCGGCGAACAAACTCAACACGATCGTCCTCTCAAGTGGCGCATTCTGTCAGTGTTAGTAGCTGTCAGCGTGCGCTACTGGAACAACTCTACGAGATTGTTTTCCCAAGTGACGCACGTTTCCGATGCTATTGACCGCGAACGTGCGCCACACGGAAAAACTATTTTGTTGAGTTTTTTGGATAGGTTTCATTAGATAATTATAAATGATACCAGAGCTAGAAATGATTTTAGTGATTGAATTTCATCAGAGTTCACCGCGCTGACAACGCCTGTCAAAGTCTTCACGACCTCGATGTGACAGAGTACGCCAAGTACACTGCGGGTCTCGAATGCATCCCCATCGACGTCCCAATGATGGACATCCTGAAGCTCGCGGTGCTGAAAAACTCTCGCAGCAAGACATTTTTAAGCAAGCCCGTGGAGAAAGTTTGCTTCGTGGGCGAGAAAGCAAACTTTCCCATTCGCGTCTTGTGCAAAGACGGCGACGTCTTCGAAGCTGACCACTGCATCGTCACGGCTTCCCTGGGTTTCCTCAAGCACAACGTCGAGAAGTTCTTCGAACCTTCTTTGTCCGCTGAGAAGGTTGACGCCGTCAAGAAAGCGGGCTTCGGAACGGTTAACAAGATCTTTCTCCAGTTCGGATCCGCCTTCTGGGAAGACAAGTATGGAGATACCGAAGGCTTCCAATTGCTATTTTCGAATGTCGCCCAGGAAGACCTGGAACACCGCATGGTAATAAAATTATAAATGTTGACCAACTTATTAATGTTGGGAAAATACACGTGGTAAATGGCAGAATTCTCCGCCGTTTTGGATGTCCTACTTTCCGCCAGTGTACTAAGGTGGCTACAGTATATCTAGTATCGTGAACTTATGCTCTTTAACCAAAATAATTTTTTAGCACAATCAGCCATGGCATCGAGCCATCTTGGGTTTCGACGTGTGTCGAACTCTGCCGAACAGCCTTATAGGATGGGTCAGTGGAACACAAGCCGAAGAAATGGAAACGATGACGGACGAGGAAGTGGCCGAGGATTGCCAACGTGTCCTGCAAAGTTTCCTGAGTACCTTGGTTGTACCTCGACCAGTGCGTGTCATCCGCACAGCCTGGTTCCACAATCAGTACGTACGTGGTTCCTACAGCCATGCAGCGAAGAACCAGTCGAAGCATATCAAGGTTTTGGCGGAACCTGACTGGCACTACGACATGTATACGTTAACTTTGTCGGACGCTCCGAACTCTCTCCAGCAACGTATCCCGGCCTTGCTGTTTGCAGGTAGCTATTTTCAGGATGAAGTTAATTTCTTATCCCTTCTTTCGAAAAGTTGGTTCATTGTCTCGGTTTATTCTGAAGGGGAAGCGACCCATTCGACGCTCTTCTCCACTGTGCCAGGTGCCATCGAAAGCGGACATCGAGAGGCGGAACGCATCATTGTGCTCTACACAAAAACCTGACTAGCATCGGATAAGACTGACTCGATGTCAGTCACCTTGAATGGAGAAGCCGGTCGAGCTGGTTCGAGCCTGGATGGGTCACTCGCGAGCTCGAGTCGTGATGAATCCGGCTGGGAGACCTTGTCCAGTGGCACCGTCACGCTTTCGCACTCTGGCTTGCATTCTGGTAGCCCACCACCAGGTGAAAAGCCTCTTTTCCGACACCATGTTCGCAAACCATACGAGCTTCACCACTAAACGAGCTTTCCGTTCACAGAAATAAAGTCTTCGGATGCTGACGTCCAGACACATAGCGGTACTGTTTACTTCCGGCCGGACTGCCCGTATGCCGCGTCGAGTTTGAAGGCGGTGCCAGCTGCCGCACGGAAGGCCGCCGTCCAGCGCGATCCGTACAACTTCGTCTGCCTGGGAAAGATGGTCGCCGAAGGTACGTAACAACTCTCGACTGTCGAATTCTCATATTGCAAGGACAACTCTTTTTAGATACCACCGCCGGATGAGGAAGTCCAAACGTGAGGTGGGTCACCTTCACCGAGATACTCCACTCAGACGATAAGAATGCACGTTTTTCAGTGGAAAAATCCGTCAAGCTACAACTCGCGTTTTTTTATTATTATATCACAGTTTGTTCGATGCAGTGATATTTCGCTATCCACGACACTCATATTCTTCTTCTGTATAAGAACATTCATCACCAATATTCTTCTTTTTCCTCTGTAAAGAATTCGCCACTTGGGCGAGCTCTGCTTCTTGCAAGTTAACTTCAGCCGCGCATTCCGCCAACATATCCATCATTTTAGAGACCTTCACCGTCAATAAATTGTTCTCCCCTTTCAAATCCGTGCATTTGATCAATAGAGCGTCGATATGTGACTGCTGAGCTCGCTTCTCATTCTCATACTCCCTTTTCATCTTTTCCTCCCTTTCCCGAAACTCCCTCTCACACTCTGCCATTCTGCACTTGTAGTTCTCTTCTAACGCCATCTTTTCCTTCTCGAGCTGTTCTCGAAGGACTTTTCGAGACTTTTGCAAGACAGACTGCGTCTCTTGCCACATGCTGGGTCTTTGGAGCGTACAGGTGCGACCGGTAGGCTCATGTCGCGGTGTACAGGACCGCCTTCTGGGAGGCGGAGTGTAGCAGGTGGGTTCATATTCCTCGACGGATTCTTCCGGTTGAGGTAATGATGGTCGCCGATGTTCGGAAGGCACTTTGGTGAAATCCGGTTGCAAAGTGCTCTTTCTTTTCCCTTTGTTTTTCCCACGTTTTATCCAAGTACCGTCGCAGAATGTGAAACTGGAGTTGCTTAACGTTATTGTGGGCGGATTTATCGTTGTTCCAAATACTAAAAAAATTGAGCAGTCATATCAAATACCTATGTACAAATATTATACATATGTACTATGCGAAGTTGGTAGACAAAATGAGAATAATCTTTTTCTCTAGTGGCGCACGTCATCATTGTCAATGGCTGAAAGTTTGCGCCACTTTGCTACCATCCCATATCTGTCAGACACTGGAAAAAAACTTCACACCGGAAGTCACATTCGTTTCGTAAGCCAAATATACCTTCGTTGTATTTTGCGAGTGAAAGCTGAAGAAATGAGTTGGCTGGCTTTTTGCGAGGAGGTGCTGGTTTCGGGCGGAAGTTCTTTTTGAATTTGTAATAGTCAACAGGGTGGAGCATCGACGGAAAATTTGAACGTCCTCCGAGAACATCCATTCTGAATTCTTCTGGCTAATGATACAGCATCAAATGGTAGCCACCAAGGTCAGACTCGAAGTTATCTATGAATGAAGATTAAACCTTCGAAATCTGCTAACTATCGTAATCGTGTGCGATGCCGATATCAATTCAGTTAAAATTCCATTCTTATCCGTGACAAGGTCACCTTGACTACTAATTTTTCGTCCATAATTCAGACGTCACACCATGCCTTTTTTTGGCTTCATTGATTTTTCGCGGAGTAGATAGGTTGGGACTGAAGGACTGAAAATTTAACAGTCCCCAGAGCGGTAGAAAACATAATAATACTGACTGTTGGTAGAGTGGTCAAATGTGAGGTCGTTGGCGTGAAGCGCTTTCGGGAGGTCTTTCGGAGCTTTTTGCGTAGATCACTTGTACAAGATGCAGAAGATAACAATCGCAGGTTGTAAAAATAATTACGGGACTAGGAAGAGTCAAAAAAATATTGTTAGACCACATCACCTAAACGCTACGGCATTAATGCCTTCCGACACAGCGATGTCTGAGATTGGAAATTCGGCCAAGTGATTTTTGACACAGATTCAGCATTCTAAGTTCTCCTGCACACATCAGTGAAGCATGGGGACCTTCAGGTACTGCGTCAACATCTTGTCCCTATTCTTCGTGCTCGAAGGACTCGACCGACGTCAAGCTGCGGGAGAAGATTTGACAGCACGCAGTGGAGGTTCTCGGGAGCCAAGAGCCGCTATGAACAGAGGTAGGTATCCCACTCTCGCTACATTAACCCGCTTTATTGCTAAACCTTATAGCATCCGCCCAAGCACTGTCTATTGCGTCGTCCGTAAGCCAAACTATCAAAATGTTACAGACCCTCGTTACTCGACCTGGCCTACTCCTTCCGCTATTCCATTCCTCCTGGACGCAACTTACAGTAAGCAAGATATTTTTTATGTTGATTTCCTTAATACCAGTGCTCACTCGCGATTTCTTTTGAAATGCATAGCTCCCGCGGAAAGGTCTATGATCATCGATGCACTGAACCAGGTTGCCGCCGACATGAGCCACTGTATCGGGTTCGTAGAACGCGGAAGTCCAGTCGGCGCCGATCACCTGTACATCAGCAAAACACTGAACACTGGGTAAACGAGGTTCCCTGTATCTTGTCAGAAAATAACTAAATCGACATGCTTATCTTTTTACTTCCCAGCGCTGCAGACAGTAGCTGCTCTTCCTTCCCTGGTCGCGCAACAGTCCAGAATGGACGGGGCCAGAAGGTCCTCATGTTTAGTGGGCCAACTGGATGTTTGGGGAGTAAACGCGAGACGATGAAGTACATCGTCCATTCTTTGGGCCTACGAAACGAGTACAATCGTCCCGATCGGTGAGTCCGCGGACAATCGGTCCTATGAACACGGTTTCCTTACCGCAGAGAACTTGGTCTTTCAGGGACAACTTCATCCAAGTATTCCCGGATAACTTACGACCGGACTTGAAGGCCCTCAACGTGCTCGCCAAGTACTCACTGACCGCTGTGGACATCTCTACCACATCGTTCGACTTCAATAGCATCACTATTCCTTCTCCGGACAAACTAGCGGTGCCAAACAGCGCGTTGTTTATTCCGAATGCGTCCGGTGTCTCATTCGGAACTTTGGCAAGACTTAGCCTCTCGGATTGCCAGGCCCTTTCGTTTCTTTATCCAGCCTCTTGTCGCGTCTCCGCTTGTGCTGACCGTGCGTTTCTCCGTGTTCCTTTATGAATCGATTTGATTGTTAGTATTCATAGGAATTGTTCAACTGAAGGTACATGAAAATATTTTTCAGCTTACTCTGGACAAAGCGGAAGCGCGCAGACACCCACTGTCCCTGCAGGGTCGATTCCTATTGCCCCAGCACTGGTGGCTCCACCTATACCGATACCTCTCGTACCTGTGCTGACCGGTGGTCCGCTAGAACCCGGAAGTAGTCCGGCGCTCGCCGTTGGATTTAACCGTCGTTGATTTCTTCCCTCTCTCTACATGGAATCTGCAAAATCCGTGAACATATACTGAAAGTTTTGGCAGAAAGATACACACCAACACGAACGATGATTATCAAACTTCGCAAACTATTTCCAGAAGAATCTTTTGCAACTTGGGAATTCTTGGACACCATGTAATAGTCTATAGTTTGCATGCTAAGGGAAATAAAATACTCGCTAGCGGCTAACGGAAGACTACCTTAGTCTTCGACGTGTGTCAAGCGATGTTACGCTGCTTCCGTAACATATTGTCGATGTGGTCAACAATTGCCGTAGCCCGACAGCAAAATTTTTGCTGGCTTGACATCACGACGAGGTGCAAGACGAACCTTCCGCCGCTCTCATAACGAAATCTGCAAACACAAGATACCATTGTCAGAACCCTCAAACAGTGCTCTAAAGACAGGACAAAGTGTTTACTACTGATCTGCGTAACGACAAAATCCATCTCGACGAACAAGAATCTGCAAGTCGATGTGTAACGTCGACTCCAGACGGATGACATAATTTATACTGTACAATATATGCACAAGAAAATACACAATATAAGCAACGAGCGAGAAAGAATAACATCACTGCATCAACTAATTTACACTTTTCGTGTCCAGAAAAGATGGATCACTCACTTGGGGCGGTTTCTCGGTACGCAGTGGCCCTTCTGGGTTTTTTAAACTTGACTTCCGCTACTATTGTTTCCAAGTTTCCCTTTACGGCCACCACGGCGGACGAGCTAGAGTCTCGAGCAGTTGCCAACCGGGATATCCGCTATGACGTTTGGTCCAACCCTCAACGAATCCTCTTCCGCCTGGATCCCCTTTACAGTGAGTTGATTTCTCCTCCATCCGTATTCACCTGATTTTTTTGCTGGTTGTCCGAACACCTGGTTGTAGATGAAACTCAAAGGTCCATCATTCTGAATGCCATAAACCAAATTTCCGACGACATGTTCAACTGCGTCCGTTTTGCTCCCTTCAACGCAGTGACGGACTCTAGGGAAGACCACATCGTCATTAGTCCGACACTGAATTCCGGGTAAACATTCCCTGACGGTACAGAAAGAACCCAACATCAGCTCATTCAAAACGTAGGTTGGACCAACTGTATGTGTCTGCAGGATTACGAGTACCTGTTCATCCTTTCCCGGCCGAGTCATCAGCCAGAATGCGCGAGGACAAAAGCTCATTATTTTTGGCGGTGGACCCGGCGGATGTATGCTTACCAAGCGAGATGTGTGAGTAGAAGAAAAACATGGCTTCACATTGATCCTTTCGAAATGAAACGAAGATGTCTGGGATCTGTTTTTAGAATGGCTATCATCATCCCGGTTCTCGGACTGCGTCAAGAGTACAGGTAACTAAGCCAGCCTGTGCCGGGAGATAATTATCATCTTTGGTCTCATTTCACCACTTTACTACGTTTGATCCGTCGTGTGTTACGGCCATGACAAGGACTCGTCCAATTGCAGGAGACCGGATCGCGATACTCACATCCAAGTATTTCCCAACAATATCCGCTCCGGTTAGTGCGTAAAAACCAGATCTCGTAGAACGCTGTTGACCGTCGTAGCCCACAGCAATTCCAACTCTTGCTTTTCCAGAATTCCGCAGCCTGGACTTGCTGAAGAAATACGACTCAACAATGGTTGAGTTTACTTCCCCCTTCGACTTCTTTTCCATCACTATGCCTTCTCAAAGTCGGTTCGTCAACGAGAACTCTTTGCTTTACGTCCCCCGGAAAGAAGGACAGAAGATCGGAGAGTTCGCCCGCTTAAGCCAAGGAGACTGCCAAGGTCTCAAGAAGATCTACCCAACATGCGCTCGCGTAGTCTGCTCCAACCGTAAGTCTTGGCCTAAACTATCACCTAACCCTGTCATATCCGAATCTTCTCTCTTCAACAGCCTACAACATCACGCTTCCGGAAGATGACGCAGAACTAGACCCACTCTCCCTAGGCGTTGCCACCTTCATTGAGAAGAATGCCACAGTAACTCGACGACCTCGCTTTACAAGAAGACCAACGACCACGCGCGACCCGGAACTGCCTGCGAACAACCTGTTTGCCGATGAAGGAACACCTCTCGATCCTCCTTTTAACGGACTAGAATTCTGGCTGGACCCTAACAGACAAAAAACCAATTAACGTCCTGATCATAGCCAATCATTGTTCCTACTACTGCACTTTACTTTTTACTTTCTTGCACCCTTGCCAAAGCTTTCTTTTCTGTTGAATAAATTTGGCTGATATATCATGCTACGGGGATGAGGAACTCATATCTTAAAACATATAACTAAAGTCTCCGGCATAGTCACCATTCCATCTCTTGCCTGCAAGGCACTTATTCGTATGCACACGGTTTCCTTCCTTGTCTGGACACAGCAGCGAGTCTCCATGGCACTCGTAAGACTGGGAAATGCGTTCGAAGATACAGGTGGCTACAACCAAACGAGTCGGCACAGTTGGATCAGGAATCAGTGGCACAATACCTAAAACAGAAAAAAAACAAAACATTGCTCAATGCTCTTTCTTCGGTTCGCTACGGAAGGCCGTTTTACCGTTATCGGCTGTCCATCGTTTGAGGATCGGTCCATTTTTCGGTTGCGTACAGTTATAGTTCCTACTGTTCGCCAGTTCCCCCGAGTCCAGCATCACCCTGGACAACCTCTCCGTACAGTTCCTGCACCCGACTTGTCCATTGTTGTAGTACTCGCACACCACCACTCGTCGGGGCGCCACCGTATACGAGACCATCACGCTATCATCATCGTCCGCGGTGGCTCCTGCTCCACTGCCACGCTGCCCTTGACCAGCTATCCCACGATCACCACGGTCAATGGTCAAATCATTACTCTGTAGGTCTCTGCCCCTGTCAGTTTCCTGGTCTCGATCGTCTGGGAACACCAGCGGCTGAGTTCGTGCACCGTAGTTCCTAGCATCGTCCTCATTGTCGTTGTTATCTCCATCACGAGACCGAGTGCTGTATTGATCTATCACAGCACGTAAGGGTTCTTTGGTGACGGTCAAAAGCTTGGTGGAAGTTCGTGCGCGAGTTGTGCTGAGAGTGGTCTTTCGAGTCATGGTGGTCGTAGTCGTCGTTGTAGTGGTGGTAGTTGTCGGAGTGGTGGTCGGTTGCGTTGAGCGTAACTTCGACCACCATCTGAGTGAGGGAATAATAAATGAATGTAATACGGAGAACGGGACGTGGGCAAAGAGATCGAACCAGATCTTTGTCTGTAGAGGCGCACGTTCCCATTGCTCTGGGCTGAACGTGTGCGCCACTTAGAGAAACGAGCATGTTCAGTTCAATTGCCAGGTCCCAAACTAGAAACTTTCTGAAAATCATGGAGTTCATAACATTTGGAGTTGATTAGGTTGGCGTACTTGTCCAGGCCCAGATCGAATGCGGCATTCAAGGAGCCACTGAAGACTCCTTCCCAGTAGGCGTCCGGGAAAATCTGCCCTCCAATACAATAGAAGGTTCCATTGGTCCGGAAATAACATTTGGCCACAACTTCATTAGGATAAGGGACCCTGCTGTAGTCAGCTGGCACAATGCCTACCAAATGAACTCATCAACGCACCCACAAACACATGTAAATTCCACTGCGTCACCGAGCGTCAGACAAAATATTCATAGGGAAAACCAGACCGTCAATTCGATTACCGCGCGTTGAAAAAACAACACTTTTTTCGCTGTCCAATTTTTCTGCATATTTTTCTGGTCGTTTTTGAAAAGGAAGAATCAACCTTGACTTTCGCTCCAAACGCCGTTGGACTGTTCGTCCACCCCGGGGCAGACTTGCTCCAGTTCCGGCAGCTGTTCCGGTATTCTTGAACCGTCAGCGGACAAGGAAGCTACGGCATCGTTAGAGGAGAAATCGGAAGGTTTGCAACGCAGTCTGCCGCGGCATTCAACGTGTTTGTCACCATAGAATAAACACTGGCCGATAATTGTGCTGTTACTCCCAACCGCACCCACACTCGGAACTAAAAATAACAATCACATTCCCTTCAAGTATTGTCTATACAGAGTAACTCGACTCAAAACCGATCACATTTCATCTCAATCAAATTCAAGGCCTCGATGATCCCCATACCCAATATCGATATTCCGACGAGGAGGATCCCAACCAGCGAAAAACGGTTTGGAATATTTAGATCCATGTTCTCATCCGCCCAAAATCCAACTGACCAATAATTCATAACATGCTTTGCCGCGATCTGCGCGTGTGAAACTCTGCAAGATGGGTTCATTTATGGAATCGGTTGTTTTCCTTTAAATGTAAGTACTCTCGATCATATCAGTCTAGAGATCGTCGCCGGAAATGTTTAGCCATTACGGCTATTTTCCCTACGCTAATCTGACTCAACTTGGCTCTATCCGGTAATCTTCGGCTAGATTATCGAATATAGAAATCGTCCCACAGTTCAAGCTACAATGAACTGTACTGAGCATACTGCATTTCCCAGTCCTTCTACGTCACACCAACAACTTCCTCGCTGTGAAGTACTCGGAAGCCGTCAGCAACGCTGGAAGAAGATTCGTTAGAAAAAGGCGTAGTCAATATTGTTCCTTTCGAATTACATGTCAAAAAACATCAGTTAACCAGTCAAGCATGAACTAATTTTGCGGGTTATGTATCCGGGAACCTGCTGTGCTTAAGGTCAGAGTACAGTACGGTACTCATGAGGCATGTGACGGGAGATGCCGGCTAGTAAGTAAAATGACAGCGTGCGTGATTTGTTGTAATCATCGCAAACGGGATATTACGGACTGGCGATCGATTAGGTCTCCGCTGAGAAGTCTGATTACGGCTGGTGGGCTCCAGCGTTAAGTGCGCCAACCCGCCCCAATGCCTGCTCTAAGGTGGCAAAACTGCCAGAGTTGAAATGCCCTTTTTATCCTCAAATTTTCAATCGATAGGACACAATTACCCCTGCGAGTGTGTCAATTATATCCCTACTCCACCACCTAATAGACTAGCCATCCCACCATTCGCTCCCTCTACGTGCCTGCAGAGCTTGTCAAGATAGCCTGTAGACTTTCCTGGACTCACATAAAATACTTTGTAATCCCACGCTCAGCCTTGAGCACTACAAACTGGTGTGTGCTACTTTAAATTTCGAAGAAATATCGTTGAAAAAAATTCCATAGTGGGAGTGGAGAAACTGCCGTCTTGGATAAAATTATGAGATATTATTGTTGTTTTTTCTTGAATACTTAGTATTCGGTGTGTAAAAATGTTACAAAGAACTCCTCTTGGACTTGACGAAGGCAGGAGACTTGGTGGAATATACGTTTGCTTGGGCTGGCGAATCGCGAACTTTCCTGCGTGTGCAAAACGATCACATAACATTTGAGGGGTTCATTTATGTCTCATTATGTGCACGAGTATTTCCGGTTGGGTGTCAATTGTCATGAGGGACAATCATCCCCTTCATGGTATGGCGCAAGAGCAGATGGTGCTGTTTTTCCGGTACTCAAATACCCAGCACAGTGGGGACGATGTGGGTCGAATTACGTGCTGGATGGAACATGTCAAAACGCCAGGAAATTCTAGTCGCAAGTTGTGAGTATCGACTTTTTAAAAGAAGGAAGAAGAAAAAGAGTTTGAATGGGGCTCTTGGACGACGACGAACGCTAACGTCAGTCGGAGAGAGAAACCAGGGTAAAGTTTGCATAAGGAACATTTGCCTGATTCGAAATGAGGCACATGAGCTGAATCCAGCAGATTGACCAGCTCTCGCCTGCCATGATCGGCATAAACTGTCGACCGGGATCTCTCGCGCAGGGCGCACAGACGAGACGGAAATGTAATGGGAGAAGTGATCAATAAGTCTTTGACATGCAGAGTAGTATATCAGCTAGGCCCAACTTGAAAATACATTCTCCCGCTCGGCGGGATGTATAACGAGGAAGGAAGAGAGTGCTCTGCATATGCTTGTATTACAGTACGCGCCCATGATGGATCTATACAATACACAAAAAGTCTAGCTAAGCCGTATAACTAACTTTACGCGCACACCGCATCAACAGAATCACTTTGCCACTTCTTTTGCCACTAATGAAAAGACGTCAACCATACAATGCCGTCCCATAATCCCTCACTCAACTTTATCGGTATGCCTTCATCGGAAATTTGACATCTCACTCAAGGAAACCAGTTCCCCGTCGTCTTGGTCCTCGCAAAAAACGCGCCTCCGAAGCTAAAGCCTTGGGAGACGAGACTTGATTTCGCTGAATGCTACAAGTGCGCGGTTTGTCTTCCTCGTTTCTTTACGGAATACCCACTACGGAACAATATCTTTCGGCGCTCCCCACTACCTTACGAAAATTACAAGCGTTATGGCAAAGTGTTTCCTCAGACTGAATCCGGTACTAGCTTTGATCAGGTCTAACTGAGGTAAGGCCCTTTTTTATGGTCCCGTAAAGAGCGTGTAATACATCTAAGTTAGTTGGTAATATATTATCTGCTCAGTATCCGCTCAGCAGTCAGGCATGCAAACTACTGTAGGCCTTGAGTACCCTCGCTCTCGTGTAAAGTAATACCTGTCATACGTTCTTTCTGCTCGGGCTCAGTACGGTGTAGAACTCCATAGCGAGCCTTTCCTGTGCTAAGTATGCGTATTCTCAAGAAGACTGCATCGCACAAAATAAACGAAGTTAAAAATCGGAGATGCAGATTGGAATATTGTACTGTCCATGAGCGCGGAAAACGCATCCGGTTCTCTCGTTAGTCGAGACTTAATGTGTTTCGAAATATTTGTATGCATATGAGCCCGTTATCGACTAAGTTTTCGAAAATGATATCCGTACTACAGTACACCGTTGTCGCTAACAACGCAAGATGGACGCGCCTTTTTCTTGTGCTCAACAACACGTGCTTTCTTGATGAGGAAAATTGAGGAGGAAATTATGCTGTCGCGAAACGATCCGGGTGACTGAAGCAGGAAGCGGTTATGCAACATCACTTACCTTTTCTCTCACGCTATTCTTGAAATTAGCTTGAACTTCGAACTAAATGATCTTCATGTTCCAGGACGCCCTCCCACAATGACACGGACAACCTTGCCCGATAGAAGCACCCTGATGAGAATATTCTTCCATCTTACGGTTTTCACGCTGGGCTTTACGACAGCTGGTATGAAAATTCTCACTCCATCCCTCCTTCCCTTTTACTGCAGGAATATAATTTAATGTAAATATGAATATAAACTGGGTATCCTACAGTTCCGCCCATGCCGCAAGGTTCGATGAGGAGTACAGCAGAAACAGGCCTTTCGACCGGACGAGCACCACGAATAATTGAGCATCCATCTGATCTGATAGTACCTCGTAACGAGCCAGCAACTCTTCACTGTCGAGCTGACGGAATCCCTAACCCTCAAATTTCATGGTTCAAGGACCATGGAGAGCTCGTTGGCAGCTTGCCTGCTAGTCATGCACAAGATAATGCAGCCACGCGAAAACTAGATGGCGAAGCAGCGCTCGATCCTCGTATCGTGCAACAAAATGGCGCCTTGTTCTTCACGCGCGTCTTGCATAACCGGAAGGGCAGCAGAACAGACTCTGGCATATACTTCTGCAAAGCAGTCAATCAGTTTGGCGAAGTCAGAAGCAACAACGCAAGTCTTCAAGTTGCGTGTAAGTACTTGACGTCCTGATTGCGGAAGTCCTAAGAAGTGCCCTGGAAGCCTTTCTACTTCTTCCCTGATTTTCTGTTTAAGCTTGAGTATTTTTCAGTTCTCCAACCGTATTCCCATACACTCACTTGTTGGCATTTTTACCTTATATCCGCCTTCTTGCACCGTCGAATTTTTCAGATATTCGAGACGACTTCCGGCGTCAGCTAAATGGGACTATCCTTACACGAGCCGGTGAATCCACCCAGCTGGACTGCAATCCTCCACGTGGCTTTCCCATTCCGAAGATTTACTGGAAGGCACAAGACGGCAAACAAGTGAAAACGGCTGGTCGATTCACATTGACTGGAGAAGGTAACTTACTCATCGATAACGTCAAGGCGGGAGACGCCGGAGACTACACCTGTGTTGTGGAGAACCTGGCCGGACAGCGAGAATCCGCACCCGTCACGCTCCGAGTCTTGTCTGCCCCTTCGGCGCTGGTACCACCACATGACATCACGGCACTGGCAGACGATAATATCGTGCTGGAATGTAAAGCGAAGGGGTATCCGGAACCCATCATATCTTGGAGGAGGAACGACAGTCGACGAGCTCTGTACAGCAATCGGATCACCAGCCAGGAGCCAGGAGTTCTGCGGATCAGCCGCGTTACAACTTCTGATGAAGGAATCTATATCTGTCAGGCAGAAGTAAGACATATCAGAACACATTTCCGAGCAGGTCCAGCGGAAGTCAAAACTCTGGGAAACGCGAGAATACGAAAAGAGCGATATGACGAACTCGCTGTGACGTTATGGCCAATAAGGACATGACCTCACACTGTAATTCAAATTGAGATACAGTAATTTCGCTGCGAACTTGCCAATAATTTCTTCCCACAATATCTCCGTACACTGAACTATTCTGGCATTGGGTTGAGAGGTGCTTTACGCGTCTTACTTTCTAGCATGTTTCTCTTTGTAGAATACGATCGGCTCAACGACGATAGGCTCGGCGACGGTAACAGTCCATACACGGCCAACTTTCATCGTGCCTCCTCAGGATCAACGCGTAGTGGTGAACGCCGATGTCTCCTTGGACTGCTTGACCAGCGGAATACCAGCACCAGCAGTATTCTGGACGAGAGAAGGCAGCCAAGCGTTGATGTTCCCTAACCAGCCAAACGGGCGTTTCTTGGTCCAATCCGACGGCACGCTGACCATCAGCAATGTGAAGATCGAAGATGCTGGATTCTTCGTTTGTTCTGCCCTCTCCGTGGCGGGATCTGCCATCGCTAAAGTGAAGCTGTATGTAACCTGAAACTATACGAAACTTGTGATAAGCAACGTGGAATGAGAAGGATTTCGTTCGCAGAGAAATTTCCGAAGTGGCAAAATCGCCATTTCCTGTGATACTAGTCGGTCCTGCCAATCAAACACTGGCAATCAGCTCGGTTGCCTTTCTGCCGTGCAGAGCGTCCGGAACGCCCTCTATTCGCTGGACAAAGGATGGCGATGACGTCACGGCGGAACGCCATCCTCGAGCCAGAATCCTGGACACTGGAACGCTACAAATTTCCGACCTGCGCATTACAGATTCTGGGATCTACACCTGCATAGCTTCATCTGTCAATGGAAGAAGCACGTGGTCAGCTGGCCTGATAGTGGACTCCCCAGCCAATGGACATGTGATGTTCCACCGGATGCCCGACATCTCCAGTCTTCCTGGTAACATTTCCATATTTCAGTTTCCAAAACTTTTCATCGGCGTTCGAGTTGTTTATTTCCATTGTGAATACGTACGTTTATCATCTAACGATAAAAGTGCATATTGTATTCTGTTCCGCAGATCCACCCTCCAAGCCACAAGTGGACAATGTGACCGAGAAATCCGTCGAGCTCACCTGGAAGATCGCACCATCGACCCATTCTGACGTGAGCATCTTGAAACTATACAGGGTGGAGTATTTCGCTTTCGACAATCCGAAAGGTTGGATAGTCTTCGGGCAGCCCACGAGCTCGAGCCAACTCGTCATCTCTTCTCTTCGTCCGGATTCTTCTTACGTGTTCCTCGTTCGTACTCTTACATCAGCCGGTCTCTCGCAACCAAGCCCGCTGTCGGACATCGTCAGGACCATGAACACTCCGAGACAGATGCCAGACTACGACCTGTCGGAGATCCGTTTAAAGTTCTCTGTCAGGATGGTACAGCTGTTGGAGGTCCAGGCTACCTCTTCGGTGTCATTGACGATTGTGTGGAAAGTCATCCAAGATGAAAAACTAATCGCTGGGTATTACGTCAAATACCGCGAGCACTTGCTGTTCAAAGGCAACTATTCCATTGTCACGTTCCATCGAGGCAGTGGACATTACTCATACACGCTGTTCGGTCTGAAGAAGTTTACGCAGTATGAAGTGACACTGATCCCGTTCTACAAAGACATTCAAGGGAGAGACAGCAATGTCTTGATTGGACAAACATTATCCGATGGTAAGACTGGAATATCAATGCAGGTATTTTAGTTGATGGTTAAACTTTTCTTTCGTTTCTAGTACCTGATGCGCCACCTGAGAACGTGCGGGTCTCGATAATCAACACAACGACGTTGCAAGTGAACTGGCATCCGCCTGCATCGACGCATGTGAATGGGAACTTGAACGGGTACAGGCTGCTGATAATACCGACAGGCGGAAGTCCGCAAGAGAATGACGTTCACGTACCGGTTTACCTCATTAAAAACGTCTCCTCAACTGACGAAAGTAGCTTGAGTGAAACTGTCTCGAACCTGGTCTCGGGGATGCGTTACCGGATAACGGTGGCTGCGCGAACTGATGCGGGACTTGGACTGTCAAGTCGGCCCCTCTACGTCCGCATGGGTAAGTAAATATCCAAATTCCAATTCTATGTTTTGGGTTATCGGAAGAGAGAAGTACCAGAAAGTTTTCGTCATATGAAAACATATTCATAATTTTCAGAGCGACCGGTTTCCGGTACGGTGGATCTTCTGCAGGAGCCTTGGTTCATCAGCGTCCTGTCTTCCGTCTTGGTCCTCTGCATGCTGGCTATCGGTATTCTCTTCATAATACGACGACGCCAAATGGCCCTTCAACTCAAAGCGTCAAAGCTGCCGGCTTATAATTCGCCAGGACCCTACCACCCATACATTCGCCCTTCCGATAGTGGCGCACTCCTTCCCAACTCCATCATGGGTTTCCCGTTCGTGCCATCTACACCTTATACCGACCAGCGGACATCGACAGTTCGACCAAGTGACTGGGCCTCCGTCTGTGCAACAGAAGTCGACTTCCGGTCACAGGGATGTCAGTTGAGCAATCGAATGTTCATCGGCAATGATCAAGTGGTGCAGTATCAACAGCCTGAATGTCCAGTCCATGGTACCATTCGCCACTCGCACAACCTTCATGAAAGATTGGCCAAAGCAGAGACAGGCGAAAGTAGCCTGTCGTCTTATCATTCGCACATGTACTCCAACCCGGAAACGGCCAGTGTACACAGCCGTCACTCTTCGTTCGATAAAGCACAACAGGACTTCGCGTACGGGTTGAAGGCCTACGAAGACCGCATCCTGATGGAATGGAAGCAGTTTCTCCCGCCACCTCCACGCTATCCACCTTCGCTTCCTTCAACAGACAGGAACTCTCCAACTTCAGAGATGGATGGAAATCCCGAGATGGACGACGACCAGTTGGGCGACTATGATTTCGCTAGACGTTTGAGCGATCTGCGTCATCAGTACGAGCTCGCTCTGCGTATAAGAGACAGCCAGAACGTGCTGAGTCCGCTGGACCAGCAAGGCATGGATCTTCATCAAAACGATATACTCCTGCGCCGCGGAGTCAAAGAAAGATTCTCCATTGTAGCTTCACAACGTCCAGGAAGCTTGATAAGAACTCGGAGCTTTGATTCATGTGTAAACAACGAGGACGCCAGAAGTATAGGTAAGCGTACAACTTCCGGTTGCCTCTTTATAGAGCCCGTTGTTTACAGCCGTGTTTGTTACTGACGGTAACGCACCTGTATCGTAGGAGGAAGTAGTGATGATCAAACGGACGATGTGAAGTACATCGACGAAGGAGTCAACGAGACTAGTCCTTGCCTAAGCTCGGAGGCGTCTTTCTTCCTTGAGAAACCTCCGCCACGTCAGAGTATCCAATTACTGAGACAACGTTACTCCACTGAACTTCCGGCCATGCCGGAAACCCACATTGTTCCTCATCATGCTCAAAGAATAATCAACGGACTTCAAAAGCCGTTCCAAAGAATCGGCAACGCTTCAGGTAATTCATTGCGGTGTATCCAATAATGTTATTCACAGTGGGAGTGAAGCTTTTCACTGTCCATTTCAGAAGCAGGTGCGCAAGTCCGGTTTTCGAAGCCGCTCATCGCAGAGAAGCCAGGTCACATGTTTCCTTCCACACTGCCGATGAGAAGAAGTTCAACCAAAGAACTCGTCAACGACCAGCGGGATACCAATGGTCGGAAAAAGAAGATTAAAGTCCCCAGAAAACGGCGACCCAAGACAGTGAGACAAGTCCAGCAAGGAAGTTCAACTGTCCCGGACTGCTGATAAAATTCGAAGTCTTCCAGCCGAAATTCTGGCTGAACTTCCCTGTGCACCCCTAAGATACCATTCCATGTTAACAATGAAACTTTATTTCATGTACGTAGACACAAGATCCGAAATGGATGGCCACGAACAGATTCACGAAGAGTAATCAAAGCGACAGAGACTAAGACAAGAGGACAGTGAGAGTGAGGTTCGTATGTTGAGTACTGCATTAAAGTAAAACTGTAGGAAAGATTTTTTAGCGAAACAACTTGCCGAATATGACCAAGCAAAGTACAGTACGTACTACGATCGAGTCTGAAGCGCTTGGAGTTTCCCAAGCTTACAACCAAATTCGCTTCAACTAAAGCATCTTACGACATTACCAGATTGCGAAAATTCTACTAAACTAAGCTCATCGTCTTTCGCTGGGGTAAAATCTTTCTGTGTAAAACTAATTATGGGCGAACTTCAACGTGCTTCCGGCTCTAAGCGTTACTTCATCATTCAGCGACTCTGTTTTGATGAGATTTCATATGGTGTTGCTTAACTTTAACAACTGACGTTTTCGTTTATGCCGCCATTACTCGGTCGACGACATCGTTGCAGTCTTCCTTGGGACAGTTCTCTAGCTTCATTCCGCAGTCCATACATGTGGTGGCATGTCCACACCACAACATGATGCAATTCGGAGGCTTCACTTTGCATATAATGCACTTACTGGTCTGATGATTCTCGTCGGCCTTGGCCGCTGCATTCGGAACCTGAGTCTGAGTTCGTGCTACAGGTACTCCGTTAGGCCCATTGGCCGTTGAAGGAGCATTTGGCAAAGAATCGACTAGGCTGGCCATACCGAAGCCCGCCAGTGTGGCCACGTTGAATCCCGCTTTGAGGTACGCCGGAAGTGGACGTGTATTAGCCTTACACTCCATCTGCACATATTCCAAAATTAGATGAAAGAAAAACAAACCTCATTTCGAGGGTCGGCAAACGGAACGTACACATCGTTATCTCCAGTGGCGCACGCTACTAGCTGACAACGATAGATAGGTGAGCCACTTGGGCCAACGATCTTGTGAGGTTCGTTTGCCGGTCTGTCATGTAATCATCGTAATGGAAACCGTACCTGTCTTCCCAAAACTTGTATGTAGTGTAGGTTGCATATGTAGTCAGCGTCGTCAGTTCTCTCGTACTCAACGTAAGCGAACCCACGATGCTTGTTTGTCTTTTCCATCAGCGGCATCTGTATGTCGCGAATTCCCCCGACAGTGTGCTCCAACAGGGCATCCTTCAGGTCCTGAATGGTGGCCTGGTTGGAAATGCCTCCACAGTACACCTGGTAGGGATGGGGGAAAAGGTTTCGAGGGAAGGCCTGCTTGTTCTCCGCTCGTCGTTGTGCAGCCTCACGAGTACTCTGCAACGAAGAACTTGTGTGTGGATACTTGTACTGCGGAAGCTGGAAAACAATTTCACAAAATTAACTTCATAACTCTTTTATGCAAAAACAACGTTAGATTCCAAATAACAAACAAACAAGCGTAGACTAGAAAAGCAGAAAGACTTACGGCAAAAGCTTTCGGATAAACCGGGAACCGATCAATGATATGCTGAGCAGTTGCCAACACCTTCGTCGCGGATTCAGGATTGATAAAGCGAACTATGGCCGTTGCAGGTTTGTTTGGATAGGGCGTCTTAATTACGTCTTGGACATGACCAAAGTTTTCAAAGTACACCAACAACTGCTGTTCCGACAGCTGACTAACGTTCGGAACAAACACCTTTCTGGAAATGCAAGAAAGATACGTTAGTCGGATGATTATAAGGAGTAAAGAAATCTATCTCGAAAGTCTTACAAGTTATCTGGAGCGGGATCCTTCTTCGACAACGGCGCAGTAAACCCTGTGGTACTGTTTACCAATGCGAGCTGTGGCTGCGCACTGGAAGCAACAGCTGGTAGAGAGAAATAGTTCTGTCGAACATCACCTTTCTCCGAATCGAACTGGATACTTCCAGCTGGTTTGCTGATCAGAGCATCCGAGTTGCCAGAGCTGGAGTGGACCGGATTTCCGAGCGAAACCTGACTTTCATTCTTCTTAACACTGACTTGATCGCTTCCGTTTGTCGTAGCCTTAGGTCCCGCAAACGATGCCACAGAAACATGGTCACTCTTCGAACCAGCAATCTCGATCCCAGGCTCGATCACGTTAAGCCTAGAAAAAAAGTAGTAGTGATTTCTAATTGGAGTAGAAAACGTTCGAAACCATCAGGGCACACAAAAACAGAACGCACTTTTCGATGATATCGTCTTGGATGCCCTTATTAAATTTCACGATCTTTTTCTGCAATAAAATTTACAGTAAGAATATTGCACCGTAACAACTGGTCAGATGAAAACAGAGAGTGTACGGCTGTACGCGTGAGAGGAAGACCGGTTTCGTTCGATGAATTATAACGTACCGATGCAGCCAATAATTTTAACAGCTCTTCCTTCGTGTTTCCCGCTTCGAGTGCACCCTGGAAATCCGACTCAAGCTCGTCTCGGTGCTCGAGGATACCTGCAGACGAACAACCATGTCGATCTCAGCCAGTCGAAAATTATATCGTCTTTCTTCCTTGAGTCATGCTACAACGCTCGTACCAGCGTATCTTGTTCGAAAGACTCCTTCTTTTCCTGCCATCTTGAGTCGTTGTGTGAAGATATCTCCTACTTTCCGGCTAAATTGGACTTGGATACTACAGCACAGATGATAGATCTACGGGAAAAACAGGATCTCCTTTCATTGCCCACCTACGAAAAACATCTAGATCACCAAGATAAGAGCACATAGCGCAGTTTGATCCTGCAGGACTATTAACGGGCATGCTCTGACGACTCACCGTAGACTTCGGTTGCTGATGGAACAGGGCAAGTGGTGGCAAACAGGATGAGATCCGTTACATCGCGAGAGATGGTCAGGAGCCGGAACAAAACCCGTTATATGGCGGACATCTTTGCACTGCCGGGGCAGCCTGGCACAGCTGATCAGTCAGCTGATAACAGATGGAGGGTGACCCTCCATGAAGGGGGCAGATTGAAAATTCCCTAATAGCTGGATCGGGACCGTAAACGGGTAAACAATTCGCGGGGCGGCACCCTAACGGGTACTGTTGCCGCCGAGGGAGGCTAAAAGGGAAGAAAACGGGAACTGGGTTTATGGCAGCGCGTATCCCAAGTTCCCAACCATTGAATTACTCCCTATGACTCAGAATACAATGCTATAGCCTTATTCCCTTCTTTTGTTACCTACTTTCGCTTCTTCTCAGTCACATCCCATTCACAAGCTTATCTCCACTAATGTTGTACTTTGCCCTTCACTGGGCAAAGCAAAGTTCAGCAGGGGTTTCAAACACAAACTTACGAACAAAACCAGCTCCGCAACGACAGCTCGTGCCTAAAAATCCCATGTTAGACCCACCTGAAGTGGTTTGACATGGGATAACATGGTATATCAAGTCGCATGCAAGGTTGTATTACTAAGCTATGCGAGCATTACGTTAATAGCCTCACACTGTATCGGCGGCAACAATTACAGAACTGCTTGCCCTAAAGGAACCTCACGGCTCGAGCGGAGTCGAGCCGTTGGGTAACCAAAATTTACACTACTGCGACCGCTCGGCTCGCCCATGGCAGTTAAACTAGCTAGTGGTTCTGACCACTGAGAAGGCCGAGCAAAGGAGGCAAAAGATTATAGGCCACACACTTCTACTGCGTTACGTTGCAGTTGCGAGTAGAACGTTTCTGTTGCCCGGATCAAGTTATGCATTTGTTTTCAGTACAGAGCTTGCGATATGTTAAAGGTCGAACAATCTGATCGTCCATGATATCTCGACAGACTTAAAAAGGGCCTCGCTTCGCTCGGCCTGATTAGCACTGTGAATTCGCTAATTTCCCGTAATTCACTAATCACTCTTCCCAATTTCCCGTTTTCTGTCGGAAGTGTCGATCTCTCGGCTACCTTGAAAGGTGTAGTAACCTCTTCCTTGTACACCCAACGGCGCTGAATGTAAGGTGTAACCATCTTTGTCTTTTCGGGCTTCCCGGCTCGGTTTCGTATGTTGTGGAGCATTTCATGCCTGATGCCTCTTGCTCTTCATAGGTGAAACCTGGGATTTCCTCTATAGCTAAATCTGAATGCCGACACGAAGAGGACTTTTGGGATACTAAAGACATTGTTGTCTTCGACCTGCTGGCTCTCTTGATGTGCAGTTTGCTCCGAAACTTTATCCTGTTGACCACCAGGCTTGGCTGGCGTTCCAACGCTTCCTTCGCCATCCGCGGTACCAAGATGTGCTCCACAGCAGATACGAGTGGGATCGATGTTCAAGGACTAATGACAGACAAGTTAACCAGACAGTTCTCCCCTGCGAAGCTCGACGTGATCAACGAAAGCTACATGCACAATGTTCCCAAGGGCGCACAGTCCCACTTTAAGGTGATTGTTGTTTCGGATTTTTTTAAGGGGCAGAGTCTAATCAACAGGCATAAGGCCGTCCAAGAGACGATAAAGGATGAAATCGCCAACATGATTCATGCCATCAGTATCGTAGCGAAGACACCGGAAGAATGGGAAAAGACGAACCCGGGAAGCCTGAAGAGTCCAGCGTGTATGGGAGGCATGAAAGCTGAAGCTGCTCAGAAGGCCTGATTTCACATTGTAACCTTAAATTTCCCAGTTTCCTTCCTTTTGTTACCTGCAGAAGAGTCTAAAGAATCCAGGTTCAAAAATGGCTATTTGATTTATTTGTGAGTCTGTTCCAGTCTATTCCAAAGACAAGATGAATGATTCGATAAAGTTGAAACGATAATCTTGGTCCAGCATGAACCGCAGTGGAATGATGGACTGGAATCTGGGTTCGACGTGAACTATCAGTACATGATATGAAATATGACACAGTAAATTGCAGATTTCAAATTACGACATGCATCTAACGAGTTTTAGAAGACAGAATGGAATGAACATAACCTTGAATGATAAAGAGATACAACCTAAAAGCGTAAAGCTAACCGGGATGAAATCGCATGAGACTCGCCGCTGGTTGAAGGCGAAGGACTGACGGAGCCTTCCGTTCCGCTGTCAGTGACAAAGTCTTGGTTGACCGTATCGGCTTCTCCACTTTCGTCGGTGTCGCCAGAGGAGAAGCTGTAGAAGTTTGAGTTGTCTTCGTCAGAGTCGTCTTCCTCGCTCTTCTCCTTGTCGTGGGTGACTGCTAGCGGTGACTGTCCGGGAGGAGTTCCGGTATCGAGCGGAGGACTTCCAGGACTTTGAGGGTCCTTCGAAGCGGTCTTTGGATGATCACGTTCGGAAATGTCGATGGGATTCCCGATGTTGCCTAACATCTTGATGAAGTCCAGAGCTGCGAAGTGTTTCGGAGTGGGCGAACTTTCTGGTGCTTGCTTTATCAGCTTCCTCATCACAGACTACGACAGAATGTAATCGTAAAAAAAACCCGATCGGGTGGCCGGCAAAACAGATTGACCAGACTGTTTCCATCAGTGGTGCACGCTCCTAGCCAACATCGCTGAAGACGTGCGCCACTTAGAAGAACGATCTGGGCGAGCTTGTTCGCCGAGCTCCCAAACATCCAGGTTACTGTAGTTTTGAATTTAACCGTCCTGCTTAGGTTTAATCGAACATACTCAAAGATTTTAGCACGACTTGATCTATCTGCTGGCGAAAGGAAAAACTTTCTATTACCGAAGGAAGCATTGTTGCTGGTGTGAAGGCCGGTCGGACGATACCAAAGTCCGCCAAGAGATCTTCAGCGTAGCACACGCCGAAATGTGTGGGATCAAACTCGCGTCTAAAAGCTGAAGAATACAAACGGTTGAAATTAAAAACAGTCACGGTCGAGAAGCCGCATCGCTGACGAAGGTCCTCCAAGTCTCTTAGGAAGCGACGCTTTTGCGCGGCATGCGTCAGCGCTAGCAGTCGGTTGGCTCCCGTCCCGATGACCTATTGATAGGACAGCACTCGCGATGAAAGTGGAGCAGTATCATGAAACAGGCTGTAGGAACTTACATGAAACGTGGTGGAGAACATTCCCAACAGGTCGATGAGACGAGTACAGCCAAAGTCCGCCACTCGGCAGGTCTTTCCGTAGTTCATACGGTAAGTCTGGACGAACTCTCCAAAAGGCAAGGTCGACCGACGTTGGGTCAACAGCATGTCGTGAATTTCGCGCCGGAAACGACGAAACTCCATCGAGCTGTCCTCGGTGACTGCAAGGAGGAAGTATCAGACATCATTAGAGCTACCAACCAGAAAAGCGTTGAACAAAGATATTCTCGTGCTTTGCTTGTCTAACCTATCGTACAAGCTTACTGTCAGGTTCCTAAGGACCAAACGGGGCACACTTACCATTCAAATCGGGCGAGTTCAAGACGATCTTGCGGCTTTCGTACGGAAGCTGCTTGAAGCTGACGTTCTCCACGCTACGAAGAAGCTGCTCCAAGTAGATACCTCCACTCTCATCCTCCTCCAGGGTACCGAAGTGGACTTGGTAACAGTTTATGAACCTGCAACAGCACGTGCGCCTGTCAATAGACAAACAGCGAAGTTAGATTTCTTGACGGTTGCTGGAACTTACGAGTTTACGTTCATCGACCCTCCATGAAAATTCAACAACGCCAACACATTCTCGCGAAACTTAACAAGGGGAACACGAAAACAGGTAACGGAAACAGTAGCATTTCGGGTTATAAAACCAGGAGCCGGAGGATTAGGGAAACACTTGGTGCAGTACGCCAACTGCTGCGTATCAAGGCATCCCTGTAAGAAAAATTACTCAATCAAGAGAAAAATTCAAGATTTCAGTCCAGAGTCAACAGGACCACTCAATCATTCCGCACCAGCACAGGGAAAAAAGAAATCATGAGTTAGTTAGCAGAGAAGTCCTGCAGAAAGTCTCACCACAGCTGTGGTCTTACCATGCTAGCCAGATGTGTTCGCCATGTCAAAGCAGCGGGCAAGAGTCGGACCATCTGAACTCCGTTTTCCGTAAACCGCTCGACGATCTCCGGCATCTTCATCAGCTCTGAGATACCTAGCGATAAGTCATACCTGGATAAAGAAACCATATATTAGAAATACAGTCATAAAAAAGAACCGTCTAACGCAACTTTTCGGGTGGAATCAAAGGTTCAGAATACTCATTCGACTTCTTACTGTTCCTCGAAAATTCGAGTAAGTTCGGTCAACGGTAACCTCTGCTTGTTAAGATTCACAAAGACCTGAGTAACTGCTTCCCTGAAAATAGGAGCAAAAGGTTGACCGACATTACGAAACAAACTTCCAAGTTCGATCGTTAACAGCTCGTACTTGTAAGATACTGGAGGAGGCAAGTTCGGATCCACTTCCGAAAACTCCATGCTGCGTCCGAAGAATGTGGTTCTTTGGAACATCTTGACCACGTTCCTCATGTCAGCAACGGATGGCACCACAAGGTGCCCATTAATGCTTCCAAACATATCCGACTCGACCGACAAGTGAATAATCTGGAAGAAAACAGACGTTTTGAACTTCCTCATCCTTGAAAATGAGCAGTGCAAAAACGGCCTGCTTACCAGTACATGACTTTTCAAAAGACGGAAGAGACTCTTCTGCAGCTGCTCCTCGTCGTAGTCTCGATTCAGGCGAAGGATGTAGATGCTGACTCCTTTCCTGGGCTCGTCAAAGTGATAAGGAAGCTGGTAAGGTCTCGACGGAGGCGTCGGCATCTCCCACGGAGACTCCATCTCCTCATCATGCATCCAAACTTTGAAGAATCGTCGAGGCATGGTAAACCTGATCACCCGAGGAGGATGACCTACGGAAGGGATTGAGGTGAAATTCGGACAGGCAATATGGACCGGAAAGATGAGAGAATATCAGGAAGGCTCGATTGCTCCTTATAGATCAAGATCTCCAAAACGTGAAACGTAAACTGATCGCAACCTCCTCATGATCCATGAGAAAAGATAGGACATTGCCCAGTTGAGGGCGGTGACGTCAGCAAAACACGCAAATCGTGACTGACAAGGACATTCTCCCTCTGGACATTTGGAATGGTGGAAGTCACTCCTAACCAGCGTTCCGCAGGAGCCTGCAGATGAACTTGAAGAGCCCAGAAGAAAGGGGAGTATTCACTTCGGCCATCAGACGATATCTCAAGGATGACGGATTTTACCCTCGGTGAGGGGTCTCACGGTGTGGTCTTTCGGAATCTCCAGCTCTAAGCTCTCATACGAAGACTGTTTGTTTCTCGCCCTGCTGACAGCCTTTGGACGCTTTCCCGACGTAGTTAAAAGACTTTGATTTCAACTACTTGGGAAGATTTAGTTCTTTCTGCATCCGCTATTTTGGATTCTTCGAAGATCATTGAAGAAAGTCCACTTTATTATTTTGCTGCGTTCCGGCGTACTTTCTTCCTTCTGGTGCTCAGTTTTGTTACCTTTCCTGTATTATACACTGATTCGGTGAGTGCTCCGTCACAGCAAACTCTCTGTACCGCCATGAACACTGCTGTTCTGGACTCGATTAAATTTAGTCAACAAAGACAACCGGAAATTCTTGTATTAAAAATTCAAAGTTGGTGAACATTGATATTGTCGTGAGGAAAACGGGCGAAAACTACTTCTATTATTATGGAATTGAATTACAACCAAGATAAAAAAACCAAAGTTGAAACAAGAAAACTATAAACAGCTAAAATCTACTATTGAGCTACTCTCGCATCATCAATCATTAATCGAAAAACCCACCGGAAGTGTTCCATCATCCGAATACCCTACTGCCCGAAACTTCACTCCACTAGGAATAACACAAGTTTCGGCTTAATAGCGCTACTCAGGATCGACTCTTTCCACGAAGCCCGCTGCCCTTGACGAGACATCCAAACGTGTCATGGGAATGACGGCAGTGCCTGGCGTAGTTTTCGCCTCCTTCGACGACCTCGCTCGATCCCGGCTCTTTTCTCTACCTGCAGACTTCGAACTTGATTTCGGTCGAGAATAAGCAGTTTCTCCGCCATGGTGGGACCGGGGAATGGACAGAGATTCGTGTATTATTGCCGGTGAATTTGGTCCAGTTGATCTCGAGGGCGCGAAAGACATGCGTATCGCCCCAGCCTACGAACATTTAGCTACTTCACTAGAAATTCCATGCAACTGGCAACTCGGACGAAATTACTGGCTCTACGGAATACGTTAAGAAAGGATGAAGTTAGTGCGTAAACATACGTCATTGGTTGATCCAGGAGCATTCGCGTAATTGGGATGCGCCGTACCCGCCGGCAGATCCAGTAAAGTATTGATAGCCGTCAGCTTCAGTTCCCTTATGCGCTCCTGGTTCTTACGAACCCTTGTTGAAGCAGCCATCGCCCGAATGGAGTCGTCAAATACCACTCTGGAAACAAATCGTTTTAGACTAATTCCGATAAGATTTTTATGAGAATGCCTTCAAAGCACCTCATTAGTGCCTCGAAGCGGTTGTCCATGTTCCAAGGTGCGTCACTGATGGAACTAGAAATCTTTTGCGGAAGCTGCATCTGGACTTGGAAGAAAATGGACTTGACCAAGGTCTTGCTTTCGGTGCCCGACAGAGCATTCACGTCGTGAGAGCGATGGTTGGACGGGTTGGTCGCCAGCGAGCAGCAGCAGACAATCTTCTCTCTTTGTTCTTTCTCATTCAGCAACTGAACACTGGGCAGCACATACGTCTCTTTCACCACCGCATAGCCCAATTTCCGATTGTCCGGTTCAACGAACAGCATCTGCCACTGGTGTACTATGAGGAACCTTTTCACCCATTTCTCTTCGTCAGAAGGACAGAGAAGTATCTGAGGAGGTCGAGCTGTGGCGTTGAGAGAGGGACGGGTGGCGAGATGGGTGTGAAAGGGTACCACAGTACAACTCAAAATAGTATCACAGTTATTTATGTCAACCACGTCCCCGATCTGGACAGACTGGAAAGGAGCGGGCATTTCTTCGGTCGAGGAGGTCTGCAAAAGTCCTTTCAGGTAACCGGAAGCTTCTTTTCCGGTGTCGCTAGCCGGCTCGGATGAGTAAGCCTTCTGTACCTAAAAGAAGAGTGGAAAGTTATAACGAAATGTATAATCAGAGCCTACGCAAACAATCTCGGTAAAATCGTTTTTTCAAGTGGCGCACACTACAATCCAACAGCACTGAAAACGAATGCCCCTTGAGAAATCAGTCTTGTTGAGTTTGCTTTCCGAGCTTCCGAATTTCAAAGTGCGAAAGAAAGCTCAGTTAAGCTTGGAAATTTTAATTTCCGTACAATTTATTTTGAGTTTTTGTACCTTGTTGGTTAATCGTCGGAGTATGAAGAAGATCCGCAAGTAGTACCGGCATTTCTCGTCCAAACTCAAGGGCCACCGTTTACACAAGTCTGGAAAGCCTTTCTCTTGGGCGGCGGTGGGAACTTTGGCGCTGACAGGCCTAACGACCTCCGCTGCTGACAATGTATCTGAGGTTATCTTCCAGGAGACAGGTCGTGGACAGCAGCCGATTAGGACGGCGATTTCTTTGTCGAGCAGTTTCTCCAGATGGATCCCTTTGGCGAACTGACGCTGAACGTGAACCTCGAGTTCGACCAGACCAATGAATGCATCGTCGTTCTGAGGGAAGCAATTTCTGATTAAAGGAACACCACAATAATCTAGAGTAGGACAAGAACAGTACCTTGAAGAACCTTCGTAACAGCAAGCAAGACTGTTCTCTTGCGTCGAGCAGCACAGCAAGATGTTGATCTTCCAGCGAGCCAAAACTTCCTCCGGTGGTGCATTCGTCGATGAAAATGCACGCGAGCCGTAGAACGATCACACGACATATCGAGAAACCTGTGATCATGATAAAACAGAAACAAGGTTACGTGACTGAATAAAGCATAATGGCCACAAAACTACCAAGGTAAAAAACTTACCGGAAACGGCAATCCGTTGGACCAAAGAAACTACAGTTGACAGCTGCAGCGGCATATCTAGCATGCTGTTCACCTTCTCATCAGACTTCCTGCAGAGGTCCATGAGCACAATCAGAAAGATCAAAGCGAACAAAGGCAAGCGATCGTCGAACGGAAGCATCTTATCGTTCGTATCGAAGAGCGAAAGGCACATCACCAACCCACGACCCAACAATACCGCATCCGTGAGTATCAGCGATATGTTGGTTAAGTTCAATGCAACAAAACTGAGCAGAACTAATGAGAAAATTATTTCTATCACAAGGTTGTGTCGTACGGCAAGATCATGGTTCTGCCGGAGTGCCACGAGGTTGTTCGAGATGGGAAGAATGAGGAATGGCAAAACGTACGACTGGGAAATATCTGACCGGACACGGGAGTTGAGAGGTTCGACCCTCAAGTCGAGAAGGTCGTTGAGGTACTGCACATATTCCATGTGCTCGACCATCATATCCTGGAATGCGTTCCCCCTGGGAAAATGCGACATGCAGTTAGAGTTTGACATCACACGTCAACATGTATGGCGATCCAGGAACGATAAGTCGACCACACCATTTAACGGTTAGAATCAATAGGTGACCGACTTATTATTGTTGCTCTACAAAGAAAACAAGCCTTACTGCTTTTGTTGGTCACTCCAGGCTTCGACTGCACGTTGTTTCAAACCGATCATATCTTCAGCATGATCGGAGGACGATTCTTGATACAAAGACTCATCTCTGAATCCTTCGATCAAGTTGCTCTGGTCCAGGAACGTCTTCATTCGTTCAATCTGAGACGTCAGAATGGACAGCAGACATTCGAGAAGTTGACGAGGTAACTCGGGACTCCTAATGTAGCTCCTGTCCGGCGAAGTCAAATCCCGAACTCTAAAACAGTTCAGAACGACAGTTCGTGCGGCTATTCTAACCTGTATATTCATAACAGCTTATTAGAAAGATGAAGTAAAGACCGAAAGAGGATCAGGTGGCTCACCATAGTTTCAGGAAACCTGAAGAGTGATAAGGCTCTGAAGAATAGCGGAAAGACCGGGACAGTGTAAGAGGGATCGTCGTTCTTCCTCGACATTTCCTCCTGACAGAAGAAATGTATGGTATGGGCATTCAGCTTGTTTGAGAGAATCTTGAGGAGGGAAACGTAATGCGCCAGAATCTACCGCATACAAACGAAATTGACAAGTATAAAGCGGAATAATGTATGGGCCTTGATGCACTTGGGAGAAATTGTCGATTCGCACCTCGTCATCCGTGAAATCGAATGGGCATTCGATTATCTGGTTGATGAAGTTATTTGAGAGTAAGAAGTATAACGACGTGTCTTGGCTAATGTTCTCGAACAAGATGTGGAGGAGTTGGAGGATCTGCTTGCAGACATGCCTTGCTGCAGTAATGCTGAAGACTTCGGCAGCTGCTGCTACCCGAGGAGACACCTTCTTCGCAATTTTCTCGGTCGTTGAGAGGGAAGTTGGAGGGGGCGAGGGGGAAGTTTCTGCAAGTGGAAAGACGATAGGGACAATGATAAAGAAAGGTTTAGGAGAGCGTTACTGTATATATACCGTTGTTCGAAGAGTCCGCGGTTGGAGAGCTACTTCCGGTGAAGACAGCTCCGCACTGCTGTAGGATCGACACGAAATACGCCAACATGTGTTTCTCCAGAAACACCTCAAACACCGAGGGGTCATTCTTGTCTCCCCAGATAAGTATCTCGGAGATGATCCGTAGCACGGCGACGATTTCCGGTGAGTTGGCATCTCCGATGACAGGTTCGCCCGTTAATAAACCATATAGCGTCCTGCAATCATCCATTAAGCAATTACACATATAAAAATCATATTCCCACTGAACTCGTGATTTTCAAAACTACCTTAGCCTTTCCGCAGAGAATTCAGCGTCGGTTTTGGCTAGCTCTTCCCGTAAAACGGTGCTTGCCTTCACATTGTTCGGAGTGGATTTTCCGCTGTCACCTACGCTCGTCCTGGAGCCACCACCTGCGCTCTTGTGATTCGACAGCCACCACCGAGGATTGAACATCCTGCTCCTCCGTGCCCGCAGGTTCTCTTAGCTACTGTAAACAGGCAAGTACATGTCCTCCAGACTTCGGTTCAGCGCTGGCGTGGAACAGTGATTAGTAGAACAATAGCTGCGGGCTTATAGCGAAAGAGCTTTCCTCCAGAAGATGGGTCCTGTTCCATCCAGATCTATTTCCATGCAACGTTTGCGATCCCGTAAGCCCCTCAGTCTCAGATAGTCGATGGCACTCAGCGAAGGGTGCTTCGATATGACGGAAGATGTCTTATATAACAGTAACCGACAAGGATGCTTATACAATATCCTAATGTCCTAATCTTTGGTATAAGATTTTGCAGATAACTCGAAACGCGCAGGACGGCCTGCCATCAAATTCAGTGAAGCATGCGGTCCCCCCCTCATTCGACAATCGACACGGTTTGAGTCAAACCGTTCGCGTGACCGATCTGACTCGAGCCGATGGAAGGACGGCCAGATTGTTGTTGTTCAACTTTTGCTTTTTTCTACTCCCGTTTCCTTCCAAAGATTTTCTGGACCTTAATACTGTCCGTAACATTGTTCGACCACCCGATGCTTAATCTGCGTTCACCGAGGAACGGGACAGCGAACGACGAGAAGAGTTTTCCACAGCAGATGAGATCAGCGCGGGAACAACTTCGATACGAAGACAATGGAGCAACTGGTATCAGTACCAACGGACATCATCGTTGAGCTTTGGGGACCAATCTTCTCGACTCTGACTGCTCTGAAGACATCACTTCTCGAACTCAAGACTACTTCAGCGGCGGATAACCCCTATCCATACTATCCAGAGAATACATTTCCGTCTGGTATCATTGTTATGTTACTAACGTGTAACAGCTCCATGTCAGAATCACTTATACAGTACTGGTCTTTTTCAGAGCCTCAGAATGCCGAGTACAGCCAAAGTCCAGGCTTAGAAAAGGGACCGCTGTATATTTCTGACCACGGAGCGACGGAACAGAATGCTGGACAACCCACAGCCTGTGCTTCTTCAAATGAGCTGCTTGAAAGAGCGCTCGCTGAGGAGAAGACGAAAGTTGAGCAACTAACGCGCGAGATAGAAAGACTAACAACGCTCCTGGAAAGCCAGAAGCTTCCCGTCGATCAACAAGATCGACAACAAGATCGACTAACGTCAGCGCAGCAAGAGATACTCAGGCTGGAAGAACTGAATAAAGAAGCTGCGGACGCATTACTTGTCTTACGGAATGATTTGGTCGTCGAGAGAGAATCCAATCGAGCGCTGCTGCACAATAACCAGTTCATGCTGAGTGCTCTGGAAACTACGAACGTTAGTTTCCTTGAGAGCGCATGCAATACAGAAGTGCAGTGTGATTTGGCATTGGACGATCTCCAGCAAGAGTTGGAAGAACGAGCAGTGAAAATCAAGCAAGAGTTCCAAGCACAGTACGATGGTCAAGTGAGAGAGTTCGCGCGTGCGGCAGCTGAGAAGGATGAGGAAGTCAAGAGGCTCAAAGGCGTCGACAAACGAAATGCTGAACTAACGAAGCTGGTAGCGAAACTTCGGAAAGATTTGGCTCAGCGGGAAAGCATGAGTTCGGCTAGAAAAGATGTCGGTCCTACCTTCACCGAATGTAAGTTCGAAAATCTTTTCGTTGTCTTTCTACTACGTTCGTATCGATCGTTTCCTTGTTCATAGTGTTGATAAACTCTGCGCGACGAGGAACGCCCCTGAGGATCCACGAAAATGATGTCTATCGGTAATACATGGCTCTTCTCAGTCTTAACCAGAAGCGGAAGTGGTTTCTGGGACGAAGATAATTGTAGCAATATAATTTGATAGAGTGATTCCGTTTTGTTGACAGATCCACCTCACTGAATGCTTTGACGGAGCCCGACATGGCTCTGGAGTCTGCGAGCATTCCCACTTCTCGACATTCCTCTATTTCCGACATGTCAAACCCAAGTGAGTTTCGCCTAAAAAATTTTATGTTCTTAATGGCGCACCTGGATAGGTGTCTTCTGACGTGGCTACTGTTTCTTTCTGGTAGGTAACTTCAAGTACAAAGACATCACTCCAACCCGACTGGCGGAACTGGAGAGAAGAAACAAGGCACAACAACCCCATCTGAAATCTTCCTATCCCGTTGAATCGACCGACCGCGCTTGGCGACATTCCCCCACCGAAGTGAAGCTTTACCATTCTTGATAACTAAATGGTTTTTCTTTCTGGAACGAGTCAGTGGCGTATAACTTTGTTCGCTCAAGGTACAACAAGGCAACTACTACAAAGAAAACGTGGAGCATGTTGAGAAGTTGTCGAAGAAGGCCGGGTTGTTGAAGAAACTGCAGTCATCCCTTCACAAGCACAAGAGCAAGGCAGTCTTGGACAGCAAAGAAAACATACCGGATCTGGTGGTCAAGGTGAGTTCCATACTCTCGTCGTTATCTGTTCTGTTCGTTTTTCCCTAAGGCATCAACTCTGAAATTATGATACGTTGACTTACAGACACCCAAGATGACAGAGAAGCCTGTCGCTTTCACCGTGGACATTACTCCGCCTGGAGTCTCGAAAAAGTCCCGTAAAAACGTGAAAAAGTAACTGAATAGGCGTGATTTAAGTTTTTGACGTAGCTGTTTGACCACACAAAACGCTACCTGTAGTAACTGCTCCGATTTTTTCATTTCTCATCATATTGTCCGGGGCCGCCCATGTCGGCGAGGTAGGCTGGGTTTTTAAATGGTACGGCGTAATATTTCATTGATTTTTGTTAGAACTACTACGCAAAAGCTATTGTGGCGTTTTTTTCATGCTCATGGACGAAATCCCGTAAATATTGTTGCGAATCTTGGACGGGATCTTGGCCAATCTGTTTAATACCAGATGTCTCTAGGTGATCCAACCATTTTTCTTGCAACAACTACAGGTGTCTCGAGGCTCCATATTTCGAGAGGTGTAATTTGCGAGACGTAGACCATGGACAAGATGGAGAGCGCGGCTCTCCTTGTAGCTGGAATGAGTGGTGTCGGAAAGGTATCCTACATCTTCGATTTACTGCTGAGGACCTTTGCTAAGGGGGCCGTCTATTGTTTTTCCAGACTACTCTCCTTCGAGGAATGCAAGGTCTGTCCCACGATCCTCTCGGGAACGTCTCTACATGTGTCTGCGATGTGGGCATTGTCAAGTCTCGGTTAGTTGGCCGTAAGTCTTGTCTAATCCTTCCAAGGTTTCACACATTCTCCATCTTTCCAGTTACAGTATTTAGGAGAGCAAATGAACTCGATAAGATAGCTTCATTTCGAGTGGCGCACGCTCGCAGTCGATGGTACATAGAACGTGCGTCACTTGGCAAAACGATCTTGTCGACTTCATTTGCCATACTGCCGTGTGATGACCGTTTTCCACGTCGTAGGAGTGGAAAGTCCCACGAAGAAGAGCCTGAAACCGCGCTGACGTTCTTTGATCTCGGTGGTTCTCCGAAATTTCAGACTGGTCGGATATCGGTGTACTGTCATGCGGGGGACTCCATCAAAGGCGTCGTCCTGGTGTTTGATATTTCGAATCGCAAATCTTTCGAGGCGCTGAAAGACTGGTACCGGGAACTCAGCGTCGTGTACCCGATCGATCACCCCGACATGTTTGTCAAAATATTAGTCGGGAACAAGGTTTGTACTGTCTTTTGGTTCTTTATCTCGCAAAAGATGGCCGAACGTGCTGGTACTGATGTTTTTATTTCTCGACACAGTAGCTGGACAAACAGACGCTCTCTGTGCCGATGCCGGAAGTGGAACGATGGGCTGACAAGCACGGCTTCCGGATCTGCCTGACGGCGGCTCGTGATGGTCGAGGTGTACCGGAAATATGCCCGGTAGGTCCACGTTACTTCTGAACGACAGGCAATTTGCATAACAAATTCTGTCGTTTGTTATGGATTGACACGTAATCGATACACCAGGACGAATCAATGACAACTGACGCATTCTAGGACAAGTGTGTTTTCTTTAGTTTATTGTGGAAATACTACGGAGCTCGAGACGAAAGAAGGAAGGTGCAATAGTTCCAGCCGATCAATGGAAAGTGACACCTGAGCAAATGATATCGGTTTATCGAATCATTTACGGGGAGAACGAGTGGGACCGCTTAGGCCTTACGGCTGAAGCTAATGGGTACGCAAAGTGGTTCTGTAGGGCGCTTCGAAATTCAAAAAGATTTTTTCAAAATATTGTATCGTAGGACTATGGTTGCAAAAGCTTATCGAAGACTTGCTGCACAAATCCATCCCGACAAATGTCCCCTGAACGGAAGCGGCGAAGCTTTCAAACTTCTAACGGCCAGCAAGGATATGTTACTTTCTCCAAAGGATAGATTGACAATAAAGTAGGGTTCTTGCTGCCATACCTCAATTTTTGAATTTAAAGTCACCTTAACTTGATTGGCCTCTTTGGTTTTGTGCTGCGTTCGTCGTGGAAGGCAGGACGCTTTCTGACTAAAGCTCTATCAGATGAGAGGTCGAGTAGTACTCTGAATTTCACTAGGCGAGCCGTTCGGCTACGACAGCGAGCTAGAGTTTAAAGTCCACAAATCTGACAACGGCAATCTACACGGAAATCAGAACCGTCCCGTTCGAGGCTTGCAGGCTTTAGAAACTGTTGCAAAGCTCTTTGCATTTTGTGACTGGTAAATTATCTCGTCACTTTCTGAGGATAGACTTATTACAACAATGGCGAAATTCGCTCTAGGAACTCTTGGTGTGGTTTCTTGTGCCGTGGTCTTGGTGGCCAGCCAGGAAAGCGAAGGGATGGGCAGCACGATGGGCGGCGGTATGATGGGAGGTCCCGAAGGCATGATGGGACATGGAGGAGATCCTTGCGATCAGGGAGGCATAGTCATGTGTTTCCTTCCCTTTATGTCCTGGGCCATGTCTGGAGCTGCTCAACAGTTCACAACGGAAAGTGACATAACCCTTCCCCAGTTCAACCAGATTTGCCAGTAAGTTCACAGGCTGTGACTAAATCTCGAATACATGATTTTGTCCCAATAAATTTCTTCGACAAATTTCGGTTCTTGGTTTTAGTCGACTTGTATACCAGCCTGTAACTGGACCTAATTTTTCATTTTTAGGCTCAGTAAGACCGCGGCTACGTGCTTCCAAGCTTTCACTGATCGATGCATTCCTCAAACGTACGCGGACGTCCATGTCGGGACCTCCGGTATAGTGAAGATGCTTGAGCTTTGCAATGAACCCGAAATTTTCCCCAAAGTGCAGAAATACGTTGCGTGTGGTCGAAAAATCAACGATACCCTTGAAAGATGTGGCAACAGCGTCAAGGAGAGTATGCCAAAAGATGTCACCGGTGGCGAACCAATGGCCGCACTCCAACGTCAAAACGCCGTGCGCGACTTATGCTGGTACGAAAAAAAACCCATTCGGTTCGTTTAAATACCCTGTTCTTCATCTGCGTCAAACTGAGTCGACTTGGGTTTTCTGCATAGTGTTGCGAAAAAGTTCGAAAAGTGCTATATGCCGGAAGTGAGTGGACGGTGCGGAGCAGAAGCAGTTCCAATCAACCAAGAGTTCTTGAACCGTGTCTACGCCTCGTTCCAGTGCGCGAATCACCTTACGAACTGTCCTGCTGCACTCTCCACTTAAAATACATTCCCTGCCGGAAGTCGCACGAAGTAACCCAACCATTTTTACTGAAGTGCTGTATGTTGCTGCCTATTACTGCCTGAGCGGGGGCTGTACCGGTGATAAGTAAATTTGTCCTCATGTAGTTGACGCTGACAAAATTTTCGAGCTTGGAGGTTTTAGGTCTTGCGATGAGAAATTAGATCATTGGCCTGTTGGCAATCCAAATTACGCAGTGCTGGAATAGCAGCAAAAATCTGTTGTCGCGGGAGAGTGATCAGGTTCCGGGAACGGAGGCTCCTTTTCCCACCTCAAGCAATCAGGCGGGCACACTGGGCAGTGACGTGCAATCATCGCGCATGACAGTGCAAATCTGTCCCCGGTGGTAAAGTAGTTTATCCAGGTACCTGCTACTTGAACTTCACAGAGATGGTTTGATATATTGATCAAACGGGTTTACCGTCCTAACAGAACACGTAAGAGCAAGGCGCGTCTAGGTGGAAGGCATTCAGACCAAGTCTGCTTCGTCATTATTAGGTTGTCGTTTTTTACAACCCACCTGATAACGGGCCAAACAGGTAGAAGGCGACTGCGGCACCGAGTTCACGCTGAATAAATTCTCTCAAGGTTCTAACCCACATGCAACAGTTTATCTTGAATTCCAGCAGCCTTCGTTCTCTCCCTTTTATCACAGACTAATAATGGCGCCCAACTATAAACTGACGTACTTCGATGCGAAAGGACTACTGGGTAAATGTCGCTTTCCGAATTACGAGGGCGAGACGCGGTTCACGGTGTTGGCATATCTTACAGCATAACAAACCTTCCTCGTTTGTTTCAGAACCCACTCGATACCTCTTCGCATACGCTAAGGTGGACTACGAAGATAACCGCATCAACCGCGATGACTGGCCCGCCATGAAGAAGTCCATGCCATTTCGCTCACTGCCCATCTTGGAAGTCGATGGTCACACTATCGGAGAGAGCAACGCGATCGGACGGTTCGTGGCGAAGCGCACTAACCTTTACGGGCACGGTGACATCGAGCAAGCCAAAGTCGACTCCCTCGTCGACTTTCTGGAAGGTACCGTATACCCTTCGAACTAGCTCGGCCATACCGCGACAGTGTCGGAGAACGTGATTTCCTGCGTGCAGACATTAAATACGCCGGTACCGGACTGATTTCCATCTTTCGTGAGCAAGACGAGAAGAAAAAGCAGGAAATGAAGGAAAAGTTCTTCAATGAAACTCTCCCCGACTACATGGAAGTCCTGGAGCAACACCTGCAGAACAATAATGGCGGAAAGGGGTTTTTCGTAGGCTCTAGTCCTACTTGGGCGGGTAACTTGACTGCGTCACCGGTAGCCGAAACTCCAGCTACTATAAATTTGCTGTTCCATTTAGATTTCTCGATTGCTGTAGCAGTCGACAGACTGGAGATGTTCCAACCGGGATATTTGTCCAAGTACCCGTTGCTGTCCGCCCACAAAGCCCGTGTGGAAGACCTGAAGGGCATCAAAGAGTGGATTGCCAAACGCCCGAAAACCGCCACCTAAAGACAGCAACCCCGCCCTTGCCGCAAGTAGCCAAGATTCCTAAATACTACAGACGTTGTATTCTTAGCTAGAATGCTCCCTCTCCGAATGTCCCTCTGCAAGCGCTTGTGCACCGTGTTGCTGTAGGCCCACGTACTGTACACAGAACAATGCAATAACAAAAAATTAAAAACAGCCTTCCTGAAGCCGATTTCGCACCATTATCTGGACAGGCGACAAACGTCGTAAGAGATTCTTCGTCCTGTCACTATTAAGTAGTCGTACCACCCGATTACCGAATCAAGTCGAATTTCGGTCAATAAAGTCACTGAAAACGAGGCAACATTCCCTTATCTCAATCCAGGGCTACGTATACTCTTCCAGTAACAGTCCGCCTAATTCACCAATACGAGCGGCGGTAATCTCTGTAACACGGAGGCGATGGGGTTTCCCGGTGTTGTTAATCCTTCCTGCTCACAAGTCAGTTCCGCATGGATTACTGGGAGTGGGTGAATGACAGTACACATCCGTCTGTAATCGATAAGCTATATAGAGCAATTTATCCATGTACCTGCTGCTTATCATTACACAGCATTGCATATATATGCATACTCATAAAAAAAAGCGCAGCTGAACCATTCATCCTTTCTTGTCACATCAGACACAGTTGATCAAGAAGCAGGCGGTTCGATCACGAGTACAATCCAGCCGAAAGAGTTCGCTGTATATGACGGTTACTTCAGGTACGTGTACAGGCACCGTACAATACGTGCAAACCTTTCAGAAGTGAGAACCTTACGTTTCGGTTATCTGACACCTGTATGTCAAGCACTTTGGGGTAGGGTAAGTGGGAGGCTCAAGTAGTCCACATAAAGGAGCCATGACGTACTGATTTTATTATGTTCGATATTTTCCACGCTGCGCCTGCAAGATCCATTCTGCTTAGTCCGATTGTAAACCTTGAGCTTCAAAAGGCGGACGCAAAATCAGATCCCATTGCACAGATTCCTTCAAGCTTCATCGTTGAGTTCCTGCGTTCTAGTTTTCTTCCTGCCAGAGAATCGGAAACATGGCACGCGGCGACCCTAACTACAAACTGACGTATTTCGATCTCCGAGGCTTATCGGGTAAGTTTTCACGGTCTCTTACTCGAGCAGGAAGTTAAAAGCTTATTACTCCAGAGCCGGTTCGCTACCTTTTCGCCTACGCCAAGGTGGAGTACGACGATAACCGTATTAAACGAGAGGACTGGCCGGCGATGAAAAAGGACATGCCATTCCGAACGCTGCCTGTCCTGGAGGTGGACGGGCAAACCATCGGTCAAAGCAAAGCTATCGGACGGTTCCTGGCGAAACGCTTCAACCTCGTTGGCCAGGATGACATCGAACAAGCCAGAGTGGATGCTTTGGTCGATTATCTGGAGGGTATTTTAATTAAGATCCATTCTTGAAAACCAACGTACCAGTGTTTGCATAATAGAGGATTAATTAATGGCACACAGATGTCAAACACGCCGGCGTTGGTCTGATGACCCTCTTTCGGGAACAAGATGAAAAGAAGAAACAGGAGATGAAGGACCAGTTCTTCGGCGAAACTCTCCCCGACTACATGGACGTTCTGGAGCAACACTTGAGGAGCAACAACGGCGGGAAAGGCTTCTTCGTGGGCTCTGGTCCCACTTGGGCGGGTAAGCTATTCAGAACGTTAGATGGGACGTGACCGGGGTCGTTTTCTCCAGTGGCGCACAACATCTTTGTTATTCAACAATAGTGTGCGCCGCTCGGAAAAGCGATCTGGTTCGAAGCATTTGCCTGCATCTCAAATATCATAAACCTCGAAATCGAGGGTTCCACTTCGTTTCATCTAGAGGGTGTGTTCTTCTTCAGATTTTGCCGTGGCTGTATTCATGGATGCACTGGACAAGTTCCAACCGGGCTTTTTGTCAAAGTACCCGTTGCTGTCCGCCCACAAAGCCCGTGTGGAAGACCTGAAGGGCACCAAAGAGTGGATTGCCAAACGCCCAAAAACCGTCATGTAGACACAGCACGCATCGTCCCCGTAGTCTCTCCGAGCGATCTCACTGTAGGAATACGGTATTTTCTCGTACTGCAGCCAATGAGTTCATCATCTAGGTCGAAAGCTCTCTGCTTCGAGCAAAAGCAACTTACTATTAATATTTAGCAGAGTCCAGTTTTTCCGTCGCTAGTTTATCCGCAACTCAACGAACGAACTGAAGATTTTCTTTCCATCTAGCACTTCCCTTCGCACCAGGTTTTTTTTTACCATCCGGGGTGATGTGCATCTTCATCCGGAAGTGCCGCGTTATCGAACAGTGTAAATCATCCACTGCAGGAAGGGCGCGGGAGATTTTTTTTAATCGGAAGATAAGAGAGAGGGAGAGATTCTCCCCAGTCTTAAAAGCGACTGGGAAGAATAGTGTCTCGTTCGCATGAACGAGGCTCCGCGAAGTACTGCCTGCACCTTATCCAGGCACCTGCCCTGTTCGCCAGTCAAAATTACGTAACATGCGTCAGATTACATGATATGTAATCTGACGCATATTCACGATTCAGCGACAGCTGAGCCTTTTCTTCACGATATACAACGTGCAATGTTTTTGAGTTAACGGGTTCCCTGTAATGTGCGACCCAGCAGAACCGCTCTAATGCTGTCCTAGTGCCGCACATTTGAATTATAACCAGCACGTCAAACACTCAATCAGTTTGTTGAATACTTGAGCCCCACGAGTATGTACAGGGTGTTAAATACATAAAAAACTGCCGATGAGCTGTTTACTTTGCAAGTTGGATATCCGCCCCGGAGTTTTCTTGTTTAATCGGATGCTTCGTCCTGATTGGATTGGCTTTCGCATGCTCAGGACTGCCGTACACCGAGATAACACAGGTCTGGATCAAAGCCAAGGGTGTCAGTTACATCGATTTACACGAGGGAAAGCAGCTAGCTGATATTTTTTGAAGCTCGATTCGCTTTTATCCTGTCGTCTTTTCCCAGTCGGTATCCCCGAAGGAAAAGACGATGGCTCGCAACGATCCCCATTACAAACTGACGTACTTCAACTTCAGAGGATTAGCTGGTAGGTGAAGAACGGACCTGGGTACTTATTCCTTGTGCATAAGATGCACTATTGTCTGCTTCAGAACCTATTCGGTTCCTTTTCGCGTACGCGAAGGTGGATTACGAAGACAACCGCATTACGCACGAAGAGTGGCCGGCCATCAAGAAGACCACCCCATTCCGTACACTGCCCATCTTGGAAGTCGACGGGCAAGCCATCGGGGAAAGCAATGCCATCGGTCGTCTCCTAGCGAAACGCTTCAACCTTTACGGAAAGGATGATATTGAGCAAGCTAAAGTCGATGCTCTGGTAGATTTTCTAGAAGGTAGGTACCGCACGCATCATTTCTTTACGACTGAGACGCGCAATATGCATTCATATCTTACTTGTACACAGATGTCAAACATGCTGGTGCCGGTATGGTTACCATATTCCGTGAGCCAGATGAGAAGAAGAAACAAGAGATGAAAGACAAGTTCTTCAGCGAGACACTTCCGGATTATATAGAGGTTTTGGAGCAACACCTGAAGAACAACAACGGCGGAAAAGGGTACTTCGTGGGAAACAGTCCTACTTGGGCGGGTAAGAAAATTAGATTTCACTGCGAGCTGGCCGCACAGAGATTGCAGCCCTTGCGAGAAATTTGTGGGTACTTATCCGGGTTCCATGTGCCTCAAACACATGCTTCTTCGCTATTAGATATCTCTATAGCTGTAAGCATGGACAGACTAGACAGCTGGCAACCGGGCTCGGTGTCGAAGTACCCATTGCTTGCAGCCCACAATGCCCGTGTGGAAGGCCTCGAAGGTATCAAGGACTGGATTGCCAAACGCCCGAAGACGCCCATGTAAGAACGCAGCCGTTTGAATTTCCACCGGTTTCGGTTAGATGATTGTCATCATCAGTGTGCGTCGACATAGCCAATAGGACAATCGAATCAATTCTGCATTCCCGTTTCACGCACTCAACATTATGCTCCTTGCACTTTCTTTGGTTCCACATATGTCTAAAATCTAAACGTCGAACTCAAAGGCATGACGTCCTCATGAGAATTAAATTATCTAGACGGGAGACCTTGTAACAAGTAAAATACGTTTTTCCGCGTACATCCGGGTTCGCCATGGCACTGCTATCTACTCGTCGAAGGTTTTCGAAGGCGTTTCACAGGAGGAAGTAAAGGTGGCGGCGTCGGCATCTTCTCGATAAGTATTGCATCCACAGGATTTACTGTCTTCTTCCTACTGCCCGAAGAATTCGGTTCGGATGATCGTTTGCGATCCAGTAGGGTGTTTCGCTTCTTGGCCAGCCCAGTTTCTAAAAAGTCAAAAAGTTTCGACTAGACGATCCAACCTGTCTTCTCAGTTTTCTACAGCAGCAAACATACGACCGGATACCGGTCTTACCTTTATCTGTCGTCTCAGCCACGTTTGATCGTCCAGACAATGAGAGAGTCAGTTCTGCCCTCTTACTTACTACCGTTCCATGACTGCCTTCTACCTCATTCGAGTCTTTGAAGAAGAATGCATCCTGAAACACAGCAGCATGGTAGACGTCTGACGTCCGTGGCGAATGTCACCAGACATCTCAGGTAATATTTTGCACTGGCGAAATTTCATTCTAATGATTCTACCGATGTGCGTGGCACTGTACCGTAATGCAGGTAGGAACGTTGTGCTGTGAGATATCGAAGTCCGTTTCCCATTTCCTATCCAGGCTTTCAGACCGTAAATGCAGGAGTCTGGGGTCAGACGGATCCGCTTCTAGTACGCCAACCTCGGCAAAGAACGGCGTGTCTCCCACTTGTTTCCTCGGTAAGTTGAAACTTATCGCCGGAAGTTGCAAATGAATTCCCTGATCATCTGAAAACCAACAAGCATGAAGATAACATATTATAGAGCACCTTCCGACAACTCAACCACAGTCAGCAAAGGACTTTCACCGGTTACCTCGGAGCTCATCAAGAAGTCTCGTAAGGTCTCTATCCAGTGCCCGAGAGTTTCCTTGGTTGAGATGTGGACGTCGCATGTCCTTCCGGAACTCCCGAAGAGCGGAGGTATCCGCTGCCGTCGTCGAAGGCAAGGGAAGAGCGACTGGGTAGACAACATCCGTGCGCGGACCATGGTCGTTCGCTATGAAAGGCTAACAACACCTACCGTGAGGACCTCATCAACCGGTCCGCGAGCAACATGTTCGATAAAAATACCAGCGACTTACCGTCAATCCACCAAGCAGAGCATCTATGGCTTCTTTATCCAGATCATGCCCTTCGTACGTTCGTACTCGTAGTCCCGGTTCGGCTCCGGGCACTTCCTAACGACAGCAAACGTTTACATTTCCGGTCCGCATTACCTGCATCCATTTGCGCACTCACTTCGTCTTCGATGGATGCTAGCGTGAAGGGTAACAGACTGATATCGGGAACATTGCTTCGCGGTTTCTGCCGTGCCTTCGCTGGTTGTTTTTTCGGCTTCTCGTGCACTAAAGGAAAAAGAGCGGAGGTGACGCGAACTTACCTTGTATTACAAGTAAAAGCGTCAGTACCTTTTGACGCGCTGGTTACGCTAGCACTCGGAGCATTCTGTGCAGGATTGTCAGACGGAGCCACGGAGACTTCTGCAGGTGCCGATGCAACATCGGGGGTTATCACATCCTCTGGTTCAAAAGCCGTTTCCTCGAGCAGTGGTGCTTCTATTGGCCTAGACAAGATCAGATTCACTCGGAATACATTAGACGGACAAGCGCTTCGAGATTGACATATCATACAGATTAATCACTTACAGCTCACCATATGCCGCGTCCATGTTCAGCTCGAAGAGTGCTTCCAGCTCGCACTCGCTGTCATCTGGAAGACTTTCTGAAACAGGCATCTTGTGAAGAGGACGAGCTCTTCCTGCCCTCGATGTCGAAGCCTCCATAGTGTCTCGTCGATCCCTTCAATACGTCTGCGCAACGCCACGTCCTGCAGATCCTTTGGCCCACGACACCCTGGTCTTCGACCCAAGAATATAGAGGTTCACGCATAGGGACTTCAGAGACGCTCGCGTATCTGACTCAGACTGCTCAGACCTTCCACAAAACTTAAAAGCTGATTAGAGGAAGAACGTTTTGTGACGTAACTTGACGGTCACAGATGGATCCACGGTACTCTTGACGACCGTCACGTAGACTCAATAATGGTTTCTATTTAAGAATTTCTTCCACAGAATCGCAATTTATATAATGAAAACCAAAACAAACGAGCAAAACAACTCTCATCTTTCTCGATTTCTCAAAACTTAAAGTAATTCCAGTTATCCTGTTCCACTTCCGTTGGAAATTTGTTTGAAACTTTGTTAAATTTAAATCCACCAACTTTCCTTTGCAGGGAAGAACGGATATGGTTTGCTGCGGTAAGATCAAGCTGTCCGTTGTCGGAGACTGGAAGGATTCGTTGTAGATTGTCATGGAGAAATCGAAAAGCAGTGGACCATTCTCTCGCGGAGGCGCGAAGCAAGCCAGTAGGAACTTCTTCGATGCTGATAACGACGACGACTACTCGTCCTACTTCAAGAAGAAATCATCGAATCCTTTTGACGACGAGGACGACTGGGGCACACCTGCTAGTCCAGTGGTCGAACGTGGCAAATTCACCCCTTCAGACCAGCAACGTGCATATTCAGATCTCCCATCTCGTTCAAATTACAACTACGGTTCGAGACCTCTTAATCTTCAAGCATCACCTACAGAGGTCCCGTTTTCTCAGCAAGAAACGTACCAGCAAAAGATTCAGGCTATCAACGACCGAACGCTAGCCACAACAACGAGATCATTGCAGCTAATAGACGAAAGTGAAGCTGTGGGAACAGCTGCTGCTCAGGTTCGCCTTGGTGACCTTCCTTCCACAGTTTCTCAAAGTCACCTGTTAGTTGTTATATGCTGTAGATTGAGAGCATGTCTCGTGTATAATAGGTTGCTTTTCGGAGCTCGACGGACAGACTCAACACGATCTTATTTCCAAGTGGTGCACGCTGTCGGCCAACAACGCCGAAAGCGTGCGCCACTTGAGAAGACAATATTGTTCAGAATACAGTACTAGTATTCGTTTTATGAAATCCGTTTGTCCTTTGCAGGAATTACTCGCACAAAGAGAACAGCTCGAAAATGCCAGCAAGAACCTAGACAACATGAACGCCACACTTGACCAGTCGCAGAAGCACATCAACCACATTCGAAGTGTTTTCGGTGGCATAAAGAACTGGTGGTCGTCGAAAGGAAGCGCGGAAGTTCCCACTAATTCTCCTCCGAGTTCTCAGTCCAGCGACAAACTGCGAGCTGTTCTGGAGACTTCCCCATATGCCACAGTCACAGATAACTCTATGAGATCAGTGTCCTTGCCGAATGATTTACCAAGAACCCAGCTACCACAGAGAAATACAGCGCCTCCGTTCAGAGAACCTCTCAACCCGAGACAGCAGGCGGAAGTGGCGCTTGACCAAAACCTAGACCACATGTCTGCCGGTTTGAGCAGACTGAAAATGTTAGCGGAAGGTCTGGGTGGCGAGATCGAAAGCCAGAATAAACTTCTAGATAATATAAACCCGAAGGCCGAGAAGGTGGAAGCAAAGATGGGCGAACAGCAAAAACTGATTAACCGAATACTCGGCAAAAAATGAAACAAGCGACGTAGTCATTCTGCTGATATTTCTTATATCTCCGGTGCTTGTACGTTCTTCGTGTACAGGATAGCGTGTGATCACTCGGTACAAGTTGATACATAGATAAAACGAGAATGGTCAAAAGATTAGGTCGATGTTTCGTTTTGGAAGATCCGTTGAGCTGAAATTTACAAAATAAAGCACGGCAGTCGCATCACAAAACCCAACTGAGTGGTCAAAGAGAAGGCTTAAAACAGGAAGCAGGAAACGAGGAAAGGTTAAAGTCAGTTTCCGTACAGTTCAAACCGTCTGGTGGCCTGTAGAACTGTTGAGTTGGGTTGTCAGATCCAATATTCGCGAGGACAGGAAGGCATTTCGTTTGCGAAGATACAGAATCTCATCGGCTTGCTTCTCTAACAGATTCTCCTTAAAGCCTTCTTCCCTATTTAATGACACGCATGTGTTATAGTCAATACGGAACCAGAACTCACTAGATAACTCACTTCACCCCGACACGTTGTCCGATATTCGCCGAAGACTGAAGTATGCGCTCAGTGTTAAGGTTGTCCTGCAGGACATCCGGAAGTGCTCTTGCCTTGTTGAACTGACGAGATATATCTGCAAGAACAGTAGCGTAAAGCATTTAGAACTGAGATCCCGTAAAAAACAGAGGAACCTTCGCATACTCACAAATATACCGGAAGCAGAGCGGTATCAAAACAGCAGCTTGAAGGCAGCAGACAATTTGGAGGATATCCGCTCGTGTAAACTGCGCGCCGCATCTAACTTGATCCGGACAAAATTGTTCGGTCATCACTGCAGCGAACAGGAAGATACATGATGCTGCAAAAAAAGAGAAACTGAAAGTTCTTGTTAGCCGTAGACATGAGCGAGCTAGCTGACACTGATGAGCACGCACCTGTTGCTACAATGATCACAGGGAGCTTTCTGTACTTTCGAGTTCTTCGATAAAACTCCAAGTAGCCCAACGATCTCGATGCCGAATGTATTCTGCGCAGCAGACTGTCGGCTAGTAGTATCGCGAAGAAAAGGATGATTTGCAGGTAGGAAATCCATGAGAAGGCTGTCACTCCAGAGCACGTAACTGGACATACGACCGGAAGTACGAAAGAAAATATCACGTCTAACACCTGGAAACAGAAGTAACAATATTCAGCGTTCGCATAAAGCTGAAATGACCAAGATGCGCTTCCTTAATGCACTACCCACCACGAGTAGGATGATGAAAGACACGACAGGGACAGCTGGAACAGAACGAAACTTGTAGGCGCCTTCTTCGTCTCCCGCATTCAAGGCCACCGTTGACGCGAACATTCCAGCAGCACTCATGTCCCAGAAAGCGATAGCATCTGGATCGGGTAGAAGACGGTGCGCAGCGTCCGAACTTCTTGCAGCAGCTCTGCTCATGGTTCTTGACCGAGGTTCATCATCCGACAAAGCCTGCATGAAAAAACATTAGAGAATGTATTCGTCAATCAGCATCCCTCATTTACTTGAACAACTCTATCCGCGGATGAATGCCCTTCCCCAGCACACGTAACTCAGTACGACAATGTCTTTAGAGGTGCGCTTGGTACTTACCGTTCGAAAACTAGTGTCTGAGTTCAAGCTGACCATCCTACGCGACTACGATGATTTCCGCCGGAAATACTACAGTAAAGATCGCATTCGCATTCACGGTGAGCTGCCCACCGTCAATGGCCGATCTACAGACAACGTCTGTGACCCAGAAATCCAGTCGCAATGTACCGTCGACGTCCTCCGAAACTAAGCGAAAGCGAGATGACGTTGAATGATCGAAGTGGGAAGATGGGGGTCAGATCGCGGATCAAAATTCGTAAACGACGCGTAGGATTTTACTAACTGTGTTACAACTATGTGACATCACGCATTATCCACGTCACACAGGCTGGTGAGCCAGAAAACAATGGCATGTTATATCCTTTCACGACCTGTTTTCGCAATGTTGTCGTTTCGGACTACGGAATGCCTGGTCCGAGATCCTTTTGTATCGAGATTCGAGAAGACCACAGAGCAGAACTTCTTCTGTTGGAGCGACGTCTATAAAAAAAAACGAGCTTATCTGCGGTTGACAGTGTGAAGCGACTTCCTTCTTCCTCCTTGGCTTCCTTTTCGTGTCTCCCTTTGTACGCAGTCGACGACGTCTACTGGGACTATCGAAGATACGCGGAGGGATGACTCTGTCAGGTTGTTCCATCACTCTTCTTTCGATGGTCGGATGACGAAGTGAAGTTTCAGGTTAGTTCTCTCGCGAACTTCTCTGCGTGGTACATGCATGTATATGCCACCTCGTTTTGAACTTTTGATCTCTCAGCAACCTCGAACACCCCTGAAACGAGAAGTTTTGTGTTGTTCTTGTCCAGTGATCCCAGTCAAAGTACTCTTATCTTTGTGTGCTATTTTTTGTAGCCCGATTATCTGTGAGAGTGTAGTACCATGCCGGACAAAACTCCCGCTGCTGTCCCTCGGGTGGCAACGCCTCCGGCAGCTGGCTCGAAGCAACCTGGAAAGTCAAGCATTGATCGAACTATGAACAAGTTGAGCATCGACAAAATAGAAGTTAAAGGGAAGCGAGTTCTGATCCGCGTGGACTTCAACGTACCTCAGGACAAGAGTGGGAAGATTACCAGCAACCAACGGTAAGCAGGAAACGCCCAAACTGGTAGTCGGCGTTGTGTCAATGCATGTGATTTGCTCGCTGGTTTCCCTCTCGTAAAACACTCTTGTCGAGTTACTACATAATCATACATTATTCCTATGTGAGGGGATATCGAAACTGCTTCGCATGGGTGCAAGAATTTATTTCCTCGGGCACATTGATGCCGTAAATCAGCAAGCTCACGTCCGGCGCGGAGCGTCTAATGAGCCTTACACAGTAACAAAAATCGGTAAAAATACAAAGGTACTTATCTATAGAAGCTAGAAACAAAAGTGCTGGCGGGTGGGAGAAAAATTCAAAGCAGCGTACAGCAGACATGAAAGCAAACTAAAAGTGCCAAGGTGGAAGACATTCATTTATATACTACAGAAAGGGCTAGAAGAGTGGGAGTGGCTGCTGGACGGTGGTCAGCGACAACAGATGGCATCATGGTCGGAGTTGTGTGCTAATTTTACTCAGAGTGTGCTTTGCATAATCTTATCCCTCATGCAAGCTTAAATCTTTAGAATCGTTGGTGCGTTGGAGACTATCAAGTTCGCTCTGGAGAAAGGAGCAAAAGCAGTGATTCTCATGAGCCATCTGGGGCGTCCTGATGGGAAGGTCGACGAAAAGTATTCACTGAAGCCGGTCGCAGATGAGCTGAAAAACTTGCTGAAGAGGTATGGTGAACCTTACTACTTTTACTGTATACAAAACAGGTAGTTTGATAGCCTTTTGTTCTTGCAGGGAGGTTGTATTCCTGAAGGATTGTGTCGGAGCGGACGTCGAGAAGGCCTGCTTAAACCCCGCTATAGGCTCTGTCATTCTGCTGGAGAACCTACGGTTCCACATCGAAGAGGAAGGCGAAGGGATCGATAAAGATGGCAAGACCAAGATCAAGGCAGATCCCAAGAAAATGGAAGAATTTCAAGCTGCTCTTTCCAAGTTGGGAGATGTCTATGTGAACGATGCATTCGGCACCGTTCACCGCGCGCACAGGTAGGTCCGACGAAGCTTATTTTGATAATGGTCGTTTATGTTTACGTTAAAACCTTTCTTTGATGACTCTTCATCCTTGCAGCTCAATGACTGGAATCAAGCTTCCCATCCGATGCTCGGGATTTCTGATGAAAAAAGAACTCGAGGCGTTCGCGAAGATCTTGGACAAGCCAGATCGACCCGTTCTGGCCATTCTTGGCGGGTGAACATCATAGTGTTGTGCCGGTAGTCGGTACTTTACTTATGCAGTCCTGCGGCTGAATTCCTGGCGCTAAAATTATAGCTTTTTGAGCCTTATTTCAGAGCAAAGGTGAAGGACAAGATCAAGTTGATAGAAAATATGCTGGACAAAGTTAACGACTTGATCATCGGCGGTGGCATGGCTTTCACCTTCTTGAAAATGGTGAACAAAATGGAGGTATGGTGGCGCCATTTTCATGCGGCTATCTGATAAAATTACAAGGAACGACGAGGTTGTAATTGCTCTTAGATCGGGAACTCTTTGTTTGATGAAGAGGGCGCCAAGCTGGTACCCAAGTTGATGGAGAAAGCAGAGAAAAACAAGGTGAAGGTTCATCTGCCTGTTGACTTTGTCACTGGGGACAAGTTTGACGAGAAAGCTGCAGTTGGTCAAGCTAGTGTTCAAGCTGGTATTCCAGCGGGATGGATGGGTGCGTACAGGGCGTTGTTTCAACGATGCAAACGTTGTACCAAAATGCCAGGCTTCCGTGATCTTCGAGATTATGTCTTATTTCCAGGGATGGACGTCGGGGTTCAGTCTATCGTCAAGTTCACCCAGCCTATTCAATCTGCTAAGACCATCTTATGGAACGGGTAAATAGTACAACTTTTTACGAACAGTTATGACGGCATCTGTGGGTCTCTCATATAGGCCGGTCGGCGTTTTCGAATGGGAGCATTTCCAAGCCGGTACCAAGTCCATCATGGATTTGATCGTGGATCAAACAAAGAAAGGCGTAACGACCGTCGTTGGTGGCGGAGACACCGCCACTGCTTGCGCCAGATTCGAAGCCGAGACCAAGGTTTCCCACTGCAGTACGGGCGGAGGAGCCAGCCTGGAGCTCCTCGAAGGTTCGTCAACCCGAAATTCGCACACTTAGTTGGCTCAACTCCCTGATGAGATTTTTTTTGCGTATGGAAATCATGCGGAAATTACTTTGGCATATTTGGTGTTTTTCCGCAGGCAAAACTCTTCCTGGAGTCGCATATCTGAACGACGTGTCAGCTGCTTCCAATCAACGTTAACAGCGCGAGGCGGCGGTCAATGTGACCTCATCCGGCTCTTCAGGAAGGCGCCCATGCAGCCTGGTTTCTGTAGTTTATCTTAACGCTCTCGCGCAGTGTAAACGGTTCAAGTTTTCCTGGCTTAGTGGCAACCTGCTTTCGACACGCTCATCCGGGCGCAATGATTTGATGACTTGTTGACGCAATCGGGTTTCACGGTGGTGTGTCTGCTCGACCCTGGAGGTTTTCGACGATCGAGGAACGCCATCGTAACTTTTGTCCATTAGCTATCTGGGCCCACGCGCAATTAAGTACGGGAATAACACCAGTTGGTGAAACTGTAGGCGGAAGGAAGTAGGTTGTTTTCCATACGTATGGGGAAATTGTTAGGGCGAAAGTGCTTCCCAAAAACAGTGGTCACGCTTGGTTTCCTGTCACCTCAATTTTCAGCGAGTGGGTGTCACATGCGTCTACATCTGGGAAGAAGCCGCACAATAATGATGGAGCTTCATTTTAGCAGATAGTTCGCCAGTCGGCAAACGAATTGAGCATCACCGCTATCTCAAGTGGCGCAATTTTCCATTGTCAGTTTTCGGAAATGTGCGCCCTTTGGGACAACAATCATGCACAAGTGATTTGCCGGCGTCTCGTTTATTGCACCTATGGACAAACTTTAAAGAAACGATGTTTTCTGTGTGTCTTTGTGCGTTTATTTTTGAGTTTGATCTCCCGGCCGTATTCAAACACTGCAGCATGATTTTAAGTGAGATATTGCACGTGCGTCTAATCACAGAGGCCTTGATGGACGAGGATGTTTGAAAACATTCATCAGTATTCCTTGTGCGATGAGTACCCGTGCTAAGGCCAGCCGAGGAGCCAGCCTCCCTTGTGTCCGGAAATTTGTCAGATGCCATTTTGTCATATGAAGTCTCGTGCCACTTTCGCTAATCTCAGGGAAACGAGATACCCCTGTCACTTAGGCCGAATCCTTTTGGAATCCCTTGCTGGTCGCTCTTCTCTTCTTACACGGAGGAACTGTATCGTGTCCCGGCCGAACACTAGTTGGGCGTCATGTGTTTATGTCAGTGATCATGCCTGATGTGATTAGACTCAATTTCCTCCAAGCTCTTCTCGTTACAGACGGCGAACCCTTGATCCATCCTTGTCAATTTTTTCGAAGCCGGTTTACATTACCATGTCGAAAAAAATAAACGTCACTTAATTGTCTACAGTATTCATGGGAATGACTTAGACAGGCATGGTTCCGTAGGAAGACCTTACAGGCAGATCCACATCGACGCAGCAGAGAGCCAGAGGCTGATTTCTACAGTAGATTCATGTCCAGAAAAAGTGAGAAGAGCATGCGCGTTCTGGACCTGCGATCTCTCAAAGCGCGACAGCGTACTCGCCGGTGAAGAGATCGCGACCGTGGAGAGGTATTCCGAAGACACTCATTCTCTTTTCCTCTGGGGGCATGTGAATGTAGTGAGTTTCGTTTTCGGTCTTGGAATGCTCGGTGATGCGAGGTTCCTGGTCTTCGTTGTCGCTGGCTCTGCTGGCAGTTCGAGACAGCTTAGGACGCAGCGACCATTTCCACCCGTCCTTGCAGCGCACGTACTTTCTCAAGCTAAAGTAGAGATAAATCCAAGGATTTGTGCAGCTGTTGAGATTAGCCATCAGCAGCAATATGACAAAGGCTGATTTATTCAACGAGCCGCTGTCAGGAAAGAATGTCGTCCATAACAGGGAGAAGATGAACGGCGACCAGCAGATTATGTATGTCGCAACAACCACCGCCGTTAATTTCACTACGAAAAATAAAAATATACACTAGTATCTTTTATCTAAACTGAGTTTATTATGCTCTCTGAGTTTATGCAGTGTCGTTATTGTTCCGCTGTTAACCCATCGTTGCCGATTTCTACAAGGCTGTAACAGAATCTTTTTCTGGAAGACACCGTCGTGAAGGGCATTAGTCTGCGCGCTTGAAAAGCTGAGGTAATATTTGGAAGCCAAGATCACGGGTAAGTCCCACTTGCTTGGCGTTAAGATCTCACACTTCGTTAATCTTAGGAACTCTCAGTGAGCCTTGCCTTCAGTCGATTAGAGACTTCCTCGATCGCTACTTTCAATTTAGGTAATTACGGATAAAAAGTGAAGGACCTGCTGACATACTGCAGGTACTTTAGTTGGATTTATATATGGATTCGCTTAAAGAGCAACGCTATCGGCTGTCGCGTACCTGTTAATAATTTGGTTCTATTGTAAACACGTCGATAGGTGGACTGAGTGGTTCGTGATCTTCGTATCGACTGCGATCCGCTATGGATTACCGACTGCACACACGATCGATTGACAATCTTGGTCCTTCCATCCGGCTTGATCTTCAAGGTTCCATTCTCCTTCAGACGGATAACTTTCCATACTGTGCGTGTCACCTAATGGAAGGATTACGCCCATCAGATACCGAAAATTGTGCAAACAAGGAGGCAAAAAGCGATATAAAATATGGAATGCAGGAAAATAATTTGAACCCAGTTGTTTCCTCATGTGGCGCATTCTTGCAGCCAATACAACGAAAGCATGCGCCACTTGAGATAACTATCTGGACTACGTTATTTGCTCACCCCAAGCTATTATGAAGCTGCTTATGTTTTCGAGGGGATGATCGTTTGCGTAACGGAAGTAATCACTGACCTGGCTGTAGGTGATAGTAAGGATAACAAGCGGGATCAAGTAGATGCTGAACGCGAACCACGTCACGTACAATTTAGATCCCCATGGCTCGATGAAAGATGCCCAGCAGTCTTCGATGCCGGGCAGGATTTCTCTTTGGGAAAACACAAAGATTTGCGGAAGTGAGCACAGTGCTGACAAGATCCAAGCTGTGCAAATCATGATTGTGCAACGCCGAGCCCGCCAGCTGTAGGCATTCAGCGGGTAGACAATAGCATAGTGGCGATCGAAAGCCATCATCACCTGTTGAGATGACAAACATTCTGAATAATTTTCGTAGTGGAAAGAAGCAGTTTGTAGAAGTTCGCCGAGGTTAATTACCAGTATCCATGCCGAGAGGTACATGGAGAAAACTTGAAAGAACTTTACACTCTTGCACAGGAAGTCATTGCCTTGGAACCGCCATGTTATGTCCCATATCATCTGGGGAAGAATATTCAAGAAGGCTACCAGCAAGTCGGCAATGGACAGATGCAGAATGAAATAGTACATCCGGTTGATTTTCTGCTTCCGTAATAACAAGGTCATCAACACAGCGGAGTTCCCAAGTAGTGCCACAGCAAAGGTCACTCCGCCCACCAGCACTTCCACCTGCAAAATATAATCTTGTAAAATAAAGAGGGCGTTGATCAACTGTTTATGGGATCTGGGTAGATCACTAGGACCAGATCGGTTTTCAAGTTAATGGCGCACACTTGCAGCCGATAATAATGTAATCGTGCGCCACCTGACATAACGATTCAATTTCCAGTCGCCCACGCCCATTATGCATTCAGGGAAAAGCTGATTTCGATTATCTGTACGGAGTTGTTTAAGACGGGAAAGTGGTGGCTAATTAAGCAAGTTGCACTAGCTAATAAAGTCAGTGACGGATGTTGGATGACATCAATTATGACCAGTAAAGTCACATAGAATTAGAGCACTTACCCTTGCCAAGTCCTCATCCCGCGTAGTCCACGCCTCATTATTCTCGACGTTTATCGCAGCTGCTGAAGCATTCTTCTCAATGTTTATACTATTCATGATTGAAGTGAGAGAGCCATTGTCAAACAGCATTTTCGCTAGAGTATAAACACTACAGATGAAAATGATCGGGAATCCAAATATGCAACGGAAGTCACGCCAGCGCGGTTATGTTGAAAGCCCAAGCAATCTGCGCGGCGTCGAGCACTTAATTGCTTTTTCACGCCAGGGCTTGGATCCAGATGACAATCATCGGCGAATATGATCTACCAACAGCCTCATCTGAGGAAATACGAAGCAGATGACTACTACCGGTTAGCGTGACCACCATGTTACACCCCCTTCAAAACATCCACCGGTGTTCCCTTCATCTGTTTCAGGACTACAAAAAGAGTGGCGTGTTACAACGCTGGCGTGGAAGTTAAACCGAGAAGAAAATTCTGAATGGAGCAGATGGTCGTCGAACCAAACAGTCGAACCGGAAGTGGGATCCTTCTGGTCGAGTTCCTCAACTTTGAATGTGCGCAAGTTTGCAGGCCATATGATGGAAGATGAAGGAGAATGAGACAAGGAAGTAATGAGTGGCGCACAAGTTGTCACTTTGTGAGTAACGTAAAGCCAATCAGTATCGTCCCACGCAGCTGGGAATACCAAGCTGTCGTCAAGATCGTCCAGTAATTACAGGTCAGGTTTTAAAGAACACGGAGATCATACCAACAACACTCGAAGTTGTATGAAGTCTTCGCTTCAAGTCCTCTTCGAACACGTTGGGAACTGTGCATGCATCAATGGATGGATAGGCAAGTAACGCAAAAGGAAGTGAAGTCCAGTCAATAGTTGGCTGATCGATGCCGGCAAAAAGAATCTTATTGCACTTCGTTTCTTAGCGCAGCGTGATGGTGCGAAAAGCCAATAATACATTAGAAACTCATCCATTAATGACGCCAGGAGGTTAAGGAACAAATTGGTGACATTCCACTGACCAATAAATCTCTAAAGTGCAATTTGTGTAATCACGAAACAATTGACTTGAGAAGCTTCCCTTGATTATCCATCAAGGCATCGATAGAAAGAATTATCCGAAATCGACCGCGCATGCCCACCTCGCTACAAACCACGGACTTCCTAGTACCATCGGCACGCGTGTGGATGAACTTCATCCAACTTCCTCAACTCCACGTCAAACTTTTCGGTGTCCCATCAAGCTAATCAAAATGGATTAATGTATACTCCATAACTCGATTGGGCCGCTTCCTCTCAATCATCTACCCAAAGTCTTAGATGGGTTCTGCATGTTGGTTATAAGAAATGGGCGGATGTCGATACGGGGTCATGGCGTCCCGTTGCCCAATAAGCACGACTTACGTACTTTGCACACTAGTATCGTAAATATGAGAAGGCTTATTCCCGGCCGGACTTGGCAGAAGCAGGATCCAACAATAATAACGTAGCAGACGACCCGGCGACCATCAGCATTCCATAAGGTCCAGACAGCGCTTGTCAGCTGCACTCACAACAGTTCACTCCTCATTCAACGATCCTGAGACCGTGCGACGGAACATACTCCCGGTGACTGTACGATGGAACGCAGGGCTTCACTCTTTGATGCAAATCCACACTCTAAGATCACATTCCAGTTCGGTACTTGTTGCGTGTTGACTGTAGTTATATACTGGGTTCTTACAATTATCACACTAGACCGAAAAAGATTCGTGAGGCAGATCAATTGAACCAGATCGTTATTTGCAGTGGCGCACGCTTACGTTGTTTTTGGCTGGAAGAATGAGCCAGTCGGAAACACAATCTGGTTCAAATCGTTAGAGCGAGCCTAATTTATGTTTTACGAACGCAAATTCGAGAATCGAAGGAAGGCTGAGGTTCTTTCAGAAAATGGAAGGGCGTTGTGAAAGACTCAAGATGGGTTCGGCGAGGGCGCAAGTTGGATGCAGCTGGGTAAGCACGCACGCGACACGGGATGTCAACTTCGATGTCTCAAGCGACCGGAGGAGAAAAGAAACGATGCGATCTACGCATATGTGAACACCTACAGGAACAAAGTAGCTGGCATTATTACACTTGATCAATGGTCATGCATACTTTACGATATACTGGAGAGCATCTCAAGTGGACATGGTGATGTGTCAAGAAGAAATATAGCACGTCAAGAAGGATTTTAGAGTAGCTCTTTCTTACTTTGGAATATTTATTGGATATTGATTATTGGTGACAGCTTCTTTCCGTCGTTTCCTTACGGACGTTTCGTCCCCCAAACCAATTGCAAGGCATTTCAAGCGTGTAACCGTCTGTCGGAGGTTCCCCGGTCAAACCGGAAGGTCGGCACTCAGTATGAGGTAAGACGTCAGGGAAGAATGCAAAGCAGATGTTTCTGGCCGACAACAACGCCCATATGTCATCGCACGCATGTTGCCTTCAACCTTCGCAGGAAGGCTCTCTCAAAAGAAAGTGCACTTCCTGGTTCGTGACTACCAAACTATTTATGGCGCCAAATCGTCTTCTTGTAGAATTGCGGGAGGTTCCTGGGCCTTCTTCTCGTGTAACTTTCATTTCCGGCTGTGAATATTCGTGGTAAATAGACTGGCCTACGTCGTAGCCTGCAGGCTGAATATCTGTTGGGGCGTACCTGCAGTATGCGGAGACTCTTTAAAGCGGAGACCTGGCCGGGCTATGAGACGGATATGAACCCCTCGGAATTCCAGGAACCTAAAGGTAAGTCACTTGACTCATCAGTAACTCACCTTTGGGGTTCAGCAGCTCAACAATAGGAAAACTTAATCAACAGCTTGGAAATTTTGCCCATGGTGGACATAATCGTCCGCAATATTATGCAAAATTTATGGCCCTACCACTGGAACTTCCTTCTTCCGGAAGTTCCTCTTGATCGTAATCACCAGCAATGTAGAATCAGATTTAGATGCGCCCGTTTGTTATCTGCGCACAGAGTGCGTTTCTTTCAATGTGTTTTCAGAACGCGTCATAAGAACCTTGTATCGTTTCGTAACGAAGACGTCTATTGTGAGTATCTGGATCTCGCTTTACTGATAATTTCATCATTCTTTACGAACATGGGGTGTCGGCGCTCCTTGGTTTCGGGGATTTTTAGTGCGCTCCTCACAATAGGCTTGGTCAATAGCTCACCACTTCGACCTGTCCGTCAAGCTGGCTCCGAATCCCATGGACATACGGTGAGGTCGTTCGCCTGCTTCTGCTTTCTACTTTATAATAAAATCTCAACCTTTAGGCGGATCCGACTTCCGACGCAGCGAAGCAAGAAGCTCAAGCAGCCAGTGGCGCCACCAGCGGAGGAAGATCTGGATCGGTACTCAATCCCGACACACCGAAAACAAAACGTGATCTCAAGACCAGCGGGATCGGCGGCTCCCCCTCACCCACTACATCAGACAATTCCGGATCCGGGCTGGTGACTGGCTATGCCATGGACCCTTCCAGATCACCGGGAGTAACCGGCTCCGATGTGGGTTACAAGACTGGCACTGCTGCCGATCTTCAGGGTTCCGTTGGAGTCCACACCATGATGGGGACGTCCGTAGGTGGCTCGCACAACTCCGACGTCGCTGGTAAGGCAAGTATGGCCGCTGGAGACAGCGGTAACACTTCCGCGGCCGCGGCGAATGGTTCCTCGGGACAGATTGGGGCCCTGGACTCTTCGAGAAGTAACAATACTGGGGACATCGTGGGACATGGAAAGTCTAATAGCGTGGGTTCTGCAAACCAGAGCGGAACTTCCGGCACAGGCTTACGAATGGCAACTGGCAAGATCGGTGGCCAAGGCTAACGTGTACGATTAGTGATTTCCAGAAGAAGCCAGACATCCTCAAGTACGTGCATACAACTACCTAGCCAAGTAGTAGAGAAGTTTCATTTCACTGTCTTGTATACTTTGACGTCCATTCTATTGGGAAAGTTACTTTTAAATGCAGATAAACGAGACATGGAATTAATTGTATGATCTGATCGAAGAACCCTACAACATAATGTCTAATCTACAGCGAAATTTCCGGCCAGTTTCCCACACGCTAGGACAGCAAAGGCTCCTATCCTTCTCTGGGGGGAAAGTTGGAGCTAGACTTGGAGACATCACCAGATTTGAAAAAATTCTCTTGAGCGCTCAGCTTGCTATCAGGGTCCTTGTTATGTTCATGGGTGGCATCTGCGGAGCCATGATGGGTGTTTCCGCCGACAGCGGAAGAGCTTCCTACAGGTCCGCTGTGGTTGGCCACGTCACGCTTCGTCTTGACACCAACTGGGGAACCAGCGATAGTCTGCGAACTCAAGCCAGCTGAACTGCTAGCCGTCAAGTCGGTCGAGTGCTTAGTGTCTTGGGTTGCCCCTGGAGCATGAACAGAAGATCCACCAGGTCCGCCTGTTTGTTCGGCCTTGTTAGCGTTTCCTGGGTGGGTGTTGGTTTTCTGGGCGTCACCCGAAGATCCCATATGGTGGGGATCTTGGCTTAGTTTGGCAACGACCTCTGAAGGTTTGTCTGGTTGATCGGCCTGAGGGTGATCAGGGTTGTCTTCAGCTTCACGGACCTTCATCGCAGGGGAGTCGGCTGCGTGCGTGGCGTCGGTCTTCTGCACATTGAGCAAGGTTTGTGTTATACGGTCAATTGTTTTTCTTGGGGACTCATTAGGCTTGATTCCCAAAAAACGGTCAAATACCTGCTGGGCGGATTCAGAAGACGCGCCCGGTTGATCGGCCTGGGGATGATCCGGGTCATGTTCAGCTTCGCGGACTTTCATCGCAGGGGAATCAGTCGAGTCGGCGCTGGTCTGGTGATGAGATTTATCGTCCTAAAAATTGACCGAGCTGTTATCCGACGTATTTTTTATCGGAGAATTTCTGCGAATTCTGTAGATTTGTCCAGGGAAATACTTTGGCTATAATACGGTTACAAACAGCTCTTACGTCGATTGTGGTGACGATGGCCGTCGCTTCGTTTGCTCCAGCTGCAGACTGACGCACTTGCCTCTCAAAGGGAGCTCCTACTACAGCTCCCACGAAAACAACACACAGCCATGTATAAACTACTAAGCGGTACATTTTTACAATTGAAGGAAGAAAGAGCTTCTGTGAAAAAAGAGCTTCAGATAGAGCTAATAAGTAGAATATCCATAAACTGTGAAAAGAATTTACCAACTTCTATAAACGCCCCACGCCCATGTAGCAGAACACAAAACAGCTTTCAGTCTTGATCATGGACGGTAAAAAATCAGATTAGCTATCTGGAAGAAACAGGAAGCAAATAACGAGATCATTAGTACGATTAGCACCGTAGTGTATTTTGGACAAAACCCACAGCCGAGTCAGTCGTTGTCTATGACGACTTTAGGTCAGCTTGGAAGTCTACCCAAAGGTCCAGAGAGCTCATAATGCAGCGAACTGAGGCTTGGCAAGTTTCGAAGAGGCCGCCAACGCGGATAAAGCAGACAGGGAAGGAGGAACTCCATACTTGTTCAGGTAGAAATCAGGCATGTACACATCACCGTTGGAACGCCGCTGTATCCAGTCGGCAAACAAAGGCACTAAAGTGCTGACACCTACAGCCACGACCAAAGTTGGAGACATTGTGTATCTTTCGTGCCGGTTGTCGAAAAACCGACTTTTCTCACCGAACGGTAGCTGAAATCGTAACACTAAGACCTCAAGAGGTGCAGAGGTCACTTAGGCAGCGAGTGCCATAAAGTTTGTGTGCGCGCGGTAATCCATATTCCGCGAAATATATAATTATGGAGTGTGCCGAAACTACCCAAGAGTTTGAATTAACCCTTCCCTCGACTCTAAATTCTGACAGCAGACACAGAATGATGGTCCCCAACACAAGCATCCAATCGCGCCTTTTGGACAATTTTAAATTTTTCAGTCTATTTTGCAGGCGCGATTGCTGACCGAAAATGCTGGATTGGCCGCTTGTGATGGGGAACGCCATGCTGCCGGAATTTAGAGTCGATAGAACGGTTAACTCAAATATTAGGTGGTTTTGCGCCTCCTTTCATAATTCCATATTGATTCCAAGAACTACTCAAGCGCGAGTTGGATAAGTTCGAATGCATTTTTGCGGGAATATGGATTACCGTGCTCACACAAACTTTATGCCCCTCGGTGCCTAAGTGGTCTTTGCACCTCGTGGGTCCTAGTATTACGATTTCCGCCACCGTTCGGCGAGGAAAGTCGTTATTTTCGACAACCGGAGCGAAAGATACGCATTTTCCTCGAATCTGACGCAATGGCGTCAGAGATGGTAAATTCGATGGACATAGACGAAACAACTTACCTGGTAAATTTGCATCGGCGCAGCCGATTCCCCATGAAATAACTCCTACAAGAGACCAGCGTCCGTCCACCTGTTGAACTATAGGACCTCCCGAGTCGCCCTAGACAAAACATCACTGTAAAGAATGTTGCGAGGACCCAATGGGTTAGTTCTCTCCTCGGTTGTCCCAATGGGCTCTCCCGCCGCTTGGGTTTACTAGACCAACCTGGCATGCGTCTTTTCCGCCTCCTTTGTATCCAGCACAGATGAAGCATGACTCTACATCCTGGTGCCGATCTCCGTTATCGAACCAACTTTCGCATTCCGACTTGGAAATGAAGGGTACCTGGACAGAGTGAAGAACGGGTGGAAGGGCGCCACCTGCAGGAACCAAGAGTTGTGATTCGATTCGGCCATACCACAACAGAAACTGAAGTCTTTGCCGTACCTTGACTAAGACGTCCCCAGCCGGAAATGGTTCCCATCGAGCCAGTATAATTCTTGTACGGAGCGATACATGCAGGTATGATATGCGGCGCGAGGTTCACCGGCTCCGCTAACCTGAGCAAGGCTAGGTCATTCTCAAACGTGAGGAAGTTGAACTTCTCGTGGATGATCCTTTCAGCAACACGCATATCAATGTGGGGATAGACGGCGTTCGAGTCGCTAAAGTCGTACTCGCCGATCCGGACGACCATCTTTTCCGTCGGAATACTGTTGAAAATTTGATGCTTTAACCATATAACCGCATATTGGGACTTAATTGAACTCAACGGAAAACGTACTCGCTGGCGCAGTGAGCCGCTGTAAGGATCCATCTTGGATGAACCAGGGTTGCTCCACAGCGGTGCGAGCTGATGAAGCCAACAATTCGGCGCAGGGAAACCTGCCAGGGGAACTGACCGAGTTTGGCATCAGTTCCACCAACGATCCTTTTCCACAGCAGTGGAGTTATTCCACAAACTAAACAGAATTTCGACTTATGAACAGCCGTACAATAAAAGATTGCCACAAAGTGCTCGAAATAACTTACTTTCGCTGAGTGTGATCGTAATCTGTCCAGTTGCGTCCACCGCACTGGCGGGAGTAGCCGGAGCAGCCGTGGTGGCGGTAGGAGGGAAAGTGAAGCGCTCGGGTGGCACCCATCTTGTCCATGTCCCCAATGTCGTCGTCGTCGTCGTCGAACTTTCCGTAGTCTCTACAGCCGGACGCGTGGGGACTGTAAAACGTGAAGGTGGCACCCATTTCGTCCAGATCTTCGTGGTAGGCGCTTCTGTCGTCGTCGAACTCTCCGTCGTCTGGCTTTCCGTTGTCTCTTCAGTCGTGATCGTAAAAGTCTCTTCTGGGGTTGTAGTGGTTGTCGAAGTGGCAGTGGTCGTGGTAGTTGGCGTTGCCGTTGTTGGCGCTGTAGTGGTGCTTGTACTGGTGGTGGTGGTGGTGGTGGTGGTGGTGGTGGTGGTCGGGGTAGTAGTAGTCCTCGATATCGTTGTGGATGTCGAAGGAGTGGTGGTCGGTGTCGTTGACTCAGTTGTGGTGGATGTCGTGGGTGTTGTAGTGGTAGTAGCGGTGCTGGGTACCGTGGTGGCAGTAAGGTTAACCGGGAAGATTTGCTCAAGTGAAGGGGAACCTTGAGTGGATGGAGCAGCAGTCTGTTGTTGTGGTCCGACGTTCGGCCAAAGCAGAAAGTTGTCCACATCGGTACCCACAAACATGGCGTCGTTGGGTGTGGGCACGACGTTACCATTGATTATGGGGTTACTGGCAGTAGCCACGGTCAATGTGATGTTCTTGGTTGATGGTGCCTTGGTCTTCACGGTTTGTAGCTGGGCATCATCAGCACCTTTTGGAGAGTTATTGATAACGCCAAATGAGGCTCCCTGCTGCTCGCTGTGATTAGGCGTCTCCACCTGCATGTTGATATTGAAGGTGTAACTGCCTTGTCCGTTGGTGTTGGCCGACACCACTGAACCACCTTGCGACCACTGCAAATTCTGCTGATTTTGGTTTCCTGAAAGTAGCAGAAGACATTAGATTATTGTCGTTCCCGTATAAGGGAACCTACTTCCGGTTGGCAAACTGAAATTCACCAATTTTTCATTCTGACAATTCTCATAATCGAAAACTTACTATTCCACTGATTGTTCGACGAGCCGGACATGACTCCACCCGGCATGACCAGTACGACGTCAGGCAAAGGAGTGATAGCATCGACTGGTCCAGGTCCTGCCGGCTTGCTGGCTTGGAAACTTCCTGGCTGGACGGGCGTTGGCTGCGAACCCCTCCATCTTGTGCTAGCCGGTGTGGTCGAGTGCGAAAGACCAGTGTTACGTTCTGGTACTTGGGTGGTCTGAGCATTTGGTCGGAACCAAGCCGCCGAGTTGTTGATCACCGGCGGCGACCCAAATTGCCCACTCGTTTTCGTAGTTGCTGATGAAGACTTTGTCGTTAGAAATGCAGATAACGAGAACGGAGAAGGGGTAGGAGTTTTCGAGGTGGATTTGTGCTTGTACCAATCAGGCTGCAAAGGAAACACTGGCTCCACAAAAATCAGCACGGGAGGAACTTGATGGTTTGACTTACGATGGTGTAGCCTTTATAAATAGTGGTTGTTACTTTGCTTATCCATTTCTTGGTTGTTCGAGACCCTGTGGTCCCTGCTGATGGCCTTGACGCACCACTTGCCAAGCCTTCAGCTTCTTTCCTAATAACTTCTTCGAAGAAATTGGGCTTGACCGTGGACTTTCCTCCCTCGGTCGTACCAAACGCCGCTGAGGATGTATTCGCGTTGGGCAGAACACAGCAAGAAGCTAAGAAGAAGGATTTGGCGCATGTTCCATGGAGGGTTCCTCGGAGGTCCAGGCAGGATTTCAGGAACATGCATACTCCGACGTCGCCGGACTTCGACAAGCACAGTGGCGCCCCTCCAACATTTTGTTTGACTACTGTCAGAACAGAACTTTAAAGATGATTCAAAGTTATGGTAATCAGGCCGACGATAAACTTTAGAAGCTATAATCAACTCACCGACGGCAACTTGGCCATTCACCTGGGGTAAACGTCTTATGGGTTCTTGTACGAGGACGCCCTCTATCTTCGACGGGTATATACTTAAGTTACTACATTCTGCAGAATCCGGCTTCAATATTGATAGAAAGAGTATGGAAAGCAGATTGAAAGCGAATCGCTTTTGTGGAAATTCGCAACTTCTGGAGTGGTGCCGGTTGTGGTCCGTACGTTGCGAACTATGAGTACCCAAGATGGTTGAACCAGGTAATTCCTGAAACAGTCCACATTAGTAAAACATCGTGTTGAGCGCCTTCCGTTAGTATAAAAGTGGATGAGGATAACAGAAGTACGACAAAGTACCTCTTCAGTTCCGGGATGTGAAACGGCTCCATTATATTCCCGCATAGCTGGAGGAACCTGGTCGAAATGACAGTCGCCCACAGGCGACAAGCGAGAATCAGAGCAATCTCACATGTGTATGAACTGTTGAGCAAGCGGGTATATCCACGAGAGGCGAATTGAGAGGACCTCAAGGACGAAAGCCGTGAATCCTGATTGCACAAAAGTTTGCCCTTCCCAGTAGTTTTCTAACTCCAGTTTGTCGAAATCTAAAGGAGTGCCTTCGCCAGCGACCACTGCAACGACCTGTAGAGATCAACGTGCAACGTGATGGAAGACGATAACTCTTCACGTCTCCGTATTAAGAATTTACAGGTGTTGCATGCTACTGTGCGAAGCCCGAAGCCGAAGTGAACACCAGGCGCGGAAGTGAGAGAGACTCAATATTCAAAGATGCGAAACGCGCGCGATATCGCTCATTTCATATTCAGCAGCTCCTCCTCATCAACTTGACCTAGAGAAGAGCTCGTGCTCGTGCTCAGAACTGGTCCGTCTTGCTGAGAAGGGTGTTGCAACTTACGACCACCGGCAGCCCACGCCACTGCGATAAAAAACTATTATTACAAGACTAAGCAATAAAAAACCCAAGTGGTCATCTGGGTCAGTATGACAGTTATGGTGAAAGGTGCGTAAAAGAAACAACCTCGAACGCCCATCAAATATAGCGTGTCGGATACTGAACGACAAGAACCGTGGGAGGGTTTGCGCCTTCACGACAAGCGTGGTCAGCGAACGTGGCCGAGAACTTGACAGCACACATCGAGGCCGGAAGTTCAAGGGGACTAGCGGTAAGAGTTCTCTCTTGAGATATTAACCTTCATCACTGACACTGTTACTTTTTAGCGAGAGCAAAAACTACTTGGTCCACATTTGCACTTTCGGGGCTGAATTAATGCGACCAAACCATGAAGGGGTCTCCTGATTAGTCCGCGCAAAACAAAGAAATCGGTAACCATACAGCAATTTCACAGCCATAAGTACTGTTCGACTCAACACACGGAGCGTTTTTGGGTTTCAAATCGTAAAAAAGGCACTGTGAACGCGGAAGGACCTTGAGGCATCCAGTTTGGCCCTTAAAACGGATGATTACCTCAACGATCGGAATGCTACGTTGAATTCCATGTGAGACCTCGTGGTGGTTCGCCTCGCAAAATATTGCCATGCACATGTGCCGTTCCGAGCTCGAGACGAGACCCGAAGTAAGACATTTTGTTTACGGTTTTGCTTACGCCGGTAAGAGCGCCGATTAAACTTCCTTGTGACACTGTCTGAAGAAAACTCGCAACCTAGTAGCCTGGAGCAAATCCTGCGGCAACATAGACTTCACCAACTTCTGGAAAGATAGTCACCAACAGGCCATGGCATTTTCCGCTCATGAGTTACGAGAAAACGGAACTTGATATCACAAGATAGTCATTACGTTTTCTGCTTATTCCCTTTTTTCGTTCCAGCAGTAATTACTCGGATAATATTTCACAATGCCTTACGAAAAGCACGTTGAACAGACGGTGGTGGAAAAAACTGAGCAGCCTGGACACTCGTCGACGCACCATGCTCCCGCCCAAAGGACCGTAGCTCGCGAGCAGGAGGAAGTTGTCCACAAAGAGTTTACCCATACCGACATTCGAGTTCCCCACATCGACGCACCTCCTCCAATCATCGCTGCCAGCGCAGGTGAGAACCCATCCAGTCACATACTACTTTTGTGGTCTATTGTGGGAGCTCGGCAAACAATCTCCACCAGATTTCCTTTTCATTGTTACGGGCCGAACGCGTGTGCCACTTGAAGAAACGGTGAATTTCAACGACTAGGTTCCTGAAAGGTATTCGAAATATTTGTCATTAAAATAGTGGGCTTGGCCGAGGAGATCGTCAGTCATGGTTTCCAAGCCTCGGCGGCCCGCATCAGCGGTGCTTCCACCGAGGTCGATATGCGCCCAAGTCCCAAGCTAGCCGAGGAAGCTCGTCGTGATGCCGAACGATATCAAAAGGAGCACGAGATGATCAACAGACAAGCCGAAGCCACGCTGCAAAAGAAGGCGGAGGAGTACCGTCACCAGACTGAGGCGGAAGCCGAGAAGATTCGCCGCGAACTGGAAAAGCAGCATGAACGGGACATCCAGTTCAGGAAGGACCTCATCGATCAGACCATCGAAAAGCAGAAGCGCGAAGTTGATCTGGAAGCCAAGATGGCCAAACGCGAGCTGGGTACCTCCCCACAACACTCTTCTTTTTGCTATCGTTATAGCTAGACAGCTCGATTTTGTAGATCGCGAAGCGCAGTTGGCTAAGGAAGCCCTGGAACGTTCTCGAATGGCCACCAACGTGGAAGTCACGCTGGATACCGCAGGTACGCTCCAACGTATTACAGGCTCCTTTTTACGCTCCTGGCGCTCGACGCAGTTTAGCGCTCTGAGGCATATGTGCATGATAATTCTGTTTTTCAGCGGGACATACAGTAAGTGGGGGAACTACCGTCTCCAGCGTCGACAAAGTTGAAACCGTCCGCGAGCGCAAACATCATTAACGACCACACCACGATTAGAACTTGCTTGCCTCATTGGATGAACCCTTTAATTCACAAAATATCTAAGATACTCAAGATCGTAAGATTTAGAATGGTTAGCTTCTTCATTTCCGCGTCGACCTGAATAGTACGCGTACGGACCTCGTGAATTAGTCGCATAACATCCTAATATTTTCAAAGTGATAAGCGAGTCTCCAACTATAAACAGGGCGTCGTACCATAATTTCCACTTGACAGTATTGCTCGGCGCGACAACTCGAGCCAACTGAAGCCACTGCGTTGCAGAACTATGTGCGCGACCTGTGTATAGTGGAGTTATTCAAGAGTTTTATCGCTAACGACTCGTTTTATTTAACGAAAAGTCACGGTGAGGTACCCGCAATCATTCATTCGGCATTCCGGTGTTTACACCTTCTGTTTGCATTGCTCATTATATTTCCGTGATAAGAGATAACACCCGAGCTGCATCAGCAGGTTGCACATCGGCTGGCAAATTCCATGATCGCAACATACACTACCGTCACAAGCTAGAAACACCCTAAATTTACGTGTCATACCGAGAGTTCCCTTATAAGGCAAAAGGCCCAGGTTATTCATTTCGAGCTGTTTGTGTTCTTGTTTATCCCAAAATTCAGCCTTCCTTTAAAATGGAACGAACAGTGGAAAAAAGCGTTGAAGTACGCACGACCGGAAGCAGTCATCCTTCCAACGTAACCAGTTCTCAGTATACTGTCGAACGAGAGACAACCATCCCAGCCACACTAGGCGATGCAACCTACACTGGCACACCTTATCCTCATGGAGGACTCGGACATTCCTCATCGCAGAGTTCGTCGGACAGCCAAGAACGCGTGACCAACTACACCCACACGGAAGTGAGGGTTCCCCAGGTGTCGATGCCCGCCCCCATCATCGTTACGTCCGCTTCAGGACTAGCCGAAGAGATGGTAGGTTCAGGATTCACGGCTTCGGCCTCTCGAGTCACTGGGTCGTCGGTGGAGCAGATGGTCCAAGAATCACCGGCTCTTCACCAAAAGTCCCTGGAAGAAGCTGAACGTCATGACCACGAACTGGCCAAGGTGACCGAGAAGATGGACCATAAGATGGAAAAGAAAGCCGAGAAGTACCGCAAGGAAGCGGAAAAGGAGGCGGACAAAATCCGAAAGCTAATGGAGAAACAACACGAGGTGAGGAAAAAATGAAACAATAATATGGATTTTCAACGAGGAAGTTTTGGGATCCGGAAGTTCTTCGTCCTATCTTATTGACTGTAATTTTATCCTTTCTGCATTTTTAGAAAGATGTTGAATTTCGAAAGGAGCTGGTGGAAACTTCGATCGAGAAGCAAAAGAAGGAGATCGAGATAGAAGCCAAGCATGCCAAGGCCGAGCTGGAGCACGAGCGACAGTTGGCTCTTGAAGCACTGGAACGATCGAAGATGACAAGTAAGTATCGAAAACACGTTGCAAATTTAGTAATCAACCACTACGCAGACCGATCTTGATTTTAGGCAATGTCGAAGTTAATTTCGACACTAGTGTGGGCCAGACGGTTTCTGAGAGCCACGTCGGCACCCATCGCACAGACATCAGCCATCCGCGAATGTAGCGCCCAAACCAAAGTCCAACTTGTCGACTTTCCAAAACAACCGGTCCACTTACTTTAACACAGCGTGAAACTGTCTGCAACCTTTACCATCGTTGTCGTAGCCACGTTGCCCACGAGTAATGTTTTCTGTAAACCTTTGTAAATCCTAAGAACACAAGACATAAGGCAGCACGATACCACATAAAATTTAATTTAATTCAAAAAGTTAAAGTAAAAAGCAAACTTTGTAACCGCGGGTCGTCGAAAACATGCCGGCACACTACATACCTTTGTACTTGTAAGTCCTGTTTTCAAATTTAGCTTTTGTCGATCGCAGTGAGTATGAACATTGACCAGCCACGCATTCAAAGTAAGGACGGCAAATTACCCGGTGTCATGTCGGAGTCTGGTACCTTGCACATTAATCTCTGGATCGTCCGATCCCAGCCGGGCCCAAGAAGCACTGTGGACAGAGGTCATTACGTATCGAGGAAAATATCTCATCGGCCCAAACGGACTTCAGCCAGTGGTTCAACAGTCCCAAGTCCACTGGTCAGATCACTTCATCTTGTCATCACACAGAGGGACACGTAGATGTGAAATGCACGACAGCAGACGCCAGTATGGAAATCCCCGCTCCTCTTGACGGTACGGGGCGTATATAAGCTCAAAGCAGATGGGCGAGGATTCTTAGTACCTTTCCCAGCACCTCTTGAAACGCTCTAGCCTTAGACTTTAGCTGTCGCAAGTAGCCCTCGCAAGTCTCAACATGTCTCGAGATCAAGGAAGCACGGAATACGACGCTAACCAACGCCAGGAGCAACACCAGGAACAACATAATACCTCTTACACCCACACCGATGTAAGCTCCAACTTCCGATCCGCCTTTCCCCTGCAAAAATAAAGTTTGAGCTCTCTTTCGACTAGCGTACAGAGTTATGACCTCTCAAGGTGAACTCTTCAGGGGAAAAGCTATTTTTAGAAATGAATATGATACTGGTTCTTCGCAGGTCCGCACCAACATCCCTAATATCCCTGCCCCGTTCATCTCTACCGGTGTTTCGGGTCTCGGTCAACAGCTGGTCGGAGAAGGTTTCACCGCCTCCGCTGCTCGCATCTCCGGACAATCGTCGGAAACCCACGTACAGATGACCCCCGAGATGGAAGCCGAAGCGCGCAAGGACCGCGAGCGCTACGAACGCGAGCTGCAAGCCATCAACGAGCGACACCAACGAGACATCGAAGGCAAGACCGAGGCCTACCGCAAACAGGCTGAACAAGAAGCCGAACGTCTTCGCAAAGAGCTGGAGAAGCAACACCAACGAGATATCGAGTTCCGCAAATCGCTGGTCCAGGGTAAGTCCAAGCATTCCCCCGTACTTTTCGAACCCTACATTTTTGAGTATCCCCAGGTACCATCGAGAACCAGAAACGACAAGTTGAGCTCGAAGCCCAGCTCGCCAAGCGCGAACTCGACCGAGAAGCTCGCCTTGCAACTCAGGCTCTCGACCAGTCCAAGATGGCCACTGATGTAAGTCATGTTCTGGAATCTGACAGACTGACACTGAGTATTCCGCTTATCTTAAATCTCGTCCTATGGCTTTCAAAATTTCCGCCCTTCGCATGTATTAGATTATGCTTTTGCAGGTTCAAGTCAATTTTGACTCAGCAGTAGGCCACACTGTTTCTGGGGCTACCACAGTCTCCCAATCCGAGAAAGTCACCCAGTCGAAGCACTAAAGAAGAATTTTTATAAGACATGAATAATCCTAAATTCAGACCTGTACTGGCCATCTTGAATTCCATACCAAATGGAATTTTCACAAGCCAAAATCCACATACTGAAATTTAGTTACATTTGACTTTCTCTCCTGAAATTCATTCGCATCATTCCATGTTTCTATAATACCCATAAAATGAAGACCTACTCAGTACTCACGAAGCACTGCTCAACAAAGCAAGCCGAACACCTGGTTCACCATAGAGGGATCGTCATCAGAAAGAATTCCACATAACTCCAGCGGTCCGAGTAAAGCGAACGGAGTTCTCCTACTTAGCCAACAGTAGCAAACGCCCCGCAAACGCCTTGTCAGAAAGAAACAGCCTCGTTCAGTCGGAGTCATTCTGACCTTGCCGTTCTTCCTTGTCCTGCTGCAATTCCTCACGGAGAACACCAATCCGTAACTGCCTACGGGATCAAGGATTCCTTCGTTTTGCAGAGCCAACACTGTCAAAATCAGAGAAAATTTCAGTTTAAGTTTTGCTAGATGGGATTAGACAGGAAGAAGGTAGGCATGCACAGACTTACGCGAACCGCAAAAGCCTGACATCACACTACCGTCAAACATACGCTATCTGCTAGGTCCCGAAACGAAAAAAAGAACACCCTCGTTAACTTCCAAAGCAAAGAAACGACCACGACACAGGAGTAAATCTGATACGTAATGTGGATAAATTCGTTATTAAAGACTGCCACAGGTATTTTCAGACTGTTTCTTCGATAATTTTAGAATACATTTTAATCTTTGATGCAGTAGACATATCCACGTACTTGTCACCAATGCTGACAATCATTCCTCCGATTATGGTTGGATCGACTTTCGCTTCAATCCGCATAGTCTGCCCTTTCGTCGAAAACTTGGCCAGAGCAGCTTCCAGTGCTTTTCCTTGGGAGGCATCCAATGGCTTCGCCGTAGTAACCGTCACCTGCACTTCTCCTCGTTCGGCACTCATGATCTGTGCGAACGTCTTCAGAAACTTGTGTATCAAGCCTAGTCTTCCGTTCTCACTCATCGCAGCCAAGGTATTGAGGGACAATGGACTTATCTTATGTTCTTGGGCTAATCGCTGTAGCATTTGCTTCTTCTCGTGCTTTGTGACTATGGGACTTTGCAGCATCTCGGCAGCCTCCCTGTTCTTCTCCATAACTTGACCCATGAGGACCATATCCCTTTCCACGTTCTGCAGCTGGTTCTCCTTGGATGCCGCGGAGAATAAGGCGCTGGCGTAACGTCCTTCGATACCAAAGACGGAGATAGGTGGACGGACCATCTGCGCCACGCTGGATGACGAGCTGAACGTCCGGACTGCCATCCTGAGCGACGACATCTGAAAATGAAACATTCTTGCTTGAATACCTTCCCGGTACATTAGTTCCCGTAAGACTTACCTTGATGACCGCAGGAAAGATAAGCTGGTAAAGGTGTACAAGGATGATCTTTCACAACTTACGGAACACTTCCTGTGGAGACGGCGATGTGCCCACTTTTCCACGCCGAGGCACAACTAACAAGCCACAACACCGCACCGCAACCCAAAACAAAATCTGCAATTCACCACAAACGATGAGGCGAGACCTCTTTCATACCGACGAAACGCAACAGTAAAACATGTTGCAAGCTTGAGGTCGATCCTTAGTTCTGATTGCTTTTTAGCACCGGCTCGCTTCAAGATGGGATACCGAGGCTTATACTATTAGACTCTGAAGCGAGATTTCCTCAAGAACAGTAAAATAAGTCCGTTCCACCTACACTGTGTTCATGCGCTTACGGGTGTACGTACAACCTGCATCTTAGTTGGATTGATTGGATGGGAAACGTCGTCTGCGAAAAATCCATCATTATTTTCCTGTGAACATTCTTGATCGATCGATACCTCCTTACGTTACGCGGGTGGAGGATCCAGGAGGAAAGAGCAGATCTCTTACGGAACAGTCTGGCGGAGACGGCATGAGTGCATCTTGCGGACACTATCCCTGAATCTTCTCCGGTTCTATTCTGAACAGACCAGCTTCTCCAGTGTCCCGAAATCACAATGGCATCTGCCTCCCGAGCAATATGCTACGTTCTCCTGCTATGGATAGCCATCATTGTCGTTCTCGGCAAGTTTACTCGTCCTGTATTTTGAACACATCACAATAGTTCTGTATTCCAGGTGTATACTACTGCCTATCCGGACAGGGATGGCGGATAGACTTCGGCTGGTACGTTCGCACCTTTCATCTTATGATTGTTTGATCCATGCACCAACTTCGACATCATGTGATTAGGTTCCTAGAGTCCCTTAGCCCGTTCATATGGGCATGCACGGGAGCAGCAGCGTCCATCTCGCTTTCCGTAGTGGGGGCCGCCTGGTAAGGCAGAGATAAGAAGTCGCACATATGATTTGGAATATTACAATTCGGAAGATCGATGATGTGTATTTGTGATCTTTTTCTTACAGGGGCATCTTCACCACGGGCTCTTCCATCCTTGGCGCGGGCGTGAAAGCACCACGAATCAAGACCAAAAACTTGGTCAGCATCATCTTCTGCGAAGCTGTTGCGATCTACGGAATCATCATAGCTATCGTCATTGCAAATCTAATCGAGGTTTGTAGCAACAGCGAAGAACTGAAAGAAGGTAACCTCATGCTTTTCCTACGGTAATTTCTTCGTGCTGTAGGACTTTAACTACGACCGGATATCGCCGAACGGATATAGGCAGACAGTCTTCTCGGGATACGCTCTCTTCGGAGCTGGACTGACGGTGGGCTTCTGCAACTTCTTCTGTGGTATAGCCGTGGGTATTGTCGGGTCCGGTGCTGCGTTAGCCGACGCCCAGAATGGATCGCTCTTCGTCAAGATTCTCATCGTCGAGATTTTCGCATCTGCCATCGGTCTTTTCGGAGTCATCGTGAGCATCATTCAGGTGAAATTCTCGTTCAATGCCAATCATCACATCGGAGAATCGTAGTTTCATCGTTGCCGCTTTCTTCCTTGTAGGTTTCCGCAGTGAGAATGGGAGAGAAATCCTAAAAGAATCTCCAACATTGGAATCTCCAAGTACTCTTACTCTTTTCTCTTTGATACATATCTCACACTGTTTCGCTTGGTAATCTCTTCTCTGACTTGTCTTGCTATCCTTCTCACATTCCCTGAAGAAATGCGGATCGCTGTACATGCTATGGTAGTCAACGACCGGCTCTTCCACGTTAGTCAGATTTTCAAGTTCTTGTTTTAACAAATTGACGCCTGTGTTTCGTAGTGATGTTTTTAGTTTCTGAAAGGTACGGACGATAACTTATTGTATTGCAAAGCTGGTGTGATGGTCCGTGTGGGTACGTGACTCTAAAATTAATTAGTAAACCGAACACTTTGCTATCGATGATTTGGATAGGATTTTGCAAGATTAGATAGGACCACACCGAGGTTCGCCATTCAACACCCACAGTCATACCGTACAACTACCAGGTCAAATACGCTCTGTGTAATTTTACTGGACATTCTTGGAGACTCTGAGTTCAACGAGACACTCGAGACGTCATGGGTTATGGAGCTCCTCTGGGCTACTTCTCGTTCTTGTGGACTGGAATAGTGGTCGCTCTTGGTTGGTCATCGCAGATGAAAATTGCCGCATCATCATTACGGATGAAGGATTCTTATTGAAAAGTCTTGCTTCACTTTCAGGTTTATACTACGTTTTGTCGGGCCAAGCATGGCGAATAGATATTGGATGGTACGTAAGTCTCTTCCCCGATGATGTTACTTTTTATGTAACGAGCATTGTAGGAGCGTCTTAGCCTATATATGCTACCGCAGGTTCCTGACATCCATTAATCCATACATGTGGGCCAGCCTAGGAAACGCATTATCCATAGGTCTTTCGGTGGTCGGTGCAGCATGGTGAGTCCATAAACTATAGACTTTACACTGCGTATGATCTTTCACTGAACTGGGATGAAGTTCGAAGAACTCAACTACAGTGGGGTTACAGTACTGTGTTGCACTTTCTCATTCCAGGGGTATGTCGATCAGTGGTGTTTCCATAATCGGCGGTGGCGTCAAGGCTCCTCGAATAAAGACCAAAAATTTAATCAGCATCATTCTCTGCGAAGCAGTTGCAATTTACGGGCTTATTATTGCCATCGTCATCTCAGGAGCTATACAGGTAATAAGAGCTCGGCGACTACCACGCAGTTGGAAGAGTCAACACTTGCCGTCTTGCTACGTGCTATCTTCCTCCTCCACTCAACTGTTTCGTTCGGCGTCGAGTATTTCGTGCATTCTTTCAGCATACCGACGATACTCTGTTGTCTCTGAACCAAATTGCCGCGAACTACAAGGCCGGATATGCCCTTTTTGCTGGCGGGATAACAGTCGGGATGTGCAACCTCATATGCGGCATCACCGTCGGGATCGTAGGATCTGGAGCCGCGCTGGCCGACGCGCAAAGCGGTTCCTTGTTCGTCAAGATTCTGATCGTGGAAATCTTTGCCTCGGCTATTGGACTATTCGGCCTAATCGTCGCCATCATTCAGGTACCATTCACCGAGGTTCGCCAAATCAGAAACTCTTGCGTGAAGAGTTCTTCTGTTGTAGATAAGCGGACAAAGGATTCAATAGCATAGGAAGAACTCAAAACCGGATCCGGAAGTAACTGTCACATGTGTTATCGGATGTATTTATTCTTCGACGTAGACAGATTGATAAAACAAAAAGAACAAGAAATATATAACAATCTTTACAAAACTCTGTTCACTAGTAGGCGATCGCCCCAGCAGTAGGCGCGCACTCCTAAACCAACAATAGCCTTTTCCTCTCTCCTCGAACACCAGGCACCGTAATCAAGATACAGTACTGCAAGTCACCGCTCCGTGCACCGGTTCCATACAAAACCGGGGCTCTCCGTAGAAAACAAACCGGCTGGCAGTCCACATTCCATCATCATCAAAAGAGCACAGCGAAAAAGAAAATTAAAAATCATTCCGTAAGAAAAAACACCACAGGTCAAAGGTTGGATGGACAACGTAATGAGAGAAGAACGTTACAGTAAGTGAAGCTAAAGGCTAAAAAATTGACCGGTGATCTTCGTCCACTCGGGAACTCTGTGATTATCTTCTTCTGCGAAAAAGACGTTTGCTGTTGGAGGAAAATGGTGGAAAGTCCGAACAATCCTGAAGCGAAGGCGAGAAGAGGTACGATCACGAGGAGAAATAAATCCGTTTAGACCTTTTATCCGGGATGAAGCTCAAGCGGGGGAAAACGAAGAGAACGACAGCTGATGGTGGTCCTTGCTCCTACTGGGAACTCGAAGGGTCGTTCGCTAAAAACATTGCGATTGTTTCGATAAATACCTCAATTTCATAATATGGGAGCTGGACAGACGAACTTGACGCAATCGTTGCCCAAAGTGACGACAATTCCGATGCTGTTAGCGAAAAGTGTGCGCCACTTCGAATATCGATCTCGTCAAATTTCTTTGTCGAAATCTTTTTTTCGACATTTCAAAATTCATGTTTTAGTTCTGTGTGAATTTACGAGCTTACAGTCTTCTGGCTCTTCTTGTTGATGTCCAGCCCCCGGAACGTTCGGCTGATTGGGATCCCCCAAATGGACCGGAGGACTCTGGGACATCCCATGCTGACCGGAGAGGGAGTGGGGGTTATAGGTAGCGTAGGCGGCGTGTTGTTGTGATTGGTGAGCCTGCTGCATGGATAGGTTCTGCTGGAAACTGGACAGTAACTGGCCGTACATGGCTTGTTGTACGAGCGATTGCTGATGATGTTGATGCTGTTGCTGGAGGAGAGCGAGAGAAGGACCCGAAAGAGCTGAGGGTGACATAGTTTGTCGTTTCACAGATGGTGCGAGACCATGAAAGACCTACAGAAAACAAAACCTAAAAGCCTATTCTCAATGTATCCCCCTCATAACCAGAAAAAGAAAGCCCAAACGAAAAGACGGAAACAAGGACAGGACAGCGGAAAGGGGGAAAAAGTGTGTTCGGACAAACCAGCTCAGAATCCTGCTCAAAGGAGGCCTTCCTCTTGAGGCTCCCCGTTTGTTGTTGCGCAGCGGCGGCTTGTGCCTGTGCAGCAGCTTGCGCAAAGGAGACAGACAACGATTGCAAGGCCATGGGACTTAGGGACGGAGGCATAGCAGCGCTAGCGGATTGCTCGGACGATTGCGCGTAAAGAGAGGACAAACCCTGGACCTGCTGCGCCGCAGCCAAGAGTTGGTTCATTGCGCTAGCGACAGCCTGTTTCTGTTGCAGCAAAGCAGCAGCAGCGCGGAAAGGAGAAGTGGCGGCAGCAGCTGCTTGAGCTACCAAGGAATTGTAATCACTGGTAGCAGCAGCTTGACCCACGGGAAGAGTCGCCCCCACAGCCTGAGCAACCACAGTCGCCACACCGGTACTACCGCCACTGTCGATACCAGCCTAGAATTTAGGGGAAGAAAACAGGAGAGCGTAAGCAAAAGTGCATACGAGCACCAATAGGTAATGCTGCATACCTGGAGGCGATACAAATTAGTAAGTAATCAAAAGTCATGCGATGTGTTAGCGGTAATTACAAAAAGTACTGGGGACGACACGTTGGTAAGCTTTACATTCCAGCGGAAACACCAGCGAACTTCCGTTGCTGTTTCTCTAGTTATTTTTCGGTCATCGGCATATAGTTTAGATTTGTCAGCCTCGAAGGCGTTCATGCTTCTTTAGCTAGCATGATTTGTGCCATGCCTTGGACTTACCGATGTGTTCACAGATTGGCGAGATTTGAGTTGCTGCATAAGGTGGGCAGGAGGGTGGAAGTATCGACATCTGGAAGAATAGAAAACTAAGTTCGGTTAAAGTCGGTGGTTTCACTAACCGAAAGATAGCCGAAGGTTGGGCTGATTAGACTCACGTTTCACGACCGCATTTCCCTGCAAACAGAAACCCAATTAGTAGGTGAACACGGTAATAACGTATCATTATGCTCAGCATACCTTTGAGGGAGTCCATGCAGACGATAACCATGTTATCAGTAACTTGCACATGTTCCGACGGATGTGCATAACGGCACTCTTGTTCGCTCCGTCGACAGGTGCCCCGCGAGAATTCGCGACACACTTCCAATCTGTCCATACGCCCTTTGCCGCCACCAGAGCCTCCACCACCATGCTGCTGATGCAGTAGGTTAGCGCTGCCCATGGGCGACATCATCCCGAGAGAACTGGAGGACTCGGCTAGGCTATGTGACGAACCGGAAGGACCAGGACTCGAACTGGACATGTACGACGAACCCGAGCTCAAGTACGGACTGCTAACCATTCCCGTCGTTGGATAGTACGCATTCAGCAGAGGCATTTGCTGCAGAAAGGAAACCCAGTCAGATCGCAATCCGAAACTTCAGTCCGAACTCGAGCCAGAAACCCACTTGCAGGCAAAAACACTACCCTTCGAGCACCTGCATACCCCTAACCCACAATCTTAGCATTACCAGCACGTATGCAGGTACATGATGCGTAACAAGTTTAGCTTAACGTAAGCACCTGCATATCCCACATCACCGTTTGCACGAGGTCAGTAAGTATGCAGGTACATGGCATGCGATAAAATTTGTTGTTAGACTTCCCGAAAGCTTCTAGAAAATCTTTACCTGCATCTGAAGTTGCGCTTGCAGTTGTACGGGTTGCTGCTGTTGATGCTGCATCTGCATTTGCTGCACCATGATATTTTTCATGGCCAGATGGTTGCGGCCATTGATCAAGAGCTGGTCTTTCAGATGCTGCGGTGGATGGTAGAACTTGCATGGTGGATTGTCCCGTGTACAGCGACTCTGCAAAGAGAAAAGCACTCTATAAAAAAAGCCATCCCTAGGCCTGTAATTTCGCCTCGGAGCGACCTACATCTGTCACGATATAATGGATTTAAAGGAAAGATTTGTATGTGTCTGCGTTGGGTGTATCATGACCGAGAATATTTAAACCGACACTGTATTTAATCACCATGTGTATTAGGATCTTCCATATCGACCCGTTCTCTATCAAGCACTTTACGGTCGTTAAATTGCTGTCAATAAAACAATGTACCCCCTTCGACCTTGCGGAAAAGTCTCAAGGCCGACATGAGCAGGTCATCTAACAGACAAGCGGAAACGCAACGCGCGTCTAGACGGCTTACAGGTAGACACACTCACTGATAATCCTGTTACCCCAATACCTTCAATTTCCCTTTGTCAGCGTCTTTCTCAAAAACACACCAAAAAATGTCTGAAAGGCCGCAGCAGAGGTTCTTACAACTTCACGCTGACGACCAACATTTACGAAATTTGAGACTATCAGTCTGAAAAGTATAAAATCTTCGCTGCGTCTCTTCGAGTTTCTGCTGTAATCGCATTGTGATACTCCACACGACGCTCTTGAGCAGCTTGGGGTCTCGAAAGACCGTCACTTTGTGGTCCAGACAGACAGTTCAAACAACGTCACTGCACCAGCGGAAATGTACAGTCACGTAGTACGAACGCCACGCAAAGCTATCTTCTAATCTGATATTTACATAACGGAAGAGCAGCAAATTACGCAGAAGTTAGAAACACTTTAGCCCTCTTCTTCACACCCGACTTCTCCTTTCGGGGTTACAGTTCACAAAAAGAATGCCCACCTTGATGGAATCGTAGCAGGCCGTGACGCGGCCATTCTGGATTTCTACATGGGGTGGTGGATGGGCAAACTTGCATTCCTCATCAGACCTCGTGCATTTGTTTCTTTGCGCTTCCCGACATACCTAAAGATAGACTTATTTATGCCACGCGATCACAGGACAAGTCTAATTATACTTCTCATGAGTAACGGACGGTGTGATACGAAAGGTTCTCACCTCAAGCTGCAACCATCTCGAATCTTTCATATGCGTTGGAATATTGACATTAGCCATAGCAGTGCAACCCGCAATGATTTAGCCAATACAGAGAGCAGGAGAGGAGTAAAGCTTCCTTCCAAAAAGCGCAGCGACAGCTGTTTCTATTGGTGGAAGTGCTGGAAAAGAAGAGTTCCACAACCATAAATATATCTCGAACGCGACTTTCCGAATCGAGGAACTTACCTTTGCATGCAGACTGCGAGGAAGTCAAGTCGACGTAAGGAAACAAAAGACGAAGCTGTGAGTAGCTAGTCGATTTGCAGCAACGACGAGGCGGGACCCGATACCATGACATTCCATGGAGAAATGTCCGGACTGATCGCCAGGCTGATTGCCCCTTCAAAAGAAAGGAAAAACAATCGGTTAGTCAACCATTAAACGATACTATCAAAGAATACCATGGTTTCTAGTTCTGGCGACTCTATCGCCGTGACACAGATAACTGAGCGAGACGGCACATATATGGACGCTGTCAAACGGAAATCAGAGATGTCTGAAACACTGATGCACAACTGGTTTGAGAAGCTCATTAGGGAAGAATTACTTCACTCCGTCCCTGAAAAGTACCTTAAACAGTCTCTAATAGACCTTAACCTACCTGGCAATCGGCAGAACTTCTCTCCTAGCCTTGCAATCGCGATGGCCAGGAGAGCAGACTTTACAGTAGATGTCCACCAGGGACGAGCGACGAAATTCAGCCGTTCCTTGCGTTAGGGATAATTAACCCCAATCCAGCATTAGGTCTGATTTGCCTATGAACAGAAGCATAAGTAATTTTGCAAGGTGGGTAACCTGCAACAAGGAGGAAGCACCAGTAACGGCAGAGGGAACACCTAGCTTACCTGATGGTAGGGTAGAATGATGTCAAAAAATCCGAAATGCGTCCCGATCCCTGAGTGTTCCAGTCGCTTCATCGTCGCATAAAGTGTTAGGCGAACCGTCAGACGGAAAGCATCAGTGGATTCTCTATAGGTGTCTATTACAGAATAACTATGAATATTGATAAGAAACACAAAGAAAAATAAATCGTCCTTCCGTAGCACCTTACGGAACTTCAAACCAGATCTTGTTTGTCTGGCAAAGAACTGTGCCCTTGAGTGAGCGGAGGCGGAGCAACCACAGCTAACGAATAACAAACTCCAGTAGAAAAATATGACCACTCACACAGTTTCTAATCGCACTTCCGGTGACGCCACACCTACTGTTTAGTCTTGTACCGAGCGAACTCTTCGCGGTCGCAAGGGCCGGAAATGCGCGACGGGAACCCGCGAAAAGTCCGCTCCCATCCTTCGATTCCCCATACGTACACCAAGGAATAAGCCGACATCATGCATAAAGATTGTAAAGATTGTTCTGTAGTTCCATATGCAGACACCACACTGCCCGCTCGCTTGACATACATCAACTTCAGTAAGAAGCTATTAAAACGTTTCTCAAAATTGTCGCAGCATATGAACCTATGTACACCACGCCACAAAACTAGAAATAAAGCTTTCCTAAAGAAAACGCTGCGTCAGTACTGTAGGAAACACAAACGGGCAGATATAACAATCTCCGTGGTTTCCGGAGGTCCACCTTAGCCCAACAGTTCGTAGTCGGAGTCAGAATCCGAGCCATGCTCTGTTGTCTGCTGTTGCCTATTCTTTGCGTTGAAAGCTACGGGAGGATCAAAAAGCTGTCCCTGCGATGTAGACGACTTTGTGGTCTTGCCACTGTCTGCCGAAGCATTCCATCCCGTTGGACACTTCTCACAGAGCTCGAACAGCATGGGCTGCTTGTCCAATACGCAGACGCGAAGACTCTTGCACAAATTCCGGAAATCTGATTCGGTGTGACAGTAAAAGCCTTCAAACAGACAAAGCTGGGCAATGCATCCAAGAGAAAGACTGACTTATAACGAACGAATTAATATGCGTGACTTTATCAGAGGTGAGGGAACTCGCACTGACCTAGCGCCATCGACGGATCTATCGCCGAGAAGTCCATCCTCCACACCGTACTGCTGTGGTAGCTTTCGTCAGGCAGACTTTGCGTAGCTTTCAGAACTTCTTTCATCTCCATTTGACTTGTGAAATTCAGAACAGGTGCGGGTTGAGTCTTGTGAGGGTCGAGGTACAACAGTTGATTGTCTGCAACATGAAGAACATCGTGTTATGTTGGACTAGTTTTGCTTTGATGCTCCTATATCCACATAGATGCTGCAGCACTCACCGACAAAACCGATGAAGTAATATGCATGGTTAGGCTTTCCCCCTATTATGCCCACTGATTCCCTCAGCGACAAGCAGCTCTTCAGGGCGGAAAGGTATGCTGAATTCATTTCCGTCAGCCCCAACCTGCGAAAGAGAAACCATGCGTTACTTTCGAGACAATGGGAAACGGCACCAGCTGCAGCTCAGTTCGGATTGGTCCAGAAATCGCTTACCGCAGTGGAATAAACAGCAGCAGAGGTGTCCAGAATCCGTTGTGCGTTTTGCAAACTTTGTCCACCTACAAACACAACCGATTGATCTCCCAGGCCTTCAACAAAGCCGAACCTTCCTTTCTAGGTGTTACCTCTTCAATGATCAGCAGATTGTCCATGGCAATATGCAGCGACAGCCGGTCGCTAATTTCATCGAAGTTGGAAAGTTTCTTGAGTACTTGAGCCACCGTGTTAGGACCAAACCACTCGCCTATCTTCTTTCCTTCCTTTTCCCCCATCAAGGCGATCTGGTGGACACTGTAACAGGCTCTCTTATGATCCAGGAACCTCGACAGTATAGCGTTGTATTCTTCGCTTCGATTCGCCCTTTCATCCCATCGGAAGTCTCGACCGAGTGACTGAACCAACAGAGCTTGAGCAAGAATCATCTGTCCGCATCTATATAACGAATACACTATATAACTGAGGAACGCTCTTGCATTCATCACAAACAGAGCCGAGTACCTGAGCATGCAACCCCATCCAGTGTCCATAGTAGGTCCGTGGGTGCTGATAGGAGGAAAGCCTCTACGGTATGTGAACCAGAACTTTGTTTTGACCTACGGGAGTACATAACAGTATGTTAGCCACTCTAAATTCCATCCTACATACGCCATACCACAAAACCCCGTTCGACGCTGACTGCCGCTCCAAATGGTCACTTACATCGGACTTTATCTCTTCGAGATCATCAGTGGAGCTGTATGCTTTGCCTGCAGCCACATATAGAAAGTTAGTGAGGAGCAAGCTTCCATAAGCATGATTACGCAGATTATCATATACGCAGGGTTTCCAGTGTGTGTGCGCTCTTACCTAGGATCCAGACAGGTCCCGTGGATTCGGGTAGGTTGAATACAATGTCGTCGTTCCCGTAGAAGTCGTAGTTCGAGAAGCTTACGTCCATTCCTTTGAAGATTAGATAACCTGGTCGCGCAACACTCTTCACTCTCTCAACTGGCGCACCTTGTTCGAATCGTGTTCCACATCTGCTGGGCTATCGACTTGGAGACGCCGTCGGAAGGCAATTAAAGACGATCCTTACGATGAAGATCCTTTTTATCCCATAATACTACAGATAATCCCGTGAGAAGCAACAAGCTGGTCCAGAATTTCGATTATGCACAAAGGTTCGAACTTCCTAATGAAAATGAAACCAAAACAACGAACAACTCGCGTGACCACTTGACTTCAGTCATGACTACGTAACAGCCTATCAGATTCTTGGTGATGTCATGTCTGCCCCGGGAGTATTTACTTCTCAGTTTTCACCCCGGTAAACGGGGGGCTCAAGAATCAAGATCCCGTTTACGTAACGTCCACATCGAATTGGAATTATTGGTATCAGATTTACGTCATCTCAGTAGCGACCTTATGTTTCTTATGAAAGTCCAGGTAGGCTTTCTGCTGTTCATTATTTAGCTCCGCATGGTCGATCTTGTCCTGCGCAAGTTTGCGAAGGAAAGTCTATAAGTCAGAGAAGAGACCATAAATTTTGAATTGTTTTGATTACAGGAGAACATGAGTTAGAAGCTAGTTCGCGGCGTAATGCAGCGCCTGAGTCCAGGAACGTTTTCGGAATAATGTCATAATGTCCTGCCTTTATTACACATGTAAGTGACGTCCAGGATCTTCTGCCGGTTGACCAATGTCCGACAGTAGCTTGGAGGAAGATTCAGCCGACTGACATTGACCGTCCCCGCGGAGTCGATCTCTGCTGGAAAGAAACTGAGGGAGCTCGGTATCGGTATCTCGCATGATGGTTTCTTGTCGCATAATATCCTCATTTGACTAAGCATATCGCGTCTGCATCCCTTCAGGCTTCCTGCGGAACTGAACGTAGCATCCACATACAACAGCGCGGACTTTATCGTAACCAGGTGGAAAGATTCGGTAACATTGGCCGATGAGACGCAGGAACCTCCGCAGGCAACGTATCCCGGGTCGTCGCCGAAAATACTGACAGTTCCAATAGTCCGACTGTCAGTTTGTGAAAGACGACAGAGGAACATCCCGACAACGAGTAAGTTTCTCAGAAACCTGTGTGTTTTCGGCATAACATCCAAATTGAGGTGGTAGTGTGATAACCGGGCTCGTGATAAAAAAGGGATAGCTGTCGGTCGGTCTGTTCTTGGGTTAAATCGTCGGCACGGCGGGTACGACGCAATGAAACTTTTATGAGAACGCTATTATGGCGGAACAACCGAGATGTTGTGGCCATGGAATAGTCTTACCGGTAACTGGTGGACCCGGAAACTAACCATGTCAAGCGAAGACAAACGATGAATGATGTCACCAGTGGTTCAACTGATCGACGAAAATGAAGTTATTAGCCAAAGGCTACAATTCCGCTAAGTTCTCCGTACTTTCGACAAATTGTTTTGCCGAGCAATCTAAGAAAACCAGACCAATGTTTAATAAGCAATGTGTAATTTTTGACTTCCGTTAGGTTTGACTAATCAGTTTTTCCTCGATGTTGTTCTGATTCTCGAACGCAAATGTCTTCTAATAAGTTTCTGTTTGTTTGCCGTGTAATTCTATTGTTTCAATTCTCAGTTTTTATCGTAAGTGTAGAATTTTGAGCTGCGACTGCGAGTACAGCGTGTAGGTCGTATCTATTTAATCTCTAATTTCATACCCTGTTCCAGGCGGACAGCGTAGCCGCGGAACTGTCTGTCGCTGAAGAAAAGCAGAGGATTCAAAGCGTCATACTGGACGAAGGAGATCAAACCGTGATCGAGTGTCCGCGGGGGAGAGTATTACGGATAAAGACGGCTCAGTATAGAATCACGGACGAGAAGGTACAGCAAGTAGCCCGCTTCTGCACTATAGATACGGTTTTTACAAGGTTTACACTGCGAATCGAATTTCCTGGAACAGAGGGTTTCCGGTACCATTCGTCCTAACAGCGCATTCTCACAGATTTGTGGACCAGGCTTTTCAACTTGCCGTAACAACTGTTCTGGTTCGGTTATCTCTCAGAACCTGGCAAAGAGATGCGACCTGAAGGAAAAGTGTCCAGTGGTGGCCCGTGGGCCCGCGCAGCGGGATTCATGCAGTACTCTACCGGAACCACTTTGTATCCTCTACACATGCAACACGGTAGAAGAAGCGCAGTCTCTCGGGAATCCGGCGGAGACCTACATGGAGGTCAGTGAAATATTTGTCCGTAATTGTAGTTTCGAATTGAAGCCTTCAATATCGGGCTACCGTCACTCACAACGGTTTTCTTCCTGCTGTAGATCCTGCAAAGCCCTATGTGCAACTTCAAGAAGATCAGGAGGTTCTGCGAGTTTTGAACTCGTTTTCGAGACCAGAAATCTGTACATACGACATACTGTAACTTGTGATCCCGAACCATTAGAACCTTCTGATGGACGAAAATAGCTCCGTCAAGGAATATCACTTCACCCTCTTCTTTTTTTTTCGTGAAGTCAGCCCGAGCTAGTTGCGAAGGACGGCGAAATATTCCCGAATTACTCAGCCTAGCCTGCCAGGTTGTTCGCAACAAGGTAAGCGCAATCAATTCGCGCGTGCCAGGGCAGACTACTTTTTCGTCAATGAGTTGTTAGTCAAGCGAGCAGCGTTCGACTATTTGTCGGGTCTGGTGGACGTACGTTTTGTGTAGCCGTGTAACAAATTCCTTCCTTTCGGATGACAAGTTAGGATTAATTCATTATGCCCGAAAACGAGTTCAAGTCAGTGAAGTCTCGACGATTCAACATGCTTAAACTAGCTGTGGAAACATCATGACTCCGTATTTTTCCCGAATCTATTTCAGTCTTCTGACGAAGCGTCGTCCTAGTGGATATTTCTTCGAAATGGCACCCTATAGATATATACCGAAATAAACAGTATCAAATCAAAACTTGCCGAACGGCCCACATCTTCAGATTCGCTTTTTTTCAAATAAATCTCGTTGAATATGCATTTTGGTCTTAGTTCGCGAATCTTGTAAGGATAAGTCATAAAGATCACAGCTTCCAGCCAGGACAGCCCATTCTGTGCAGGCTAACAATACCTTTGTCTAATTGTCTTGGCCTGATTTCCTGGCTGGTACTCCGCAAACTGCGCCGCTTCTGGGACACGCACACTACGCGCCATATATTGCGATAGCTTGTTCGATCAACGTTTCAGAAGTGGCCATGTGCGGAGTTCACTTGAGACTACTGTACTCGTACGTTTCCTTTGTGAGACATGAAAAATTGTAGTTCAAGTTGAACTTGCAGTACTCACAAGGGTCTTATAGTATTGTGTTTAATACAAAACAATTAATTCCTCCACGTTAATTACAAGTACGACCAAAGAGTAGTCTGAAAGTAAAAATATCCGGTGACTTTTGTTCACAAATATTCGTATTGAATTTTCTGAAGCCAGTGGAGGGAGCAATAGCGACCGTGAGTTCGCTGTGGGCATGGTTGCCTACGGGCACGGTGAAAGCGTCCACATTGTCAAGGATGTTTTGATGGTACGCCGTCGACAGTCGATGATAGCATCCATCACCGAGAATTCTGTACCCACAGGTAACCAGCGAGGTCGCGGGTTCACCCTCGAACCAGACAGTCAGGTTGGATTCTGCATAGTGCTTGCTCAGGGGTAGAGTGATGATGAATGTGTTGTCGTGTCCGCAGTCCTCCGACCCGTTCTTTGAGAAGCAGTACTCTCGGTCGACGACAATGTCGGGTTCGATCAAAATAATCTTGTGCATTAGAGGACCCCATCGGTTTTCTGCGAAGAAGAGGAACAACGATAGCAATGAATCTGTGTACGAATTTGTAACTCTGAACTTGTAATTTTTATCGAGTCGATTTTGGTTGAGTCAAAAAGTTAATTCTCACCATGGTCCGCCTCGAGCCAGTTGGCTCTTCGAGCTGTCTGATTACAGTGGACTTGCGGTCGCGGCAGAGGCTCGAGAAGGTCCTTCATAACTTCAGGGCCTGCTGGTGCAGTATAAACGATGGCTTGTCCATCGTTCATCTCTTTTCCGACCAGGTTTCCAGAACTAGGAAGGTCACCCTTCGTGAATCCTGCGAGAACAAAATACAAAAACTGTAGCTTATTATTCGAACCGCTGAGTTGTGCTAGGCTAACGATATCACCACCTTTCTCTTGGCCGAGAGAGATTTTCAAATCTCTTTTGTTAAAGTTGTACTGGTTTCCAGACTGGTACTCCGGAAAGAACGCTGCTTCCGGGACAGGTAGAGATCGTGCTACTGGTCGAGATAAATTATCCGAGCAACATCGCAGGTGCGGCCATGTGCGGCAGTTCTGCTGGGCATAGGTGTCATTCGCCAGACATTGTGGGTCCGATGCGATCAACGGCGATGCGTTGCATGCATCCGCTGTAAAAAGCGCCAACCACTGATCGTGGTCTCCCGTTATAACATGCGGTAGTATCCTGGTCATCCCCACCGGTCCGGCCGTGGCTACGGGAAGCTGTGGGGGTATGAAAGTGGCATTGAGGTCCCGGTTGATTATAACTGACGGTAACGTGGCTTCTAGGTGTGTTTTCTGTTTGGTGGAAATGACCAACATCGCTATAAGGGCGATGAGGCTGATGGAGACTATCGTGACGAAGGCTAGTATGAAGCACTGAAGGAGTTGATGTTTCTCGAGGAAGGTAGCAGGCTGCTTTTTCGGACTCGATTTATCTTCTTTGAGGGGAATACCGGTAATAGAGTAGACTGAAGGGCGGGCGGAAGCCGAGAAAAAGGCACCGGCGGTACATGTGGTGGCGCCACTGTAGATGGACTTGCCGGTAATCGAGCTGAAGTTAGAGCGGACACTGTCGCCACGCTTGAGCTTGAGAACCCGGCGGATTTTGTTCAGGCGGTCCTCGATGGTTACAATGGTGTTGCCGAGATTATCTGTCACGCTGCACAGTGCCTGAGAAGATAAAACTGTCCTTCATCAGAAAGGTCGATTTGTGAAGCCTGGTGACGGTCGAAAGTGAAACGACAGGCCGGCGAACAACTCGATAAGATCGTTTCCCTTTTGGCGCACGTTCTCATCGTCATTACCTAAGAGCGTGCGCCACTTGAGGAAACAGCCAGACTCGGTAGAACTGTTTTCCCAACTGGCGCAAGACTTCAGTCAATAACACTGGAAATATGCACCACGAGATGAATCGATTTTGTCGAGTTTGTTTGCCGAACTCTCTATAATGTGGTTTCTACCTGAACAGCACCGACTCCTTCCATGAAAAGTCGGTCCTTATTGACCATCAAGAAGTTCTCGATCGTCTCCCCATTTTCCAGTTCCAGGTCTCCGACGAACTCCACAGCTTCCGGTATAGTCTGCAGGAGATCTTGCGCTAATATCCCCGTATCGTACTGCGCCGCTCCACTCAGCTGCAGAGTCTGGCACACATCGTCTTTGTACTTGTACCGGTACAACGTCAGATTCCGGATGTTCTCTAGCTGTTGCATATTGTCCACTCCTCCCAGGATATCCTTCGCTCGCGCATCGGACGGCTGGTTGATCCGTCCACTCACATTGACGTTGCCGCGAACATCCAAGGCTTCGGTGGGCTTTTCGGTATTGATGCCGATTCTACCTACGTGAAAGATGGTGTCATCGTCTTGGGTTCCTCGCTGCCATGCCGGACTTGGCTGGGCGTCGCTCTCGAACTGACCAGGGTTGGAAGCTCGGACGATGATGTTTTCAGAGGCTGAAGCGTACATCAACTGCCGGAATGATTGACCTGTTCAAGACACACCGATTCCTTCAACGTAAGTTATTGTTTGCCAGTAAGATTTTCGTTTCATATTCTTTTCAGGTTCATCTTTCAATGTTTTCTTACTTCCGGTTCAAAAACCTCTAATCCCAGTATTTGGCGTTACTCATATATTTTCCCAACTATTGTGTTCGAGGTTGGGGTATTGCTTACCTGTTTGTTGGTTTGTGCACTCCGCGTAAAGTCCTACGACAAGTCGGAAGAAACGCTGGTCTGAATTCGGCTTGCCCTTCTTCCGCATATTGTTCGCGGTGGTTTCGCTGAAGTGTAACCGCCCGATGATGATCTGCTTTTGGAGGTTGGCGGGAGACACAAAGTGTGGAAGGTACTCCTTGCGGCTTCGGTCACTTTGTGACTGCTCGATTTTGATCTTGTTCGACAGCTGCTGAGCTTCCGTCTTGACGCCGAAGAGTTCAATGTAGTATCCGTTGATCTTGTGGTAGACTGCACTGGTAGTTCCTGGGGTGATCTGAACAAAGTCGGGTACTCCGAGGATGGCGACCTGAAGAGTTACTTGGAAGTGGTTCTTCTTTTGGCATATGAAGGCATCGTCCACCTGGCAATGCGAAAGACCACGTACAAAAGTTTACCTGAACTCTGTGTGCAACGCTGGATTCCCAGCTGTTTTGCGAAATTAAGAATTTGAAACTCAAATCTGTAGAGTAACCACTTAGTGGCTTCTGGGAATACCGGTAGTCAGCTCGTGCGAATTCCATACAAAAATTTTTCGGTTTCAGTCTGAAGCCTGCCAAACATTCACGACACTGCCTGCCAACCTAACGGCAAAAATCTTATGACAGTACACTGCACATGCTCTAACTGGTTTAATCAAGTGATCAAGTGGCAGGTGTTCGGCTGTGCGGGCATGGCGAGCCGTATCGTTAACTCGGAATCAGACTGTCTGATTTTCGTTTTTCGAAATCGAAAAAAATAATATTAGTTCTCCTCACGACAGGCCGTAAAACTCCGTTGATTGTGTTGACCTTGAAAGTGGATTACGAAGTTTCGCTTTCAAGATAGGCAGCCCTCGAGTAGCTTATCTTGAAAGCGAAAACAGATTATTCTCTGCACACTTGACTCAAAATTTCAAATTTTCATTTCTCAGCTGATCTCTGTCTGCACAGTGCTTCACGTTGCGAGATACCGTTTCAGTGTCGGGGATATCGACAGACAGAGACTAGCCAGAGAGAAAACCATGAATTTCAGCCTAGTCAGGAGGCAAAGTTTCCTACAAACCTATCCCGCAAAACTCGCGCATTTCCGCTCCCGTTTCCGAGACTTTGGAAAAACGCAATTTTTGCCTCACTCATGACTAATTTCCATTGATCAAGCAAACTCAAGTTATAAATCAACCGTTAGCGACATAAATAGCTCGTCGTGAGGAGGACTATTATACGGATTTCGAACGAGCTGAAATTGAAAGGCCGGCAGACCGTCACAGAAGGTAAGAATTCGTTCTCACCATGTGGCGCACTGTTCCAGCTAACACAAATGCGAATGTGCGCTACTTTGGAAACGATCCCGTCCACTTCGTTTATTGAGCTCCCAATTTAAAGGACCTCGTAGGGCAAAACAATTTATTTGGGGAGGCCAAGTGTTTCCGGCGGTCAATTACGCCCGGCCCGGCCCGGCCCGGCCCGAAGCCGTATTTTGAATAGAATAAACTTACTTGCGAATGATTGAATCCTTTGTCGGCTTGCACGTTAAAATCCGTGAAGATCGTCGGTCTTCCGCAAATATCCACCGCTGTACACCACTGATCTTGGAAGACAGGCTTGAACTGGATGGTTCGATGTCCATCCTCGAAAACCGACGGCACGGAAGACTCCTGATAGAACTGTCCCGGTAAGAACTGCGCACCTCCCTCACTTTGCGAAAACGGCACAAAGCTCAGCTCGTCCTCATGCTTGCAGCTCAGTAATGAGCGCGGTGACGAAGAATGATCGCTGTAGCTGGCTGACGACCCTCTGAATCTTTTGTTCGGGCTTTCGCTGACGTCGTACGGTGACAACAGGTGCTGAGACTTCTGTGGCGGGAATAGAACAGCTAGTGAAGGTGGAGTTCCGGAGGAGCTGGAGTAACTGGGTGAACCCTGGACACCCGCTTGAGCAACGAAGCGGGAGGGAAAGGATTCAGGAGGATTTTCCGGGAAAATACGAGGTGCGATACTGTTGAGCTGATTTGGATACTGAGCAAAGTGGTTCGACTGATTGGTTTGATTTGGCACATTGTAGAAATTCGTGTCGAAGGACCCGCCATATGGGAAATAATCAACATCATCCCGGTCGGGGCCGCCGAAAGTGGACCCTTCTAGTCCAGTCCCGCTGTACGAAGGAGTAGTCTGATCCATCTAGAATATACGTTTACCCGTCAAAACAGGTCCACCTTGAATATTTCTAGAATGTTGAGGAAGTCCTGAGAAGCTCGAAAGTAAACATGCAAAGTAAGATAAAGTGCAAGCAGAGTCACGCGAATGATACGTCGCAGTGGAAATCACGCCGCATGTCTGCGAATCGGCCGAAGTATCGAATCGAAGGAACGACGAAGGAGATAAGATTTGACAATAAGCAGAGCTCCACAGACAAATTCAAAAGTGGATAATACCGGGTGTATTGACAGTTGTATGGGCGGGTGCATCGCGATTAAGTGCAGGTCTGGAATAAGGACTGTAACCTGCGTGCAGATGGTGGGCCATACCGGCAGCCCCGTTCTGGCGTATGATCTCTCGAAAATAAACCAGTGTTTCGTACAAGCACAGACCAGTGGCACCATATTGATTTCATTTCGGTCAGGCGAGGCGTGCTTGGGAGGTGTCTGATCCAACTCGACAAAATCGTGTCTCCAAGTGGCGCACGCTTTCGGCCAGTAACACCGAAAATGTGCGCCACTTGAGGAAATGATCTTGTGCGACTCCCGCTTGTGTTCACAATGGCTCTCCATGCCGAGCTAGGTTCAGTCGGTAAGGTAAGGATGGACAGTGGACAGGGCAGTGAAGAAAAGATGATGTGTGGTGTAGCGGTGACAGCTTTCTCAGGCGCTGGAAAGAGGACAAAAGCCAGTCTGGCTGATCCACCTTCAGACCTAATAATTTTCCGCGTGAGTTGCCATCAAACCTTGGGCAGCATGACGGAATGATAATGCAAGGACTTTTGTGTCATCAATTATGTGGCCATATCTGCTGACCTTCGTCGCCTACCTTCCAGTCGACAATCCAAACCTGTAAAAGATAAGAGGAAGCTCTTTGTTGTTCATCCAGTTATCACGAAGCTTAAGAAGTAGGCCCATATCTTCAGTGTAAGATTGTGTGGTCATCTTCGTTCTGTAGTGGGTGCAAGCTTTCACGCTTGGGTAACGTTTAACCAAGAAGATAGTGTAATGTTTATTGAATTTCCGATCAAGAGTACTAGATTATTCTGTCTCTCCTTTTCAGCTTCCTCGTCATCCAGAAAAACCCTGCAATAGTTACACATCATTGAAAGCATTGCCCAAAAGAGTTAGACACGGTCGCGAAGGGCCTTGAGGTGACACCGGACAAAACTGAGACTCGTCAAAGATCGTCGTGTGCAAGTAGGGCACGCTTTCAGTCAATATGTCGGGCGGATAACCCAAACAACGTGCGCGAATTGGGAAAACGAACTAGCTCGACAACATCACTTTCCAAGTGGTGTACTCGCGTACTTAACAATAGTGAGAACGTGCGCCATTTAAGGAGAATAATGGCATCGAGTTTGCTTGCCAAGACCCCAAATGTAAGATCGGCGACTGAATAAATTACAGACTAAATTATCAACAAGAAAGGAATCTAATGTGAAATAGAAGAGATCAGCAGCACCGGCCAATCGTCGACCTGGTAAACCGGAAGTTCGCGACAACAGCTTCTTGCAGCTACAAGTTCTGAACACTCCTACTACACGCGTAAGGTGGTACTGTAAAGGTAACCTTCTTTGACAAAGACGTGACGCTGAAGACCGTGAACAAAGTAGGGAATCATGAGCTCACGGCTGATAGCGGTTCGCCACAACGAGCCCCAGCGCGGTCATTAGTACACCGACAGCAACTGTCGAATGTCCGGTGGCTCCCTTTCCATCAGTTTCATGCGTATGCCCTGGTGTTTGGTGTTTCTTGAATTCTTTTAGCGGGAGGTACGCCGGAAAGTTGTCCGGAGGGGATAGGATGTCTGGGTATGAGCCGTTCTTCTCGACCGAAAAGAGAACGCCCATGCCTTGGGCTAGGTGCCATTCCACCTGACAATAAAACACCGCATACAGTGCTGAAAATGCATCCCTTCCGGCGGTCACGTGGTCTCATACCATTAATAATAATTAATGCATCTTCAGCACTGTATAAATACTGCGTAAAAGTAAAAAGCAATATGCAAAAACTCGAATATGTACTTGCACTGATCAAATTTATCTTTTACTCCGTGAAAAAATCACCGCAATTCGTAATGTTTTCCACGCAGATTTGTCTTTTGTATTTTTAAATCTTCTAAACAACTTTGCGGCTCTGAACTTTCTATTTTTATTTTTGATTTTGAAATTTCGAATGCTTACGTGGCAGTGCATGAGCCAAGGACCCTGGTTATCCGCCGTGAACCTAAAAATTGTATATCCCATCCTAGCCACCGTGAACGAGTCACCAACAGTCAAGACCTCCACAGGTTCGTGCAGCGGTATATCTCCACAGACTTTACCATCCAGCACATCCGGCTTGATGGCCAAGGTCCTTGTGTAGTTGCACGTGTCTTTGGTCTTGTAGAAGGCTTCTTTATCCAGGTCCCCGGTTGCCACAAAGTCCACATAGTATCCGTGAATGTGAAACGGGTGCTGTTGAGGGTTCATTGAGACCATCACGATCTCGTAAGTCTTTCCGAACTCCAGTGGGATGAGATGAGTTTGGAGGAGGTTACCTTCGGAGCCTTTTCCGTGATAAGCTATCGTACTGTTCGGCGACTTGCCTACCAAAAGAAAATATGATCAGGCAAAAAGTAAACATAATCACAAACCGCACTCCTAATTCCAGTAAAAATCGACAAGAAATACGAAACAATTGCTACAGCCTCGGCTAACAAAGTCGGCCAGATCTTCCTCAAGTGGCGTACAATATCAGCCAAAGATATGGAAAATGTTTGCCACCTGTGGTGACAGTCAAACTCGAGAAGGTCGTTTTGCCTGGTGGCGCACGCTTTCAGCTAATTATATTGAAGATGTGCGCCACTTGGAAAAACAACCTTTTCGGGTTGTTCGCTAAACTTCTAAGAAAATAGAACCCTGATAATAAAGATGATCCAAACGTATGTTCCGAAAGTTTAGCGTTTGTTGCGTCAAATTTTGATTCTTGTTGGAGCTGGAAAATGTTAACTTGGTGGCCGTTGTTGACTGCTGTATTTTACTGGTACCGTAACAACGTTAACCGGGAATTGAACAAGTTCAGTCTACATTTTTTCGAAAAGCGCAGATACCCGGAATCAGTGAAACGGAAAAGAATTTTAACCTAAATAGACTGCTTGCAGTAAAGGTTCCGCCGGCATCATATGCGTGATATTATTGACGGTCCATTCTTCTAAAGGATGTCCCGAGTTGATATCATACGCTTCGGAGTACTGCAGCACTATCCTGTGATCCGCTGCTTTCGTCATTCTCCTCTTTTTCTCCAACGGCCTCAGCTGATACTCGAAAGTTTCCGCTTCCTCATCCTCCGGTCCATGTCCGTTCGGCGCAGCCGTCTCCACCTCGGCCTCGTTTGTGGCGTTGGGGTACGTCAAGAGTGCAGAAGAGAAGAAACTCAGCTTTGGGTTGTTTGCCCCGTGAGGTAGAAAGGTGTACGACGGTGCGACGAACATGCGGTATTTCAAGGTGGGTTTTGAGCAGACAACGATGACGTCAAGCCGTTGGGAAACCGGAATGGAGACGCTGCGGAAGGACAGAGGGATGGTCTCAACACCGTCGCGGGCTACCACTGTGACGTTGTGGTGATCGATCCAGAACCTCAGTGTCAAGCTAGTTCCTCCATTTATCAACCTCAAATGAAATATCGACTGTTTTTGGATTCGGTAAACAAATCCAATAAGATTATTTTCAGGGCGGCGCGCGATTTTACCCAAAAGCAATAGACGAGTGCACCACTTGATTAAGCAGTTAAACTCGACAATATCGTACGTTTTTCAAATGACACACACGTCGAGTGATAGGGGCTCACACCGCACGCCACTTGATAAGTCTAAAGAAAAGTAGTCTGATTTAGTTCTACGCCGTCTCTTGATTTATTCTACATCATGGCGGAATCATTTGATTTCGAAGATTTTACCTCAGTCTCGTAAAGCGATCTTCGCATTTAAATTCGTCCATTGGGTGAGGACTGGGGTCGCATGGACCGAAGAAAGGGTCTCGCTGGTGCAGGCACTGGTCCTTACCTACGATAAAAGATCATAGTTCAGCGATGCACACTTAGCGCGGTCAGAGTACCAAGCGGAAGTCAGTTTACCGGCACAGGTTGAGGTATAGGGGAACCATGCGGCCGGTGTAGATCGGAAGAAAGACACACAAGAGTTGTTGAAGTAGCAATCGAACTGACCACGACCATTGATGAGGACCGAGACAGCGCGCCATGGGTAGTTGGGTACGAAGGGCTGGCCGTGGCTCATGCGGAAGGCGTCATAGGGACCGCGGTAGTTGAGCAGGAGGTCGTCACCGGTCTCATGGAACCAGTCTTGGAGGAGCATAGTGTAGTCCTTGTTGTAAGGAAACGCCAGTTTGACGGGATCAGGAATGCCATCTGGATAGTCGACGACGAGAGGACCCAGCAGACCGTCACCGTACTGAACGCCAGCTAAAAAAGGGTTATGTTATGTATAGGAAAAAATGACATTTCGCGAAGCTGAGTTTCCATTTTCCAACAAAAAAGCCATAACTGTCTCAAAAATTTCCATACTACCATAAAAACGGTTATTGAACCTCCAAGTGACTTCTTAGGAAGTCGTGTTTACGTTTGATCGAACTTTGCAAACCTTAAAGCCGCAGTCGATATCATTTTCCAAATTTTTTGTCAGAAAGTCTAATCTAAACCTTTCAAGTTTTCATCCAGTGTTCTTAATTCATGATCCTAAACGTACTATACTTACTGTGGGAATGGTACCAGAAAGTGCCGGTTTGAGTCAAGTTGAATTCGTAAGTGAAGGTGTGACCAGGAAGAATGGCGGGCTGCGTTACTTCAGCGACTCCATCCATCCAAGGATTACTGAAACCGGCTCCACATCATCAAACAGTAATTGAAGCCGCCCCTTCAACATGCAGCAGTCTAAAATTAAGACAACAAAATAGAACCGTACTTGAGCATGTGAAGCCCGTGGAAATGCAGAGAGGTACTGTCATCGTCGAAGCTATTCTTGACTTTGACCATCACTGTGTCTCCCAGTTTCCCGCGAATAGTCGGACCCGGAAACGGACGGTGTGTTTCCCATTTGCAACCATGGTGCGCCGGGTCGTCGAAGACCCCGATCACGGCGCGTGGATATCCATCGGGATTCGATGGAACTTTCTTCAGGAGGAACGAGTAGTTGACTAGAGCAGCTTGAACTCCACACAACACACAGAAACCGACTGTGATAAACACTACAGTCACGCACATTTTGGAAAAATTTTCACCCGTGACATGGATATATCGAGAGGAAGAAAAACTACGAGTAGCCTTATTATTTTCTGTTGAACACACACGAGGAAAATCCACGTGCAAGAACTTGGATAGATATCAGTACAAAAATTTCGGGGTTGGACGGAGAGGCGAGTGATAAACCAGCCATTGCCTTCCATATCAGGCTTACCGCTAACTGACACTCTATCCCGGAAGGTCCTGCGATAGGACACTAGGTTTACCACAATGACTCCTCGCCGTAATCAGCCGAGCCTGATTAGTGATTACTGCTCTCAATGTCGTCACAAGACGAGAGGTAAGGACTAAGGAACGAGTGTCGAGACTGAAACACATTGAACCCAGTAAATCCATCTGGACATGCAGGATTGCTTTCCCAATGAATGCACCTTGCCACAGTACAGTCCTTGGACGACACCAACACAAAAACGTTTTCCTCTTTGTCCCCCAGAAAGCGATAGAGCTTTTCCTCTGAAACTAATATGTTTTTCTGAACAGAGAACTGAAGAATCACATAGGAACTTGCCAAACGAGCTCGACAAGAACGTTCGCCCAATTGGCGCACGCTTCAGGTATTATCGGCTGGAAGCTTGCGCCTCTCGGTAAAACTATCTTATCGAGTTTGATGTTTTGGTCGAGTGGCGCACGATGTTGGTGTTTTGAGCTGGAAGCGTGCCGCACTTGGCAGACCCGGTCTCTACGAGTTCCTTTTTCCAACTTCCCTACATTCTATTTGAACTACTCCCTACCAGTAGGTGCAAAGTCTCAACGTATCATCTTCCAGTTTCAGGGCAGACTCGACATGGTTGTTCTACCAAGTAGCGCACGTTTCTTGTGTTATTGGCTAGAAAAGTGAGCCATCTGGCAGAATTGAAAAGATCATTCGCCCAAGTAGCGCACACTTCCAGCCCACAACAATGAGGACGTGCGTCACTTGAGGAAACAAACTAGTCGTAGTGCTTTTTTTCCAAGTGGCGTACGCTGCTGGCCACTAATGGGGCATTATATTATTATGTCCCATTCGTGCTTACGCGTCGGCGACGCCTTTGACTTCTGTCGCCGACGCGTAAGTACGAATGGGGCATAAAGTGGCACTACGAGGTAAACGACATAATTCGGCCGTACCCGTTTTTGGGACATAATTCGGAAGGCTGTTTTTTTCAGTAACTTCTGGATGGATTTCCATCCTGTACGGTTTACGGATCAGAAAATATTTTTTCGTAAAGCTCTAAACGGTTCTGGAGAAGATCCGATGGTCAGGATAAAATACAGGTCTTCGAATAGAGAAGGGTCGCGCTAATGCTAAAGAGCCTGCGAAACTAAAATCAAGTAGGCCTCGAGAGGCGCTTATGTCGTCGCTTCCATGAGTATCCTACACGTCACTCAGCTTGCTTTCAAGATTTCGAGCGTTGGGGACGGTGTGAAACAACTGTGACGAATTTCCGTTTGGTGACCGTGGTCTGACGCAATACCGCACTGCCAATTTTATAAAAGAGTGTTTTCTTTCACGTTTTCTTGAGTGCGTTATTCTCTCTCAAACATGCTTAGCCTTAGCAAGCTGAAGACTGCTTCTCAAGTGCACAAGGAGCTGTCTATGGAGGCAGCTCTCCGTGAAGTGAAGAACGGGGAAAGTCTGACCAGCGCTGCCAAAACGAATGACGTCTCCCGTACCACGTTAAGGAGTCGGATGGAAAAGCCAAATCCGTCTCGCGTCGGTGATCCAACCAAGTTTCTACCCTGGAAATAGGATCGTCTGGTCGCCTTTTTGATGTCTTGCTCAGATCAGGGAATCCTTTTGAATCGTTACCACTGTCTACAGCTGTTCTTCGAGGTGGCCTTTGGTCTGGTTACGTTGGGACAACCGATGGAAATACTCGGTATGGAATAATGTTACTTTGCTCATTTCAAGTTTTCATTTCAGGCCTAAAGAACACGTCTGTCAACGATAGGTATGTTCAACGTTTCTTGTCTCGTCACAGCGATCTATCTCTACGCATCACTCACTCTTCGAACAGGAAAAAGGACGGAGAATGGACTGTGGAACGCTGCGGAGAGTACATCTCCAAACTACAGGACTTACATGTTGGAGGATTCCTCGAGCGACCAGAGCAAGTGTGGTGGAACTTCGACGAGACGGTCTTCACTACCTCAGAAATGTACGATCGTGTCATTGCCAGAAAGCTTGCTAAGCAGATTTCCTCGCAATTCGACGGAACTGAGGAGAACGTGACTATCCTGCCATGCGGTAATGCTGCTGGAGTCCAGCTCAACTTTATGGCTTTGCATGCCGGAACGGTCCATGTACTGTCGCGCCTGGATGATACCTTCGGACTGTGCTATCACGCAGTGAACGCTTCAGGTTACATCGACCAAGTGCACTTTGCAAACTACATCAAGACGGAACTTTTCCCTGCCGTCACGGAACTCAAGGTACGAGTAACTAGGCTATGACTTCAGCCTTGTTTCTTCGTTCAAGTGAGCAATGTTCTGCGTACTAGCAGTGTTTCTGGTATGTCACAATGTCTTCTCAAGAAATCCTCTTTTTAAGTCCGATTCTTTTAGCAGAACGTTGTTTTCGTCGATGGTCATTTCAAACACATGAACAACTTACCGCTGTTCCGTTACTGCAAAGAACTTTACGAGAAAACTGCCAAGCAGGTGGAAATATTCTGCCTTCCGACAGGCCAGACAAATCATCTGCAGCTGTTTGATGTGTCTGTGTTCGGCGGGATCAAGAAAAAATGGCGCATGTACCTCCGTGATCGTCTGCTGGTAGAAAGGGGAATTGTAAGTTGGTGAAACTTATCCTAATCGATTTCCATTTCATTGCTCGGTTGTTAAACTCGTCCTGATCGCTTTCACGAATGGCGCACGCTTGCAGCTAAAATTGATGCTACGCTGCGCCACTTTGGAAACCTATATCGTCCTGTTTGTTTGCGGAGTGTCCGGTTTTTGTATGCACGGTTTCTCTAGAGTGATCAGGTTGTTACGTTTTATAGATTACCAAAGAAACCCTGCTGTGCCACATCGTGAAGCTCTGGTATCGAACCGAAGGCTGTCCTGAAAAGTACGCGTTTAACGGAGAACAGTGCCTGAAGTCAGGTTTCGCAAAGGTTGGTCTGTTTGCGTTCAATCCGTACGTAATCAGGCGCATCACGATCCGGAAGTCATCAGTCGTGGAATCCACAGTGGACCAGAGCAGGACTTCAGTCCTTTTCGAGTTGCTGAAGGCGCATTACGGCTTGATGACAGAGAAAGACCTCGCTGACGTAAAAGAGTTGGTCCTTCTGAAGCAGAAAGGTGTGACTCCCGGCGCGGTATTAGCCAACTCAATCCAGAAGAATCTGTTTGGGGAAGCTCCAAAGAAACAGCAACGCGAGAAAAATAGGCAGCTGTCGTTGTCCGCCGGTGCTCTGATTACTCATCCAAGCTTCGTAGAACAACTGGGAAAGGATGAAGCTGCAAAGAATGCCAAGAAAGTGGCAGCAGCAGCCAAACGTAAGGCTCCTCTTTCCCAACCAGCGAAACAGGCAAAGAAGACTTTAGTTAAAAAGCAACGAAAAGCTTAACAAACCTTATTATTCCTTAGCGGATTCCGCGAATTTCACCTCACTGTTCATTCTCCATCCATGGTACCAGAACATAGACGTTGTGCCAGTTTTTCACTTTCTTCTTGTGTGATTCTTTTATAATCAGATGTTGTGATCGCTTTCCGGAAAATTAGTTGTCGTGGGGGAAGAAGCTTTGCTCGATAGCCAGTGCGGTACCGCAAAACAGCGTTACCGCGAAACCGAAGTGTGGTACGCTCATGGGTGCGGTATTCGGCATAAAGTAAAGTGCCACATGCTGCCACCTTATACCGCAATACCGGCCGAATTATGTCGTTTACCTCGTAACTTGGGGGACATGTGCCAATTGCACGGCCGCCTCGGCCTGTCAGATGTATCCACTACGTCATGCGTCGCGATTAGTTGTGCACTTTGGTCAGCCTTAGTCAGTGACGTCACGCTGCAATCTTGGTACATTCGATACAGGGATGAGCGGTTATGAAAAACGGTTCTGTCCGCTTCGCTACCACTCTGATGACGCTGTAGCACTTCGCTATGCCCCGCTATGAGATCTAAGAGATCGCTATCAGCTTCGTTACCGCTATAGTAAATTTCCCCGTGCAAGAAAAAGCATCGATTTTCTGCCGTTTTCTAATCAACAGAACTGACTTGCTAGATGACGATTTATTGATTTTATTCTCAAAGAAACATCAAATACGTTAAAAAGTTTGCTAAAGTCGAATTTTACGTGACAAATTTCGATAACGGACCCAGTCTTTTACCAGTTTTGGCTAAAACTCCGCAATTCTCTCTATAGCTTACTATCGCTTCTCTCTGGATAGTTTTGAGTGTTCCCAGCCCGCTATAGTTTCGCTATATAGCGTAGCGAAGCGGAAAACTGGGCTAGAAACGCTGCGCCGTTCCAAAACTGCTCATCCCTGATTCGATACGAGCAGTGGACGGGTGATTTATTCAGTAGATTATCCAAAACACGGAATGGCTTCGCAACCTCAAGCGCAGCCCAACTTTGGAACGGCACTCAGTCGATCAAAATTTTTCATATGGAAAATACCGTTCCGAATGTCGTTCGAACACTAGGTCTCTTGTTCATTAGAGGAAAATTACGCGCACTGATGATAAGATTACCCGGTGTACCGGTACTACCGGTCCTGGACGGGTCGTAGGCGGCAGTTCCGTGATGTTCGAAATCATCCGTCCACCGATGTTGGCATATATGAATATAGTATATTAATTTGGAACTTGTTAGATCCGTTTTGGATCTAATATATTATATTAACATTTATTAGATGCCTCGACCGAGGCAGGATATTTATTAGTATTACATTAGATGGAAGCTTGACCTGAATATATTGTATTAAAATCAACTCGCTGGTCGCTCTATATTCAAATTATTAATTAGCGATTTCGGATTCGGCTTTAGTTGATTGAAATAAGGCTTGATTTGCACCAAGCGAAAGCGTGCGACTTTGCACAGTTTGCTGTTGGGTTGGATCATAACGCATCACGCACCTGCACATCAACGTATATTGATCAGCGTTCAGGGCGATACATTGATTGTCAGCTTTGTTTGATTGGATAGTGCAGGTTCATGAGTCCGGCGATCCGCCTGCATAGGCTGTCTGCTTTCCAGGTTCTGTTTTGCGCTTTCGAACGTTCTGAGTGTCGTTTCTCTAGAAAACTGCAGGATAGTATGAGGATACCAGCATGGCTGGAAAAGAAGGAAGTTCCCCCACCGTCAAGCAGAAGAGACAGCAGCCGACAAAGACCGCTGTGGTTATAATACTGTAATATATTATAATGAGCACCCGACGAAACAAGTTGATTTATTAACATCATATTAGATGCTCCGAGGTCGCGGCATATTATGTTAAGGACTCTGGCAGCTCGCCTTTATTAAATCAAAATTATATTAGATCGGGATATCTTATGCTAACATCACTACACCGCCGTTCGATACTTACAAGCCGCGGCGGCTGCCGGAGGCCCGGAGTTTGCAACAACTCCGGCAGTATAGATCAGGACCGTCCGGATGGGTACAGAGTCCAGATTTTCGCATAAGTACAAAATGCGATCAACCGCTTCTGTAAGGAGAAAATAGCGCTGTTTTGCACTGTCGCTATTTGAGCCGGGAATGGAGCAAGCGGAAACGATGGATAAGATGCTATGGGAAAGCAAGGAGCTGAATACGTTCGGCTATCTCTCAGACGCACTATGGAACGAAGAAGCTGGGCAGCGTATGCCGTATCTGCGGGAAGGTAAGGTACCCAACGGCGCGCTGTTCGATTACTCGCACGATGAAAAAGGCTCGCTGGATGGACGTCGACTGGCCCTGGCCAGAGCCGAGCTGGAAATTCAACCGGAAGTCCTACTGAAAGACTTGCTCACCCTTCCAGACCTACAACAGTTCACTCCCCTACAACCTGATCTAGAACCTTTGGAGACCGAATGGAAACTAGCGCCGCTGGATTTCGAACTTGTACTGGATCGAGATCCGTTCAGGAACAGCTCGGGAGGATGGCGCGAGGTAAATGGGATGTAGGTTTCCTAAGTCGCGCACGCCTTCGCCAACAACACTGACACTTTGCGCCACTTGAAAAAACACTCCAACTCGACAAGATTGCTTCCCAACGTTTTCAGTCGGCAACACCGAGAACGTTCGCCACTTGGAGAATAATCTTGTCATGTTTGTTTCCCGAGCTCATGAACCTTTCCTGTCTCATGCCAGACGATTGGAATATTGCCTTATAATGTAAATTGAAATTGAAGCAGTTGATAGGTTGATACGAGTGGGTTCGAGATGGATGCTCACTCTTCTGGATCGCTCAGTCGACAGCCTACCGGATTGAATGCCAACTTTGTACGAGGAAGCATCACGCAGATGCCCTTCACTCCCAGCGGCATGGAAGATACCGTGGAGGACAAGCTCAAGTTTCTAAATCTGACCCCAAAGGAGATCGAGGAAGGTTAGTGAAGAATCGGAAGCCGTTTTTCTTAAGTTCGAAAGGAATGCAGGCGCAGCATCACAGTGCCTTTTTTGAATTCGGTTTTTGAACTCACTTCCGGCGGCGCAGAACGTCATGAACGTGTGAAGTACCACATGGTGATGTAGGATTTATAAAATGGTGCTTCGATGTCGCGGTCTCGCGGGCCACCCATAGAGAAAACTCCATGTTGATGATGTCCCGACATGTTTTTCCTATTACGACTTGAATTGTGCTCTTGCAGGTCGGGAATGGGTTCGACAAGCTGACAAGCTTCCCGCTCTTCCTCCAGACTTCGTCAACACTCAGAACGAGGATCTCAAGGCCGTCATGACCTCGAAGCCGGTCCAGGTAACCGAATTCTCATTCGAAGGAACGGTGAACGGTATTGCCGATATACTGGACGAAAGAGAAATGGGTCTTGTCAAGAAGCTCCGCGGACTGTCTGCTAGCTCACCAAGTGCCAAACCAGTACGGCGGAACATCCAGGCCGACAACCTACGCTTGCTGGAGATGTCCGGCTACGGAGACATCTACAGAGAACTAAAACCCGAACAGTTCTTCGAAAGTGGCGCGGATGGAAACAATGTGCTGAAAATCAGCAGTCAGAGCGGTAAGCGTCGAACCGGCTCCTTACTTTGCAAACATTTCCGATGTACTGAAGGTCGTTCTAGACGCAACAAGCTCGAAAGAATGGGCCGTCAAAGTGGATGTCACAGTACCGGCGCACGACTTCAAGGACCGTGTGCCGAATATGGCTCATAAGTATCCATTCGAGCTGGACACATTCCAGAAACGAGCCGTCCTTCATCTCGAAAACGTGGGTAATGTTGGAAGCTTGGCAAACAAACTCTACAATAGTGGTTTTCCTAGTGGCGTGCGACTGCATTGTAATGGCTGGAAGCATGCGCCACTTGAGGATCTCGCCAAGTTTGCTTGGTTTTCCAAGTAGCGCACATTACCAGTGTTATTGGCTGAAATATTGCGCGACTTGTAGAAACGTTCAGTTCGAATTCGGTTGCGGAGTTCCAATTTCAACTTTTTCTTCATTTCTCGAAACATTTCTTGTGCACATTCATTCTCGAGACTTTACTCTCGTCTTTTTGTCTCCAGCACGAAAGCGTCTTCGTCGCGGCGCACACTTCCGCCGGCAAGACCGTGGTAGCAGAGTACGCCATCGCGCTCTCTCTTCGAGCCAAGTCCCGCTGTGTCTATACTTCGCCTATCAAGGCTCTGTCCAACCAGAAATACCGCGACTTCAAGCGCACTTTTGAAGATGTAGGGCTTCTGACAGGCGATGTCCAGATCGAGCCGAGCGCCCACTGTCTGGTCATGACCACAGAGATTCTCCGATCCATGCTTTACCGCGGGTCCGAGATCGTACGGGACCTGGACTGGGTCGTCTTCGATGAAGTCCACTACATCAACGACTCGGAACGCGGGGTGGTGTGGGAAGAGATCCTGATCATGCTGCCTAGTCAGGTGGGGATAGTGATGCTGAGTGCCACGGTACCCAACGCTGTGGACTTCGCCAACTGGATCGGGTAATAATCAAATTTCGTTTGTGATGCGCATCGCTATTCAAATTTATTAAAAATAGAGAAAAATATTGCGAAGAAAATGGCAAGAGGAATCGGCGCTATTTACAGCTTCTTACGTACCTCCGGTTCGTACTAGTTGTATGGATTTACTATATGCAGGTTCGTGATCAAGTTATAATATTCATGTTTTTCCCCCTCATTTTTCAGGCGGATAAAACAGCGAAAGATTTTCGTGATAAGTACTCCGAAGCGACCCGTCCCTTTGGAGCATCATCTGTACGTTTGCGTGGGAAGCAAAATGATTGATAAGGATTTAATCATCGGCAAGTCAGAAATATTTTTCTAGAAGTATAGTATTTGTGATGTTTTTGGTGAAGTTATTGTCGGTTTTTTTAGTGAATACAAAAGGAGAGCTTCAAGCAGTCAACCACGCCACCGCAGTAGCCATCCAGAAAGACTTTGAGAAGAAGAACAACATACGGAACATGTCGAACAACGCCCGACTTCCGCCCAAGCAGGACAAGACGGTTTGGCTGGCCTTCATGGACTATGTCCAACACAAGGAGCTCATGCCAGTCATCGCCTTTGTCTTCTCGAGGAACCGGTGTGACGAGCTGGGAGACATGGTGTCCTCGCTGGATCTCACTACGCAAAAAGAAAAGTAAGCTTCGAGTCTCTCTTGACGTATTTGAGTTGGCATCAGAGTCCCCCGTCCGGTTTCACAAACGTTGACTATGATGAGTTAGAAGCCTAGAGTCCCCCTAGTTTTTCTGATTGAGCAATTCTCTTCGTAGGCATCTGATCAACTCGTTCTTCTGGAGGGCGGTGTCCAGGTTGAACGAAAGCGACCGCGACCTACCGCAAATCAAACGGTTAGAGTACTACCTGGAACGCGGAGTGGGCATTCATCACAGTGGAATTCTGCCAATCCTGAAAGAGGCTGTCGAGATGTTGTTCCAGGAAGGCGTCGTGAAGGTATTTAAACATTCAGATTTTACGTGAATGTTTTCTTCGATTTTATTCGGCGTTCAAGATGACACTTAATTATCATAGATTTTGTTCGCGACGGAGACCTTTGCGATGGGCGTAAATATGCCAGCAAGAACGGTCGTCTTTGACAGCATAAACAAACATGATGGGCTTGAGTTTCGCGACCTGAGACCCGGAGAATACATCCAGATGTCCGGTCGAGCCGGTCGTCGAGGACTGGACAAGACCGGTAACGTCATCATTCTTTGGTACGTCTATATTTGCCCTTATTTGGGTATAAAGACTTGGGCCAAGCGAACTCGATAACATCGTTTTCCGAACTGGCGCACGCATTCGGCCACTCTATGGCGAACGTGCGCGACTTAGGAAATAAACAAACTCGAAAATTTTGTCGAATTTGTTTTTCGAGCTTCCATCTATCGTGTTAAGATCGAATCGTTTTCATCTCAGATTCTTGTTCGTTGTAGTAAGATGGCGAGAATCCCTGATATTAGCAAGCTACAGCAGATGATTTTGGGCGTGCCGATGAAGCTCGAGTCGCAGTTCCGGCTGACCTACGGGATGATCCTACAGTTACTTCGCATCGGCACCATCTCCATCACGGACATGATGAAGCGAAGCTTCTCGGAATACGCCAACATCAGTAAAGCTCCACAGCACCAGGAAGCGCTGGATAAATTGACGAAGTCAAAGAGTATTCAGAACCCCGATGAAGAAATCGACTGCGGCATTTGCCAACAAGACATCGAAGCGTATTTCGCGTAAGTAATTCGTTTTCATTTCTTCTGTTCCTGTTTATTCTGACTACCATGTCGGAGTTTCTCCTGGTAATAATTAAAACACGGTAACAAAATTTAGAAATGGATCGATGAATAAACTCGGCAAGAATGTTTTCATAAGCGGCGCACGCTGTAAGTGTGACTTACTGAAAGGCCTGCACCACTTGGAGAACGATTCTGTCGAGTTTGTTAGATTTTCTCAAGTGCGGGATGATAGTGTGCGCCATTTGGAATATCGGTCATTGCGAAATGTCTACCGAGCTCTCAGATAAATTTTTTGTTGGTTTCAGGGCGTTTCAAGCATGCAAGAAAATAAGGGCGGAAGTCAACTCGCAAGTCTTCTCTTTGGACAGCAAGCTGCTCTTTCCGGGTCGGTTGGTGACGCGCAGATGTATCGACGCACCAGTTCGATGGGGAGTGATCGTCGGATGCCCGCCGAGACAGCCTAATGAAGAGCGAATGCTGGATATCATGGAGTTTGTCTCTCTGGACGATCCAGACAACGCCGTTCTAACACGTGTCGGAGCACGAGAAATTCATAATGCCGTCAACGCTATCATCAAGGCTGACGCAAATGCCATTAGGTCTTTGGCGGAAGCGGCGAGCACCAACAACAAGTCTGCCATGTAGGGGGAAAATAGATAGCCAGTTCCCAACATGGTTAATTCGGAATAATCGAATAATATAATCGAAAGGAAACTAGGAAAGCAACGAAGGTCGACAAGGTGGCTCTTCCAGGTGGCGCACATTTTCGGCCAGTGAGATTCGGGAAGCGCGCCACTTGAGAAAGCAATCCGGCCGAGTTTGTTTGCCAAGTTTCCGTATTTTGGTAACTTTGTTTTTCTGCAGAAAACAGTACAAAGAGTTGAAAGAGAAGACAGCAGCACAGGTCGCTGCTGCTACCAAAAGCCGAGTGGATGTCTTAACACCGATGAAGGACTTCAAGATGACGGACGTGGACCTCGTGGATCAATGGGATAGCTTGGTGGCGATGGAAGCCAGCCTCAAGTCTTTCGGCTGTATCCGGTGCCCACAATTTTACGACCACGTAAGGATCAGTTTTTCTGTTCAGAAATCGAGTGACATATTTTTGAGAGTTTTCTGTAAATTTTCCATCCATATACTGTACTGCTTCATGAACTTCGCGACTGGCGTCACGGTGACCATATGCTGTATGCGTCATCATACCTGTAAACTTCACACTTACTGTGACGTCAGTTCGCCAAGTTCATGAAGCATTACAGTATAAGAATAAAAACGAACCTTTTTACTACTGAGTATTTTCGAAAATCATTCAGAAAAATTGCGACTGGTGAATATTTCTTTCTGATCCTTTTAGATGAAAGTGTTCAACGAGAAAATGAAGCACATGGAAGAAATCGCCCGCCTGCGACACCTGCTGTCTAACGAGAGCCTACAGTTCCTGCCAGAGTACCGCGAGCGAGTGGGGGTCCTGAAGGAGATGCGGTATGTTGATCAGAACAACACGGTGACACTCCGCGGTCGTGTGGCCTGTGAAGTCTCCACGTCAGAGTACGACCTGCTGGTCGCTGAATGCATGTTCGCCAACGTCTTCACCGAACGTGAACCAGCCGAGATCGCTGCTCTCTTGTCTGGGCTGGTTTTCCAGGGCAAACCGAAAGATGAACTGATTGTTTCTCCTTTACTACAAGAAGGTATGAAACAGTCCTCAAACATGCGTTTTGTTTAAATCTTTCGAAAAATGGGAACTTCGTACACGTAGGCAAACAAACTCGATAATTGATATACTTGTTTTCACGTGGCGCATGCTTTCAGCCAATGCCACTGATAAATGCGTCACTTGGGCAGGCACAGACTCGATATTACTGTTTTCCCTAGCGACGCACTCTTCAAGCTATATGTGCTGCAAAGGGGTGCCACTTCGGACAACAATCTTGTCGAATTTGCGTGTCGAGCTCTTACCTGAAGGCAATAGAAGATGAAAACTGATAAAATTATGGTGTGTAGGTATTGAATTGATGAGGTCAATAGCGACCATGATTGGCATCAAGCAGCGCGAGGCGGGGATGAAGCAAGCGACGAGCCAGATGGCGGACCAGCTGAACTTTGGCCTGGCAGACGTGGTATACAACTGGTGCGGCGGTATGAAGTTTGTCGACATTACGAAAATGACCGATGTCCAAGAAGGTATCATCGTTAGGGCAATGACAAGACTGGATGAGGTCTGTAAGAACGTCAAGAACGCCGCAAAGATTTTTGGTAACACCCGTTTGGTGGATAAGATGGAAGCTGCGTCCAAGTCTTTGAAGAGAGATATTGCCTTTGTGGGAAGTTTGTACACTTGCGACTAGCTGAATTTTTATTCCTGAATTTGTTTTAACCATTTGATGTGTTTTTTGACTAAAATTTATTGTTATACGAAACTGATAATAAAAGTTGAAGTATATAAAAATTAAATCTTGGTTTTAAGATTTAATCTTGCGAGGAAAAATAGAGAATAAAAAATCGGTGAGATGCGATCATCACGGAGTAAAACTCTAAAGCAATCCGAAGTCAAATTACAGTGGAAACCTGAAATGGTAAAATTGCGCGACGAGAAGGAACAAATTCAAAGCCAACAAAATTACGTGGAAAATATTTCAGTGTCACATTGAGCAACACAGAAGCTAATACTGCTAGATCACGAGAGTTTCCTGAGAGAATCCGGGCTACAGTTGGTCTACACTTCCATGCCTTCGTCCGTGTGTTTTCCTTTCCGGTTGAGAATTTTCTCCTGGATCAACACGGGCTCTTTAGTCTTCGTGTGCCACACCAGCACCTGCGTACAGTTCTTGGCCTTCGGTTCCATATCCTCCTTCTTCAAGCCCAAACCCTTCAAGAAGTACGTCTCTTGATATCCAGGTGGCTGATCGAAGTCGAACTTGGCTTCCGGATGGTCCATCAGCAACTTCACTGACACTGCGAAGCCAGCCATGTCGACCGCAAATTCTCTTTCCGGTTTGATCGCGACATCCCAACCGACGATTTTGCCGTCTTTGAGTAGAGGCTTCTCCACCATGACTTCACCTACATAGACCACGTGAAATAAAATACAGTACTGTACGAAAAGGGAGCCTGAGTTGAGAATTGATTTTACGCGCTAGGCTGGCTGCGTGCTCGGCAAACATACTCGGCAAGATTGTTTCCCCAAGTGATGCACTTTTTCGGTGTTATTGACTGAATGTGTGCGCCACTTAGGACAACAATCTCAGTTTTGCCTATTTTGTACGAGAACTCCAGTCACGTTCGTGCCGAGCACGGCCTTGTTAGCGTTTTCGTAGAAGAAAAGCAGAATTAACTCGATTGTCTTTGAGCAGAGGCTTCTCCATGATCTACCTACCTACCTACAAATGCCACCGGCCACACCCCGACTCTCTTGATAATGCGTATTTCATCGAAGAGTTCCAGGTCGTAGCCATTATCGTCATCTGCGAAATACAGGAAGCCATCGAGGTTATTACTGGATTGCAATTCCTCCCGCAGCCATCGTAGCCCTTCGTTCCGCTGGAGAACGCCTCGCGGTTTAGCCCATGGCTTCTCGTGGGGCTGACGCTTCATGTGGCCAGGTGTAGGGATGTGCAGGTGCGTGTAGGGAAGACCGGTCCTGGAAAGAAGATTAGCCACGAGGGTAGTCTTGTGATCGGAATCTTCAACGACGATCCAGTGGATGCCTTGGGCTAGCTGGAATGCGTGGGAGAGACGGGTGGTCAGGTCTACTTTCTGGCTGGGACGGGTGTACGTTGGTGTGACGATGTAGATGAGGGCTATCCGAGAAGCGTGCCTGACGGTCGAGGCGCCATACAGGAGGATCCAGAGGAAGATGACGGCGGAAGTGAGGCTGACCACTTGCGCCATGCGTCGCTTGCGTCTCAAGCCCACCATCTCTTCGTCGTGCATGGCTCAGCTACGGCGACCAATAACCGCTATCTGGCAACACCCCTCCAACCTGTGAAACATAAAGCTCCATGAGAGGAGACCTCGCGCCGACGGGAGAAGCACAAGAAACAACTCCGATAAGGAACTCCACATCCGCTGAAGAATCAAGAATGTGACATAAGGATGTTCTGATACGACATGACAGAACATCCTTCCGTTGAAGCATCCATTGGCATTGACATTTAGTATTAAAATGACATGACATGACATGACATCCTTCGATTCTCAAGGTGTAAAAACTGATCATTTCCGGTCCGTTGTTAGTCATGACTGTTGTGTTACATGGATTTATGGGCACAAAACTGTAAACTGTTTTCGCCTCGAGCATCTTGAAAGTTACCAATTATTTTCTTCGGAACTGCTGAGTGCCGCACAGCACGTAAAATCCATTTTGTTCTCTGACAGCTTCTTAGCGGAAACGACTACTCTAGTGCTTTTGACGCCATCATGACCGAATATTCTGACCGTTTTTTCTCACCACAGTCGGTGACAACTCATCAAGGATTGCCGAAACATGGGCGTCTGTCTGTCACAATGCAGCGAAGGCCTTCTGTGGTCAACGCGGCGTTGAACACTTTCGACATCAGTGCGAAACGCTCAAGAGGTACGATACATTATCATTGGCCTAAAAGTCGATGGGAATTGACGGTGTACGTGTTACTTCCTTGTTAGTGGTACTGGGAAGACCCGCTCGAGTCTTCTGGGATCTAGACTCTTGCCATATCGCCGGACGTGGTGAGCATACGGAACCACCTTCCCTGATTGAGTTTGTGTTTGCTTTGTAGGTCTTTTAGATTAGGCAAATTCCTTCTTGCAGATTACATGAACGAGATTATAAGGAGTATCGAGATCCGCGTCGCGGCAGACACTCGCCAAGATTCTTTCGAGATCTACGCCGGTTGGTTCTCGACAAAGGGAATGTGAACGAAATTCGATACATCATGCGCCGATCGGGTAACTATTTTCTCGAATTCTTCTAGGTTACAGCAACGCCAGTCACATTCCGGCGGAAGTCTTCCAAGAACTTCTGCTCTATGACGTAAGAGAACCCACAAAGTGCGCTTTATCTCTGTTTTTATGAAAAGGACAGTCATTGGTTTTGTTGGCTAGCTAGTCTGCAGGCTCTCACAACTGATACACTGTTGACCGCTGAAGGCAACGCCCATCGATCGCTGACCATTTGTTGTTCCTGCAGGTTAACTTCAATTTTACAAGTCCAGATCGTGGCACTGCGGCCGGGCTGGAGCCCGGAGGAAGCCTGAACGATATCGATCTGTACGTCCAGATCGGAAAATACATCGAAGTTCAGAGCCGTCAGACACATCTGTTCCCTTATGTTTTGCTGATATCGGGTAATAAGGGGGATCCTGTTTCCGCAGTTAGTGCAATCTAAAATGCGGAGACCTGTGGCAGACCACGTGTTTCTTTAGGAAGCGTAAATCTGATCAATCGACTACAGGACTACGAGAAGCAGGCCAAGATTGTCTATGCCCTGCGCAAGGAGAAAGCCAGCGACTTCCGCGTTGGAAATCTAGCATACGAATACACAGCCACAAAAGGCATCGAAAACTTTCGCACGGAGCGCTAACGTGAACTGAAACGCCTTGTAAAAACTCCACCAACCATCTAGTTCCCTATCTTATCTTATTCTTTTCCTATTCGCACACTGTAAAAACATAAATGAGCTTTACGATTTGGACCACGTAAGGTATCAATATTTTGGATCATCATGGTATTAATAAAATAAACCATTGAAAATCTCCCTACGAAACTTCGTCGAGAACGTCTTGCAGAAGAACCGTCAGCGTCTATAGTCTGTTGGACCATGTACCATGAACGTTTAGCTAAACAATACTGCCACCTTGGCGTTGCTTGCAGACGGTTACGTATCTGAGGTGAAGTACCTGGAACCGTCCACCTTCATGTACGGCGCCATCAAGAGCTCCTTGGCGTACCCTTCTGACACCTACCTCTTTAACGCTGACCTGCGCGAAAACTTATGTTACAAAATTCAAATTATAGAACTGTAACAAGGACAGGAAACCAATAAAAGCCCGCGCACAGCAGCAGACACGGTAGTGAGCTCTGTTCATCTCCCAAGTCGGCTTAAATCATTTATTAGTAGAAGACAGGACTCATCTCGCTCGCTCGACCCAGCTCCTGGTGAACATGACGAAAGTCGCTGTCGTCATCCTGGTACTAGGTGTCTCTGCTATGCTACTAGCCGATCAGGTCGCGGGTCAATTGATGCAGATCTCACTTCCTCCTAGAAAACTTTCTCAGGTATGTCGTGGACAGGTCGGCTACTGATAGCGCCATATCCAAGTATCGTAATATGGGTAATGTGGCATGTCCAATTTTCCTAGGACGCAACCCAGAAAACCCCACCAGAGGAGGGTTTTGGATGCCCTGTCGATCAGTCCCAGTGTGACGGCCACTGCAAGGGGCTTGGCGAAGGGCGGACCAGTGGATACTGCGGCGGATTTCTCAAAACCAGTTGCACCTGTGTCTCGTAACCTCCCGGTACTCACTCGTCAGTCCAACCGAGAACCACGTACCTTGTACATATTTTCCTCAAAGGTGGGAAGATTTCTGTTCACCAGTTTTCGATAATGCAGCGCAAAAGTGCTCTGTACCAAGATTTGACTCAGGACTCTCAAATGTACAAATAAAGCAAAATCAAACTATAAAAGCTACAAAAGTGAAATTTAAACTGATTTCTCAGAAACGGTTTCGAGCACAATAGGGCGTGAGCTGGAAGTGCTAGACGACGTAGGAAGTCGAGATCGGAGCGTGGCAAGCGAGGGAGTTCTCCGACGGTCCTCCTTGCAACAAAGGACCCACAGCCGGCACCGGCACTTGCGGAACCGCGCGATTGATTGCCGTAATTCCTCACGGAACTTTTTTGACAAGGCAAAATACAGTAAAAAGTTAATGGAGTAGTTCGACAGGAGAACGATGCGTATGACCGGCCTTGCCAGCATGCCGGTGTTAATTGGAAGGAAATATAAGCAGTAAGGGGCCGACGATACCAGTCGTAGACATTGATAAACCAGCTACAACATAGCATTAAAGTCAGTGATTAGTTTACAAGCTGATAAAGTTATTTAAATGTATGCAACACTGACTGCAGGTAGATGCGTGACGAAGTAAACGACCAAACAGCCGATCAATAAATTCCGGCCAGTTTTTTCCTTGCTGTGTCGCCGGCTAAAGCTGGTTTGAGGACAACTCGTAAGGAAGGTTCTCGCTTGGCGCCGCTGTTGCACTACGATGGCTATGAGTGAGATGTTCAGCACCAACAAGAGACCAAATTTCGCGCACGTCATCGCTACCTTGAAAAACGAAAAAACCACGGTTGGAACTTGCGTCATGTCGAGCTTGATTACACTGTACGTCTCTTTGTTTTTTCCTCGAACCATGCAGCTATGCTTACTTCAGCTATAGTCTGATAGAAGCTCCAGTTGGTCAACCAGTCCGGCCTGTAAGTATGGTATGGTCTCCCATCGCCTAAAGAAATCAATATAAGATGGATATACAGCCCGTTCAAGCAAACTTGCTACCACCTATTTATCCAAGCGGTCCTCCACGGGATAATCGCGCAACTTCATAACCAGTTTTTACTCACGCCTGGAATTCCAGAGAGCACGTTTTGTTCGTGATGATTAGTCTTCCCCACCGGAAGTCGTATTAACCTATTTTTCGGGACTATCTCTCAACTTGTATTATCCAACCATAGCTCACTCGAAGCTGCATGAAAAGTTGTATGATAGTTTATAGGCAAGAAAGGAAGAGAACCAATCTCTATTTTTTCTACGTCGAAGTTGCAGGTGGTAACAAGTTTGCTTGAACGGGCTGTATAATATTTTATACATTCAATGTTTAACTTGAGTACGATCAGACCATATTTTATCTCGTCTAATTATTTGGGCTGTGGGCACGGTTTCTCAAAAGTCTGGGGTCATAGCGTAGAGGCACAGCTGACGAAATTTGAGAAGGGCAAGGGAAGGTTTCGGGTTTATCTTGAAAATTGTCGGCCTCCACATGGCAAGCCCCGACCCCTACCCTTGGGCTACCCTGCCCCCGCCTAAATTTCGTCGACTATGCGACCTATGCCTCTACGCCGTGACCCCCAGACTTCTGAGGAACTTTGCCCAGAATCCATTTCCCTTTTTTCTACGTTCGTTGTAACAGTGGTGGCCTGAGCGACCATAGCTGATTCCGCCGGAATAAAGGCAAAATGATTTCGTAACAGGCAACCGTCTTTACCTGGGTCGAGAGTTTGCCAGGTGAAATAATAAATGCCATTTTCCATGGTGAAAAGTAGAGCGCCGAACAGCAGCAGAAGAACGATTCCGATAGCCGTCCGTTTTCGGACACCGGTTCGCGACATGTTGGAGTCGTTGCTCGCTAGAATAGCACGTGGAGTTCCCCGATAGTCATCGGTCGAACTGGCCAGCACCTCGCGAGACGAACCAATATACTTCGTACTGGTCCCCCATGACCAGAAGAACAGGGACTTCCTGGTGGAAACCGTCATCACGTTGCGCATACCTTGACTAGACTGGTTGAAGGTATGGGTAATATAATAGAAGGAACGAAGACGGTCGCAGGACAACGCAATCAAAATCCAGTCGGACCACTGGAGAAAAGCTTCCAGTCCCCATTGCTGCACTCCGTAGAATCGTTTGAAGTTCAACGTGAAAGTACTGTTGTCTTTGAGGTCAAGGCCCATGAAATACTGACCGACCCAAGTGGGAATCTGGAACCACCTGTGAGAAGCAGCACCAGTCTTGTTTAAGCAGTTCTCTGCAGAGTCAGCTTAGACTACAAGGGAGGTCGGTATACAATCGCGGGATGATGATAAGTCGAGTGGCGCAGTTTTCGTTGTTTTTGCCTGGAGCCGTGCGCCGCTTAAAATGACGTTCATCGTGAGATTGTTTGCCGGCCTCCCACAAGTTTTTAGAAATTCTGCTGGTATCAGCATATCTGCCGACCCGGTAATTTTCACACAAAACGTCGACTCACAGCAAGATCATATCCGAAATGGCCATGGATATGAGGAAGACCTTGGTGGACTTCGAGACGAGTATGGAGTTGGGCGTTTTCTTCTCACCGGACATCACAGTGATGTTAAGGATATTACCAATTGTGCACACTATGACCAGTACTGGCAGACCTACGAAGAACACCGAGAATCCCTTTGGCTAGTTTGTTTGGAGAATCATGCTGTTCAGTTCTCGAAAGTTGCGGCAGGATTTCGAGCACTCACCGACGAGCTCCACCCATCGAACAGGATGGCCAAAGTCCACAGTCACGTTTTGGGTCCGGTTACACGAATCCACATAAATACCCATCTTGATCACTTGGCAGGTTACCGAGTCTTTATCATACTGTCGAGCTGCTGATCATCATATTCCATTGGCACCAAGGAAAATTTCTGAATATTGATGAACAAAAGAGAAAACACTGCGCCACTGTGGCAGCCCCTGTATTCGAACACTCTGCGTTTCGTTCGTGGCGGGCCCGTATCATGTTGCGGATAAAAATATATACACTACGGGCCGACTTGAACATCAAACGTGAACCATGTGTGAGACCTGTGCAGCAGACGAGTAAGGAATTCATGATGCCCGGGAGGTATGCAAAACCAGTGCCTGACATTAGAACAGCTGGAAACTTCTGCGCCGCAAATGCACGATTGTACTGTCTTAACGTGCTTACATAGTGCGTACTACGAGCAACACCAAGTGGATTGCACGATGGATTAATTGTTTCTTGTCAACGGCGATTTGAAGTTCCGAGTAGGAGACCTATAGGCGGTTCTACGCTCACATGTTTACGACAAAGCCACGTCCAGGTATGCCCGTTCAGTGCTTGAATCTCGCCTTAAGTATATGATCGACGGGAGGATTCAAGGCTGAACAATCAGAGCAAAGGACATCCGAGCAAAGGCTCTTCAAAGTTCAAGGGCATACTCTAGTCACCAACTCGAGACGTTGATCGATACAGCTGACGTTTAAATATTGCACCACAAAGTCGGGTAAACGATAAACTGTCATTTAAATATTACAGATAACCATCAGCGTTCAGCCAAAGTATCAAAGTTGAAACAAGAAAATTAATGCGTCGGTTTTCAACAATAATGTAAAAAATAATCATCAGCAACAAGAAGATCGACAAGCTGTATAAAAAGATCACGAAAAGGTTATAGAAGCAGTGAAAGGCAGAATAGGCGGAATATTGTTTGTGGTCGAACATATCTTGGTTACGAAAATTATCATCGATGGAAAAGCCACTACCTTGTTCTCAGCGTTGCTGCTCCTTCGCAGCGTTGATCAAGGGTGTGAGCGTCGCCAGTGGTTTGGCCAACTTCAGGAAAGGGTGTTTGAGCAGCTCGGATGCGGTGGGTCGTCGGGAGGGGTCAACCTCCAGACAGCAATCCAGGAACTCCTGCAGCGTGCGGGACAGCTTATCCCGATTCTTGATCTCGGGTCTCCCATTCGTGTTGATAAGATACAGAGCCCGCACAGGATGTTCATTCAGATACGGCGGCTGCAAAACATTGGTGCATGTTAAAAACCCGGATACATTTAGGCGCGCTATCAAACTTTCAGCCATTCATCAGCCTGCGAACACAAACCAGCACCACACCATGGGCCGCTGTATGCAAGTAAGTGGCTAGAGCCACTGTCACGTTAACTTCCGGTACGACTCTGGTTAAGAAAATATTTTTTTCTGGCGGAATCAGTTCGCTTCATAAAGATGGAACGGATATGTGATTGTCAGACGACATCGTGTATTTTCTATTGCTCACCTCGCCTTCTAGCATTTCGATGACGAGGATGCCCAAGCTCCACACATCAATCTTGAAGCTGTATTCCTGGCGTTTAACGACTTCAGGAGCCATCCAGTACCTACACGGAAGTATTTATCTCAGTGGGAAGCGCAACTTACTATAGACATAATTATAGTCTTCCTCCGCGAAAACATAAACATGTTTACCCATTGCAACGGAGAGGAACAGACCATCAATGGTCCGTCACGCAATGTCGCTTAATTTGGTTACTTACGGTGTTCCCACCATCGTTGTTCGCTTGTTGTGTTCTTGTGAAATTTGAGCACAGAAGCCAAAGTCAACTACGACAGCAAATCAGAAAGTCGCTATAAACCCGAAATTTCTTAATACTTAATTTGCCGTGTGAAACTTACTCAGTTTGACGGAGCCGTCATTGCCAAGAAGAATATTGTCGGACTTGATATCTGTAGGGTAAACACATTAATCTGGGAAAATTTCCATACGACAACAGCGCAGCTGACAGGCTCACCTCTGTGAATGACGTGATTATGATGCAGAAATTCTAGTGCTTGAAGAACCTCACGAGCTACGGCTGCGATTTGGCCTTCTTCCATGACGGTCTCTTCCACCACATGGGTCAATGGACCACCCGGCAAGTACTCCATCACGACCCATAGTTCGTCGTCGACCAAATAACTAAAAGAACGAAAACGGTTTGATATGATCGGAAGTCTCGGCGAAATTTTCGCAGTAGTATGAACAATCAACTTACCTGTCCAAGTAGTTGACAACATTGTGGTGCTTGTTCTCACGCATCACCAGAATTTCGTTAATGATCAGCTCCTTCTTGGGTTGCTGGCTCAAGTTCATCTGCTTGATAGCCACTTCCATGCCAGTACTGGTCTCCACCGCGGTATACACGTTACCGGAAGCACCTTGACCGATCTTTTCCGTCTTCAGATATTTCCGGTTGGGATCGCCAATGCTGCGAAATCCAATACAACTGAGCCATCTCCCGCTTTCGAGACCATAAGCTTGCCTACCTGACAATACCGCGGAGCTTCTGCATGACTTCCTCGTCCGACATCTTCGTTTTGGCCGTGCCTTTTGGTCCTTTCTTTCTGTCGCCGTCAACGACTGGCATACCGCTGCCGGCTTCCGGAATAACGTCTGGCTTCCCGGCAAAGATGGCGATCATGGAAGCTCGCTTCTCTGGGTCGACCGGTTTGGTGTAGATGGACTTGGTGCGTTCTGGACGTGGTGGAATGACTGGTGCTGGACCAAGAACGTCGTCGATCGTGCGAGCCGGGACCTTGTCCAGCCTGTCAGTGGACGAGGTCGTCGATGAAAACTATATGGAAAAATACCCAGTTTATAGATCGGAATTTATTTTTTTGAAATGGGAACTTCGGAACATACGTTCAGATCGTTGGACGAGGGTGATCCCATCGAATCTACGAGAGACCTTTCTGTGAGCTAATCAGGCCGTTATTTCAACTTAGAGAACAACTCGCGGTTGGGTCTTCGTTTCGGTACCTTTCATCTGCATAAACTTGGTTTCCTGCCCAGCTTTTGTGGTGGCGTCATAGTAGTTCAGGGCATCCATGATGGCCTGTGGATTGTTTTTCTGTTCTGTCTTGGTGATGCTGGCTGCTTGTAGCAGCTGCTTCCAGGCATGTGGCATGCCCTGAAATAAACAAACAGGGTTACACGGTGCTACCAGTCTCTGCATCACGACAGTGGACTCTTGTATGCGCAACAACTCTCCTCACCGTAAATTCTCCCGTCATGGGGTCGAACCCAACGTGCCTGAAAGTCAACTCAATGAAAACAGCGATCATAAAGTTAGGAACAAAACTGGTTCATGGTTACATGGTGTGCTCGAAGTTCGTCGGGGAACTAATGACTGGCTTGAAGTCATTCTCCTTTCCTCCCTTCTTGGCTGGAAATACGCGAGTAAAACACATGAGTGAAACAACGCAATAAGACTAGGAGCAAGACCAGATTAGCTTTTGGGTAGGAAATCCACTACCTTTTGGAGGCTTCTGTGGCTTCTTCGGAGGTTCTGGAAGGGGTCTCTCCATCGAGGTGGTATCCCTAAAAGAATTATTGTAAAATATATTGTAAAATAATCTACAGTACTGCCAAATTTAATTCCGTGCCAATTAAAACCTTCAAAATTTGATTTTTCCTGTGTTTGTGCCTGTAAGAAGCTTACCTCGTGGTTGTAACCGTGCTGGTAAACCTTATAGGAGGAGCTGGTGCTCGCTCCTCTGGCTCGTCGTAGTCCGACATTCTTGATGGTCACCAGAGTTCCCGAAACCAGAATTTCCGCGCCTCCTAAAGTCAGCTTACGGTCACCTATAATATAACAGCATCGTTAATACTATGTTAGTTGAAACCAGCGAACTTCCATGGCTAATATGCGAGCTATTGCGCTATGTATCGTGTGCTACGTTGTTCTGTGGTCTGTGTTGACACTTGGCATGTAATCCATCAATCACAGTTTCGAACTCAAGATGGTGTCGCTCTGATTAAAACCCAAGAAGGTCCAAACAATTTGTAAGCATGGCGTAGTGGGTCAAGTTCTGGGTATCAGAGCGCATAAAACGCTTGTCGTCAAAAACTCGATCAATCTTTTATTGCTATATAGCCGACCTACCAGTTCACCTGAAACAAAAGCAAAGATGTCTTGACTGCAGGCACAGCCGTACTGGAAAATCGAACAGATCAGACTTGCAAAGTAGGCTATTTTGGCCTGGGGGTAACAAGAAGAGCACACAAGAAAACTTACGAAGAATAAGATTGGACCAGACCGGATCGGGGGACCGTGACGGTAATGCTGACGATCCGAGGAGAAGACGGAAGGAATCCACAGTCACAGAACCAATGCAGATGTTTCCCCAGTCCCACCAACGCTTTCGCCGCCTCGTCAACCTCGGGAAAGTCTCCAAACTCCAGAGAGCAGGTCCAGTGCAATCGAGACAAACCTTGGAATTTTTGACAGTTCGGGAACACGAATGATCCGAATGAATGGAGCTATCTGCCAGACCGCCTCTGTTCTGGCAAAAGTCAAATTTTCCAACAGCACGACTTGTTTGTTTATCACAATCTCATGAGTCATTCCGTTTGAGGTCAAAGCGGTGATTCATCTGGCTAACCCATGTTTCGAAGTTTGATTGTTGATTGTTCAACTTGTTCAGCAGGGATCGAATTCGCGTCACTTCACTGATCTTCGCTGTGGACGTCGGCCGTCAGTAGCAATCGCAGCATCCAGGTTGCAGGCGCTGGGTTATTCAAGCTTCAGGGCGAACTCTGTTCCCTTGTGAGCCATTGAGCTCGGACATTGGAGGGATGGATGTGGAATGATGTTGTTCCGGCCACTGATCAACCGCAAGCTGTTTCCTTTCCCTAGCTTCCACCTGCGGGACTTGCAAGACTTGAAGACGCTCTTCCACACAATGGCAGCACGGTTGACTCAACAGCGGGTTTTGATGTCTAAGTCAAAGGGAGTAGCCCCGGTCGAATCCTACGACCTGGCAAAGGACAAACGGCTGGTTTGGGTCGACTTGGAGGTAAGGCGTATTCCTTATAGAGTCCACTTCCGGCTGCACTGAATCTGTTCTGTGTTCGCAGATGTCGGGTTTGGAGTTGGAAACACATAAGATTGTCGAAATGGCATGTATTGTTACGGATGAGGAGTTGAACATTGTGGCCGAAGTACGTTAGCACGAAGCGTAAGTGTCAACGGGGAAAAGAGCAACTCTGTTAATACCAGCTTCTTTTATAGAGTCCCAATGTCGTAATAAACTATCCCCAGCTACAGTTCTCCGACTGGTGCCAGACAAACTTCGCGAAGGTAAACTGCGTTCTTGCATTCTTACCACGGAGCCGAATGCTGAATTTACGTTTCTGCATAGTCAGGTTTGCTTCGGGAAATCACGGAGAGCAAGATTTCCCTTTCGGAAGCGGAGAACATTATGGTCAGTTTCCTAAAACGACATGTGAATCCAAAGATGTGTCCGCTGGCCGGAAACTCTGTCTACATGGATCGAATATTCCTTCGCAAATACATGCCAAAGTTTGATGTACGTAGGTTCGGGCTGGTAACTGCGTTGTCGTAACAATCTGACTTGCTTTGGATTGTTTCAGGAGTTTCTTCACCATCGCATTGGTATGCGAAAGTTCCAAATAGCGCATTTTTGTGCTCCAGTCCTTCCGCATTAGAATATGAGATCTTACTCTTCGGGTCGTTTCTAGTTGATGTTTCAACGGTGAAGGAGCTAACACGGCGCTGGTACCCGGACATTTTTCAGCAGCAGCCCGCTAAGGCCTTCACGCACCGGTGGGTTGATACAGTATACTCAAAAACCTACTCGTATGTCGTTCTCTTCCACTGCCCGTTCCGCACAATACTTACGTGCTCGAACGTGCCTGATTACAGGGCTCTTCAGGATATCAAAGAGTCCATTGCGGAGCTGTTATTCTACCGGAAGAACGTTTTCCTCCAAACGGCACCGGCGAAGTGACTTTGGCCTGGAATAGTTTTGTGATTTGGTTGTACTGTGGCTCTTCTCAAACTGCAAGATTCCCCAGCCAGAGTGAGGTGTGGGAAGGTGTCTCTTGAGCTGTTTTCATGTCCAAAATTCTGCTGATGGTTGGTATTCTCTGTGAAGGAGCTACAGGATGTTTGACTTCCGAACGAAAGTACTAACATCTTTTTTATAACCCATAATGCTTGCATAATGCTGCTTTTGTTAAGGCCATTGTCCGAGCGAATAGCACCAGGGAAAAAAACCAGAATATTTACACAGAAGAATTCAGGATGCTGGTAAAGATCGCGGTCAACTACAAATCACAGGAATTATTCATTTTTTATTTTTTATTAAATAGTTCCCAGGCCGCTTTTCTAATTTCCTCCTCCGTAGCTTTGTTGAAGCTCATTCTGACCGGAGGGGATTCCCCATAAGAAGAGGGAGGTGGAGCGTTATTCCAAGGTCTGTCAGGGTCAGCAACCCGATCGGAAGTAGAATCAGGAAGTTCTTCGGTTCTCTCTCTCCATGGCCGTATGTGGTCCCACGGTTGATAGTCATGCATAGGCGGAATTGGGTCCTCTCTAGGTGCACGTTCGCCCGAGTAGTCAAACGGCATCTGGTTGAAGGCGGTTCCAGGCTTCTCGGTTCTTTGTCCGCGTTTCCACTGAGGAGCTGTAAAGGCTGGCGCGGAAGAGTAAGCGGAAGGTGGAGCGAAGTCCGGGTTGCGTTCGGCCCTCGACTTCTCCAGGAAGTTCTCGATACCTGTCTTCGACTTTGGCAGCAAGTTCTGAAGGTCTTGTTCCACTAAAACACGTCCGCTATTGATAACTTAATCGACAAGCGATATACCGAGAAGACCATCAGTTACGTCAGATAGTCGTAAGTTCGAGTTTGAGATGACATTTTATCGTCTCGTACCTTTTCCTCGGTCCCATTCGCGACTACCAGGTTTGGGAATGTAAATCGGCTCGTCCACTTTAGATTCCTCCTTTGACTGAAGTGACCTTTCGAACTCGTCGAACTCATCTGCAAAAAACATATCTTTCCTTGAACTACTACACTTTTATTTATAAGGGGTATAAAACACTATCTGTGGCCGTGAAACTTACCGGTCTTGTCCGAGGTTTCCGAGGTGTCGACTGGCGGAAGTCCTTTTCTTTCTCGAAGCTTAGCCATTCGAGCATCTTTTTCAGCTTTCCGCTTGGCACTGATTGCATCCTTCTTTGCTCTGTTCCGAATGGTGGCTTCGTGGGCACTCTTCAAGTTCTCCAGCTCCTTCTGACGTTCTCCCTCGTCGGTTGAGAATGCGTAGTATCCCACACCCAGATTTCTAACTTCTACGCAAAAATAAGAACAACAAAGAAGTTAAGAATGCTGATATGTTAGTTATTAAGCGAAAGGCGGATTCTACCGTGCGGATAAAGTTACTAACCATTGCTTCGGACTGCCTGGTAATGCACAGGTCGTGCTCCAAGAACGTCAGGTTCATCCGCATCTTCTGCGCCTTTCTCGTTCTTTTCCCATTCCAATCGTTCCATTTCCCGACGCATATCGTCAGACATCAACGTTCGCACGCTCATACTACAAACAAAGACGCGCCTTATCAATCCTCTGTTCCGTTATTCACCGTCGCACAAACCAAAATAGTAGTGTAGTGAAATCCAAAGGAAAATACTACTGAATATCATACGGGGTTTGTCCGAAGTCGAATCCTGCAGGTTGCGCGAAATTCTGGACTGTAGCTGGAGGTGCAACTAGTATACCGGGCACCGCTTCCGTGCTCACTTCCGGTTGCAAACGGCCACTCATATCCGCAGCGAGCTTCTTATTTTCCTCCAAAATACTTGGCAAATCTTTGCGAAGACATCTGCGGGAGCGCCCAAGGTAGTCTTCGTACTCAACCCTTTAGAAAAGCACAGAGTTGGACCACGCCGTACACATATCGAACCGATCGCCCGACGTGGAACTTTGCACTCGGTTACTTATACAGTACCATTCTTCGGCGGGTACAGATGGCTGCGGATACGGGCCGCTCTCATCTTCGCTGAAGTCATCTTCATCCTTGATATTGTTCGAGGCTAAATTTCGAGCTGCTTCTCGAGCTAGATTCCTATCTTCTTGAGCTCTTCGACCAAAGTCCACCAGATATTGGTCGTCTTCGTCCCCTTCCGGAGTGTAATGGGCTTGCTTGAGACGATCGTACAGCTTTTCCTTCTGGGCCAATTTGATTCTGGCAAGAAAATGAAACCATTGTTGGTGTCCACCGTCCAATATAGAGTGAAGTGCGAGAATATAGTTGACTAACGGATGTTGTGAACTGTACCAACTTGGCTTTCTCCCAGCTCAAACTCTCTTCAGATAAGGCGTCGGTAGATACTTCCGCTTGTTCCAAGTCGGTCGAGCTCTTCTTCTTCGCTGACGGCTTAGGCTTCTGGAAGGAACATTCATAAACGACAGTATATCCCCGGGAGTATTCGGTATCAAATGGGGTAAGTACTTACCAAAAAGTTGTTCTTCGCCACTTGATATCCCGAGATGGAGTTGGTACTGCCAGAAGCCGCGTTACTTTTCTTCTTGGAAGCTTCCTGTTTCCGGAACAGCTCGGCCTTAAGATTGTGGATCTGCAACGGAAGGGCACACAGTTTAGGCTGACAGACCCATTGTGCGGGAACAGTATCAACTCTGACAGCGAGATATACTTACGGCAGAAACATTCGTGATGTAGAAAGGTTTGTCCGTCATCCTGACAAGAACGACGTCTGGCAGCTGACGTGTACTTCCTCCGGTACGTACCCTGTCGTTTCCGACGTGTAAATTTGATGCAGATTCGAATCTGTTGAACGGATCCCGTTTGCCCCCTCTGCTCGGGTCGATGTTTCGACACCTGAAAGAAGACTCGATCCAGGTAGTGTAATCTGGTAAATTAATGGAGCAGTCCGCCACCTCGTAAGAGAGTAACTGCTGCTGCAGCGTTGAACGGGATGATGAATCAATCAATCACAGCGGGAAACGAGTCACTCCTACGGGTCCTACAACCCATAGTAGTAGACACTCCAGAGGTTGATACGGCGCTCGAGCAGAGCAGGAAATCGGATTAGCGTGGGAATAAGCCAATTGAAAGGGAGCACGTGGGCGGAGCCGAAGCGACTGAACCCACTAATGTGCTCGGTGCTTAATTCCCGAGTAAGGCATATGGGCCGTTACTCGAGTGCGTAAGAAATCCAACTAAGCTTTTCTATGGGTATTTCTTCCAAAAAGTTTTTCAAAACCTCAGATTTGCTTTCAAGACGTCCCGCCGAGGTGCCAACTGCCCCACTAACTGCATCTTTCAGGGTTTGACGTCGGTTATTGATTATTCGTCAAACTGTAGCAATGACTGCACGCTCAACGGTGACTTTGTCAACCCAGAAACCAACAAAAATCTCAGTTTAACTGCGGGTGTAACTGTGGCTTTCGAAAATTCGATGATACTGCAATCTCAACTGTGGCTTTTGCCACTTTCTGGATTTTACTTTGCCTTTAACTGCTGCTTTTCGTATCAAGATTCACTTGAGATTTAAGCAGTCGGAACTGGACATCACTTTTTCCGTTGCTGTATCAGAACTGGAAACTTCGTGTGATTTGACATCGCGTCTTACCGAAAAGTCATTAATTACGAAAATTGATGAACGTTTTGCAAAACCTTCCGGAGAAGTTACGCTAATCGGCTGGATCGCGTAGCGGGTCAGCCGATAAGAGTAAGGAATGGGGGGGGGGGCAAAGTCTTACACACTGCTCGGATTTCTTGCGCTGCTCGAGTTCCGTATCAACCTCTCTACTATGAATCAATGTTCAATCTGTCTTGAAAAACTGCTCCGAGCCTCCGAAAGTTCGTTCGACGGTTCGAGCACCAGCCACCAGGCATGGGCAGTTGATGCACTGAACCTTTGTGCAAGGTCTTCCATTTCTTATTTTCTTGGTCCCATCTTGACGGCCTTTCTCCTTTCGGTCATAATTTGAACAGCCTCTCATTCTCTCGAGCAAATTTCATTACTACCACCGCATGATATGAATGCTACATCGCTCCATGAAAGCATCTAACCAATCGATCCACAGAGTGGTTAGTTCAAAAGCCCGAGCAGAAGCTGAAGACGTGAAAGAAAGCTATGTACAGTACAGTACTACGGATACGGGAAATGATACGACGTTGAAGCTGATATGGAGAAAGCGCCTATCAGAAAACACAAAATTCTTTATACAAGAGCTTCCGTATCCTGTAGTAATCCACTGAGAAAGGTCCTTGAACTGTCAGCTTCCCAGACGATGCCTATATAGTGATAAAACAAAAATTCATGCCGTTGAGAGGGAAGCGTGGCAGTATTCACAGCGAAGGAACCTTTGAGCGTACCTTGCTAATGACGACACATCCATTGCAGACAAGAGATCCCGACAGGAAGTCGCTGTAGATTCCATGTTGCCGCAAGAACTTCTGAATGTCTGAAAGTTTGTAGTTGTTTGTGACCAGTGTTGCAGGCGGAAGAACCTGTAAGCAACATGGCTGTTGGTATCCCGACTGGTCGTTATGCCTATTAAGCGGTAAGAAAAGAAAAGGGACAGCTTACAAATTTCTTAGGTGGTGCAGGTTCCAACGTTGGAACGTTGGGATCGTGAGACACAGGCACTGTAAATGCACAGCAAAATTAAGCATGGAACCACAGAGAAATTGGATATTGTGGTAAATCCTTGGAATGTCTACTTGGAATGTCAAACTCGGATTCTTCTCGCTCGGTCACCGGTTCTCGGTACCACACTTTGCAGTGAACCAGTGCCATCTGCCCTCCGTCCTTCATCGGCTTCCACTGAACATCCCGCAGGAAGGCATCGCTCAACTTTGCCTGGAAGAAGTACCCATTAGCCCGATACGGATGGACAAACTTGTTAGAGACTCTACCCGATAGATGTGCGTCTCCGAGGAGCAGTCGACGATCTGGTGGATATCCGGGTAGAAGATGTGCTCGCTTTTCATGTTCAGCTGGGTCGTTGCGAATGTCCCTACGATGTCCGCGGTCTGCGATGTTCCATGGACCAATATCTAGGAAGCAGAGACACCGTACAAATACGATAGTTATCCATGCAATAACCAGGCTGGTACAGTACTAGACTCACGAGTCGCTTTGGGTTGATCTGTGCTAATATCTTCTGCAAGGATTCAGCATCGACCCGTCCTTCGTAGTCCACGAACTTGATCCGCGCCTTGATGTCCACTGTCAGCGGAGTCGAAATACATTTCGTCGGTGCTTCTTCAGCCACTTCTTGTTCATCCACGTCCATCTTCTCGTCACCTGCACTCTTCCCAGCGCCACCACCGGCTGTCTTTGCAGCGACTGGGTCGAATTCGAAAAGTCCCTTGTTGATCTCCTTGAGACGGTTCTTCATCATATCCACACTAGATGAGATTACAACGCAAGCATAAATCCTGGATAAGTTCAGTATCAAAGACTTAGCAAACAACGTCGGCCGGATCGCTCTTCCATGTGGCGTACGCGTTCAGCCAATAACACTGGAAACGTGCGCCACTTGGATTCCTTTCTAGTTTCTGCCATTGATGGTAGAAAAGGTTTTAAAAGTTTCACACTGGTACTCACTCAACAGACATCCCGAACTCGTCTTTCGTTCGCTGGTCTCTCTCAAAGCGATACATGGCATTCGGCTTGGTCCCACGCTTCAGCAAATGAAACGGAAGTCGACCATACGGCCGTATGAACAAGTCCGACTCTTTCGAGACCAAAGCCACGTCCTTCTCGACAAGACCTATAGCTGTATCGGCGTCCAGATCCCCCGCCTTCAGTTCTTCCTCTTCCTTGATCTCCTGTTCACGCACCACCTTCGCGTCTCTCTCCTTCCTTTTCTGTTCCAAATACTCCGCCAGCTCTAACCCTTCTAACAAGACCCTCTTCTTCACGTCGATCGTCAACCGGGATGTCTGTGGCTTGTCAATGAGGTATCTAGCTAAAGTGCCGACTGATGTTCGCTGTGTGAGAATGATAGTGTTCTTGGCGTTTCGACACACATCAGTGAAAATGTTCCGCGAGAAGCCGCATTCGAGATCGGGCTGAGAAGCTACGACTACTTTTGGACTGCGAACTTTCCTCAGCTCGTTTTGCGTGTGGCATAGCTGGACGTGGTGGAAAGCGAAAGGGTTTTGGCGTTGGTCTTCAAAGTTCTTCATGAGCTTGTCACTCATCCATTCGATCTGTGACTTGGCAAACTCGATCGCGTTGTACGCGACGTTGTTCAGGATGCACACGCCAAAGTTGCTTAGGCCCGATTCTTTGTTCTGCCACAGCTGATCCTATAATCAAACACATAATGCACTATGAAACGATCTTCAAAGTGATGTCGACAACACTCACTAAGACTCACCAACATGTAGGCTAGTTCGAGAACCCGACCAGCCGTGTCGATCGCGATGAGGACGTCGCCTTCTGCTCGTAGCGTCTGAAGAATAGTGGTCATCAGTTCTTCATCCCGAAGAACTCTCTTCGGGGGGTTGTAGGCAGCGTTCAGCATATCACAGATGAGCAGGTGTGGTCGATTTATCGACTCTAGCGATAAAGCATTCAGATGCCTGCAAAGTTAAACGCGTCAAAACATATTATCCGTGTTAGGTTGACTGCGAATTTTTCATAGTTTTTCCCACAAGAACGAAGCCACTGCTTCTTTTCACAAAATACCGTTCTTTCTTATGTGCGAAATCTACCGCATAGACGATTTCTTCCTCGTCCTTCACAATCTTCCACAGACATCCTCCTAGCATATGTCCAGCGCATAAGCTAGTCAGCTTTATACCTTCTCCCTTCCCTGAAATCCATAAATTATTTTCTTCTGGCATCAATATAGTATGCAGCGCCAAAGAAGCATGAAGCAATTCTAGAGCAACTTACCTTTGAGAATCACAGTTTGGTTATACTTGACCTGGGTGATTTTGTCGAAGGCCGTGTCGATGTGGTCCAGAGTGAACATTTGGAAGTCTTCGTAATCGTGCCTGGACTAGAACGAGGAAGAACGGCACTGTGATATGCGAAAAAACACACACTTGGTATGTCTCAAGAAAGACTTGCCTGGTAGAGATCATACATGAACATTTGTCCCATCTTGTATACCGGACTCGTGGAATAGATGGGGCAGTCTAATCCCAATCTTCCCACGAGGTAAGGGAGCGCTCCGACATGGTAGATGTCCGAGCTGGTCAGGAGTACGCAGTCGATACGTGGTAATATTCTGGAATAGTCCAAATGGATGACGCGCGGTCAGACGGATAATCTATGTAGCGGAATACAAATATATCGTACACGTACTTGGATAGCTCCTCGATATACTGCTCGTTGAACTGTTCATCCCATCCGCAGTCCAGCAGGATACCGAATCCGTCTATCTCGAGGAGGTAACAGAACGGTGTGAATTCATGGACTCCGTTGAAGGGTTGAAGATGGATAATGGAGGGCATATTGAACGTCCACTGGCCTCATCAACGGGGCACTCCGTTCAGTAGTCCTGTCTCCTCCCGCGAGCTACGAACAACGTTTCTGCCCTGTTATACATAGCCAGAAGACAATAGTATAATACTATTCATCTTTCTCGATGGCGCCGGACTTTGAAGAATGATTGAAATGGGAAAAGAAGGCTGAATTGAATGAATTCTCTATCGGAAATCTACCTGGTTGATCAATAATCAACCAAAGCTGCCGCAGAAAGCCTTCGGGCTGATCAGGATGGATCTTTGAAAGGGTAAATGGCCTGCCATGCCTGTGCGAATGTGCGTGCTATGGCGAGCACCAACATACAGGTACTTTCTGGTGACGCCAGCCGGAACGAGCTCCAATGTGACCACTGGCCACTGTGCTGTATCCAGTGTAAGATGTCCGGGCCTTTTTTGCTAGTTCTCGAGCAAGATAAAAGCAAGATAAAAGGCCGGTAACTATAGCACCTTTTGGTCCTGGAAGAACAGTCGGATCCTTGTTTTGCTCTTTGGGAAGTTCATAATCCCCTTTGTTTCAGATTTTGCGGCTACCCGTAGTCTGATGTACGGTGATCCAGTAATGTGCTGTTCAGTTGGTGACTTTTGTCAGAAGCTGCTGGTTACGGAACGTGTTCGCCATGTTTGCAGGGGGCATGATGCTTCCCGTCATATCTCTTACTGGTTCAAAATCGAAAACGGATGTTACTGGTTCGGGGTCTAAGACGAATGTTGCTCCCGACAAGATTACCAGTTCGAAATCCAAAACAGACATTGTGCCGGATAACATTATCAACGCGCAATCAAGTACGGATGCTGTTCCCGAGAAGGTTGTTAGTGAGGATTCGAGACCAGATATTGTAATTTTTGTTCCGGACAAGCACGAGCCTCGGAAAGCTCTCAGTGTTGAAGATGACGAACTAAAGCTGTCCACTTCCAGTACCGAGAACCTTCGTCCGCTAAATGATGACACAACGGGACATTCTGTGCATCCGATAAAGAGAAAGAAAAAGAAGAAGGATAAGCCGAGAGTCAATACGTCGGAAGATTCAAGTCAAACTTACCGGGATCTCCGTGACGGGGGCGACGACATGGTCAAACCGGAAGAATTACAAATTAATAACAAGCATATGATTCGCAAAACCATCTACGTGCCCATTATGGACGAACTGAATATGCCTATTTGGGACGCCAGGGACGATGCCGCGGCAGAGCAGGTAATGTCAGCGTTGTTATCACCGGCGTCAATCAACAAGCAGAATTCTCCTCCCGTGGTATCACACAGATGCCAAGTATCGCTGTACAAATGAATTCATTGAATTGTCGTGATCTTTAGCACAACTTTTGGAACGATTTGAAATTCAAGCTTAAAATTCGAGGCTTATTTAAGGCTTAAGACTGCGCGAAGAGAAATCTTTTCTGCCCTTCTTTGTCATACGAGATTAACTCGGTTATACCTACTCAAAAAATTGTCCCGAACAATACTCTTGCTGACACCACCCCCCAAATTCGCCATAGGGAACGAGATCCAGAGATTACGTGACCGGAAACACATTCCCATGGCGAAGATCCGTACTAACCCATGAACAAAAACGGTCCTAATACACCCACTGACTCGATCTAGGCTGTCAATTAAGCGTGAAGTTACCCCAGCCTGCTGCGGTAACACCCGTCCCCTCGAGCGTCGAGCCAGGAAACGGTTAGATATTCTACAAAAACTTTATCAGCCTGGTTTCCCAAGCTACCCTTCGCGAGCTTCCTGGCTTAAGCTTAATTGGTCTGTGATTTATTTCTGGCAATCTCTTCTGCTCTTGCCATTTATTGGGTTATGATCTGAGAATTTCTGCTACAGGACGAAGAGGACGAAGATGAAATTAAGCCGCAAGTGACGGATGGAGGATTTGGAGGGGACACTTCTTTACGGGGCTATCGCAACTACGAGTTTGACCAGCCAAATAGCCCATGGGACGCTAACGACTATAACGACTACCGGGATTCTTCACCCGTAAACTTGAGGAGAACCACGGAAGAGGCTGACATGGGTCCGGATCCGACCGATGAAGAATACTGGAGCAGAAGGTCGAAGACCCCCCGCCCACATGATCGCGTAAAGGACTCCGAGCAGCGAGACTCCGAGCGTCGGCGCAACAACAGCAGTCTACGGCGGGAGGATGAACGGAGAAAATACAGCCAGTGTCCTTCGGGAAGCCCGTTTGATGAATACAATTCTGGGCGGTATCGGAGGCCTTCGATAACAAGGGAGATGATCGAAGAAGCGCGACGCCTATTGGCTTCTCCCCGCGATCGTTCAATGGGCCAGACGTGCAACCTTTCATTTTCAGAGGACCGAAGAAAGGACAATCGCGAAGATGAGCAGCCGGACGATCCGCAAGATAATGGCAAAGTAAAAATAGATGAACGTTTACTACGTAGTGGCACATCCAGAGCACGAAGAGGTCAGCGGGACTCCCTCAACAGAGACGCAACCTTTGGAGAAGCCGAAGCTATTCGCGGATCCGGCCCGGAAGTAAATACAGTATGAAGTCGGAATCAAGTCTTCCGTGTGTCTCCCAAGCAAATTTCGTAAGGACGTTTGAGCAAAGTACTTATTGCAACCTTGGTTTTCGCAGAGCACGGTTGACGGTAGCCGAGAAAGAAGAAGGGAAGAATACCGCGAAGGAAGCCGTGAAAGAAGTCGCGAAAGACGACACAAGGAAAACCGTTCGCCTCGAGGAACCGGCGAAGAAACCCGCGAAGAACGTCCTTCGGACGAGGTTCGACCGAAAGCGCTCTCTCGCCATATCCCTCATAAGCCCGGGCACCGACCGAAAAAGAAGGAACAGGATTTTCGAGATCAAGACCCTAACGACGATAAGAATGGTCCTTCGCGTGCCGACGAACAGCGATATTCAGACGACATCACCACAAAGACCGCCGACGGCCACCATAAAGTTTTTGTCGGACGAAACAAGAAGGTCCATCACACACATCGCGAATACGAGCAAAAGATTAATTTTGGCGAAAAGCCTCCGGATCTCGAGCACTTCCGCACAAGTAAGGAGCCGGCAATCCGTCGTAAGAAGAACAAACACGCGCGGAGGGACCATCGCGACACCCAGACTTCCGGCATCACGCTGAAGTTTGAATCCAACCACGACATGATCAAATACGAAAACAAGTACGAAAGCCGGCCCAAATACAAAGAAGGGAAAGAACCGCAACTAGGTGACTTGGACTATGTCGACTCTGCTGACAGAATAAAGGCGGGCGAGGGGATGGATCGGCATGGCCGTCAGCTTCTTACGCCTTCTGCTGGAAGTCAAGAAAGCGTTCAAACGATACCATCCTATGATCAGCTAGACCTTGCAGGGGAATCTCCTACAAAGCCCGATCCTCGCCTCATCTTATCTCCTCCTCGCCCAGAGTCCACTCCCAAAAGCATTGATAAACTATTCAGCCACAGAGATTCTTCAGGCAATTACATTCAGAAGCCCAAAGAAAAACGGGCTGATGAGGAACCCCGCAAAATGCCTGATCGAAGCTCAGCCAAAGAGAAAGGAAAAAATGAGTTAAAGCCGCCGACAGAGGAGCCCAAAAAAGAGCGTGCGGAAAAAACTCGGAAGGAGAATTCTCGCCCAACCGAAAAGCGGAAGGTGGAACCTGTCGCATTGAACAGGCCGTGTCGATCTCCTCAATCTGCTCCTTGCTATCCGCCACCCGGATGTGCAGCTGCGTTTTCGCTGTTGGATTTACCGCCAACTGGCAGTCAGATCGCCCGGCAGTCCAACGACCCTCGTCTCGAGGTATACCAACCCACTGCAAGTTACACAGCGGTGGAACTACGGCTTCTGATAACCAGGATCATCAAGAGAATGGAAAACAGGCACCGATTAAAATCCCGACTTCGGACTGAACTGGGCATCGTTAGACAGGAGCAAGAACGGCAAGTCGCTCTGACGGACGAGCTGGTGAACCGGTATAACAGTCTAACCAACACTTACGAGAACCTCAAAAAGCGGAAGTGCGAGCTAGAGTGTGCATTCAGTCCAAAACGCTTCGAAGAAATGCGTTGTCAATTTCAAGCGTTCAAACAGCGTCTCTGCGCTGAAGTGGAGAAACGAGATAGCGCTATGGATACTCTAATGAGAACCACTGATCAAACTCTCTGTCTTTTCGAAAAGACCGCACAAAATGTGGAAGATCAATGGCTGCAAGAGCTGACGTACCTTAGAGGCGAGAATGCTGTTTTAGATGCCGAATACTACCGTACACAAGCCGCCATTCGGCAACTGGAAACCGACACCAAGAAAGCCGCGGAGAAAACTAAGCGAACTTTGAATAAGTTACCACCGCCATGTCCAGTTCCTGTATGCCTTCCTTTGAATACCTGCCCAACCTCAGCCCGCGTTTTGTCAGAAGCTCGGCGAGATCGCGCTTTGTACTACGATCAGGTGCTTAGTCTTCGCCAACAGTTTGAACGAGCTGTCGGAGCGAGAAACGCCAAGACAGAACAACATTTCCAACAGTTCGAGCAGCAACTGGTGGGAATCTCGAAAGGTCTCCAGCATGTGTTGAAGACGCTAGCTTCCGTCACCTGCGACATGACTCCTGTTCTCACACATCCGGTAGTGGGGTGTTTCGTAGCTTCGGCTCGTTCTATGAAGATGGATGTCGTCGAGGAGACGGTGACCCGAGCCAGGCAAGAGAACCAGCGGCTGTTGGAAGCAACAAGAAACTGCCGGAAAGAGAGTGATGACCAGAACGAGCTCTCTTTTGCAATACCAGAAGCTGGCCAAGTTGAGTATGCGTTGCTTCCGAAGTACCGCAGGGTTGTTGGAGAAGAGAAAGGCCATGGGGAAGGTTGTCGTGTTCAGTACCACTAAGCTTTTGTAAAGTACCATTTCAGTACCATTTCAGTACCATTCTCGCTTTTGTGAAGACGGCGCAACCCGAAGTACATAACTGTTTATTAACTCGACCAACGTGGTGACCACTCCGTCTGACAAGTGGTTACTCTTGTGAGCGTAAGATACGTTTACGTACTTTGCTTATACTGTGCTCTATGTTCTGAGTCTCCTGGCTTTCCACGCTGCTACTTTGTCATTCGGGTTCCCGCTAGAACCGTCAAACCAGAGACGCATACATGGCTCCCAATCGGGCGCGTACACGAAGGAATGGTCGAACACACTCTCACAAAAGTTTTTCGCGCTTCCGAAGACTTCTATGAAGGTTCTACACGAAGATGCTGGTGGACATTTGTTGACACCTGCAATGTAAACATTTTTGTTATCTCCAAATGGATCAGAATTCACACTTCCGGGTGCTATATCTACCTCCTTCCCACTTGAAATCGCGCGCCCAATTCCTAGTACAAGTGAAATCGTCGGCGCAATCCTTGAACCAATTGTCGCAGTCCGTTTGACATAAAGGTACTTTCATAAAACGATTACTTCTGATTTTGCGCTTATCGTCGACTATCCAAGGACCAGTGTTTGGCGAACATTCTGCAAGCGAAAACACGAGTACTAAAGCCTGTCGTATGCATGCAATGCACCATGCCGCCGCCTGGAGGTTTTTAGTCACGCTGTGACCCTCACCGTAGAAGCACAAGTCACGAACAAAATGTTCTCGACATTTCTCTGATAAGGGTTTGTTCTCGCAGTGATCCCAACGGAAGTTCAACCAGGAACCATCCTGCGTGGAGTTCGCGGTAATTCCGAGCGCGGTCTCAATTGAACAACACGAGTTCTTCGACCAGGCAGAACACTATGAAAATTGAGTAACTGCACGAATTTAGGGATTAATTTATGGAGGAGCAGGACACTTACGTGAGTATCTGACAAGCCAGGTTCAGGAGAGGCATTTTCTTTGTGGTGTCTTCCCTCTATACACTGATTTAGAAGCTGGTCTTGCGCGAGGCTCCATGAAACCTCCAGGATAAAAATAAAGAAGGCGAAATTAGTCCGGTCGTCCATTTTCGAGCACCACTTTACGCTGCCGGCAAAAAAGCCAGCGGATTAACGTTTTTTGGACAAGGGAAAATGAATTCACAGCCTTCTGAGAGACTGTACTCTTATTGTAGGTGCCGCGATCGCAAGACAACCCATGACATGTGAGGATAGGATTATTCAGAATTCTGCGGGAGTACTTTCCGGTCTTGTTGCAAACAACGCACGTCAGCGAGAACATGTACATTGTATCAGTGTTTCCAGTGCCGGAAGACAGACGTAAACCTCGGCAATTAAAAACCGGTCGCGGGGCTTAGTGGCACCGGTCAGCCGAAGATATCGCAAAACGTGCCATGAAATGCTTCATGTCATGTTTATTTATAATCAACTGTGGAAAATCTCGTTGTTTACTTGCCTCTTAGAATAACTTTAGAAAGCCGCTCAAGCAGATCGACCCCTAATATCGGTCAATCGACCCAATTTGATTCGGATACGAGACAGTAAGCTTTTGAAACCCTATCTATCGGGTAACGCCTCTACCAAGTTTGTCTGTGAAGTTCACGCAGGACTAGAAATTATGGTACAGTAAAAATTATGGTACAGGTTTTTTCGCTATGGCGGTAAGGGAGCACGTTCGTACATTTTTCGACATTTTTCTACGATAGAATTTGCATTTCGCCTTCCTTTCCGCCTGTCCGATAATTTTTACTGTACCATAATTTCTCGTCTTGCATGTACTGTAGATTCCTCAGTCGTGCTAATGCTTTCTTCTTTCAGGCAAAGCTGACCGATTTTATCAAGGGAAGTATCGGTGGAAGCCCACTAAGGACGGTGGGCAGAGGACACTTGTCCACTGCGATGTGTGGTGCCGGGAACCGCTGACCGAGCGAGAGGAATTTGAATTTGACATTCCAAGTATGCTGCCATTTAACGGAACATCCATGTGCTGAGAGGTTTTATGTTTGACCGTTGGGAACATTTCATGGTGCCTGTTTTGCAAGACCCTAACGTCTTAACGGTGGAACCCTCCTAAGAAATTCGTGAGCAGATTACTTTTCCATCTTACCTCACATACGATAATGATTAGTCGGCAAACAGCAAAACCGACAGCCATAATATTTCAAGTTCTTCGGCCTGCTACTTTAGTCAGAAACAACCATAAAATTCGGACATCCAAAAGTTTTTGCGGCAACGTGGTGCGTACAGCGACTTCCTGCCGGGATCTCTTGTCTGCAATGGGTGCGTCGTTATAAGCAAGGTACTCGTATGATATTACTGTAGTGCTTCCAGATTAACGCGCACTCAGCCACGTGATGAGTCATCGTTGTCCAGTATGATCAGATGTTGTCAGTGTAGCCTGTGTGACTCTCACCCGGGCATCATCTACTGTCCACTGTCCACTGATAGGCGGTCTTTCGGCTCAACCTTCTTTGTTGCACCTTCCATCAGGGGTTTAGCTTTTTCCTTTAACGGTTACGACGTCTGTCTTTAGCGTTCAGCAATGCGGGTTGATAGTTTTTATCTAGAAATGTGTAAAAGCTTTTAAATCCTGCGGAATAATAAAAGCTGCTCGAGGCGAATGAGAGGCTGTTCTACCAAGATCGAAAGCATGAAAGCGCATGGGTAGACCATCAGGATAGAACCCAGAAAGATCATACATCCTTGCATAAAACTGTAGTACATTAGTTCTCGCATAGTGGCGAAGTAGTACTGAATGACCAAATAATGAAAGAGAAATGCCGAATAGGTCAGTCGACTCAGAGGTCGCCAAAATGGTAGCGACAGGAAGGACTTGACCACCGATCCGAAATCGTAATAACAAGACACGATCACCTACGGAGAAAGGATTCTAGTGTTGTGGTATGACGATAATATGATTTCCTTTGATATTCTGTAGCTGGGTTCTCTCTCGACAAGATCGTCATGACAAGCTCGCAAGCTCGACACGATCATCGTCTCAAATGGCGCACTGTTTCAGTTTAGGCAACTGACAGGGTGCGTCACTTGGAGAAACGATCTCACAGTGGTTTCGCGCAAGTCAAAGGACCCAACTACTAATCGAAATCCAGTAAAATAAGTCTCTTAGACGTTGACGCACCCAGGAAATCGCCAGGGCCCAGGCGGGTCTTGCAAGCGCCGCGTAAACAGTTCTCTCCGCCACAGACATGTCTGTTGGGTTCTCCAGACCACCGTAATACAAGCCATAGACTGCGGTGTGTGCCAGAAGGGCGCAAGCGGTCCAACCGATCGTGAGGACAAAGATGTTCCAAGTGAAACGTCCAGTGGGCTTGATGCGGAACAGTACGATGGCCAACATCACACCGACGATGTAGTTGATGCCGCCCATCCAGGGTTTGTCGTACAGGTACTCATATGAAGGGTTGAAGGACGCGGAAGCTGGCATTGGACTGTATGCAAAATTATAAAAATGTTAACCAGTTTTGCCTGAGGAATTTCATCAAAGAAGGCAAGGCCATACTGATGGAGCTGAGAAGAAGTTAAAGGTAGTCCGAAAACGGCTACCAATACAGCGACTGCTCCAATGCAGGCGCTCAAAAGGAATGTCAAGAGCATCAGGCCAAGTCGAGGGTACCTGCAGAACACTAACTGATAAAATACGAAAAATTATTCTCGGTATTAACGGTTAGTGAATTACTTGACCACAAGCGCAACGATGGGAGGTGTGAGAAGGAAGAGCTGGAAATCGACGGAGATGAACCAAGTCCAGGCCATGCACTAGTGATTTGAAACCCATGTTGAATGAGGAAGTGCCGTGCGAATGTACGGTATTCGAAGATAGTTTGAGTTGCTCACCACTTTGGTCTTGTCTTCGGGAATGAAGTTGTTAACATAGGCGAGTGTGGTCCACCAATACTTCTTGCATTCTTCCATCGGAGACCCCATTTGCTTCACCATCAGCTGTAAAAACAGACAAATATATGGAACCGTACAATGTACCGTTGTTATTGTCACTTACCACGAACGGTCCGTCAATGACGTTGGGCACCAGGTACATGAATATGAGCAGGGTCGCCATCCATAAGGGCGTTAAACTGTGAACAACCGGGATTTTTTTATTTCCTGTGGAACGTAACGACATCGTCCGATGTTTATATAGTTGTGACAAAACGTGGTAAGGGTACACACCGGTAAATTCGTCGGACGTAAGCAAAGACCAGTGGCCAACGAGAGTTCATGGTGGCGCATTCGCGAAGTAGACTGTATGTCACGACCAAACCGCTCAGCAGGAAAAACGTATCGACGGCAAACGTCGCATTCAGCACAACTTGATGTCCGTATCCCTTCAAAGCGTCTCTGAAATCCATCCTGTTGCCTGAAAGGAGCAAGAAGGAGCACACTTGGACCTGTAGGAGGTGGCTCAGTGTTCACACCGACTCACCAAAAAAGTTTTGTCCGACGAGGTAAACGTGCCCCAACATCACCCACCACAAACTGAGGACGCGAATACCATCCAGATAGACCAAATGGGTACTTGAAGCAGGACCGAAGATCCTGTTAATGTTATGCACAACCGAGAAGCACATAATTAGTTTGACATAGAACGGAGTCACATCATCGCACTGCACCGTCAGCACGGGCTCCAGAGTGCTTCCGGCTGCGAAGGTGACTGCTGGTGTGGGTTCCACAAAGCCCACATCTGATAAATTACTTGTATCCCTATTGACCGGTAAGTTTTCTATCTGGCCGTTGAAGTTAGGCACAACGGACTTGACGGCGTATGGTTTGAGGAAGTTGGCTCGGTCTCCAAGAGCCATGACATCGGTGCGCTTCCATCGACGATCGTAAACCCTAATGATCAAGTGGATGATGGTCGCCCATACAGTTAGTGCTCCGAAGAAACCGAAGATGAGGTGGGTTATCTCGGTTCCCTTTGGCACGGGTTGGTGCTCTACGCAGAGCGTCTCGTTGGTTGTTCTAACCATGGAGGCTAACTCCAAGAAGTGGATGAGCTTTTCGAGAAACACGGCATGGTCTGTGGGAGTGCAGCTTCGAGGTAAACAGGTCCCGAATGCTGGATTCACCGGCACCAATCCGTTGGTTTCAATACGGACCAGGCAATAGTTTGCGGCGCGCAGTGTTCTGTTCTGGGAGCGATCTTCATCCGACATACGAAGTTCGGGCAGCTTGACATTAAGGCAAAGGTCAAAATCGCCGAACCACAGAATATTTCCTTGACTGATTCCGGCTGGTGGTTTTCCGAAAGAGTCCATCACTGCAACATGCAAAAAGGTTCAGTTAGTTCTGTTTTGTCGTTCTGTCGATGTTATATATCCCGTCCCAAAAAAATCACGGGTCACCATAATTTCCCGCTAGGTTCACAGACGACGTTTTCATCTTGAGTTAAACGCTGCGTTTACGCCGTCTCTATGACGTTTTCGGAGCGTAAACTGAGCGTGATTTAATTTTACGCTCATTTCACGCTGAAAAATCAGGAAACTTTTGAACTTTCGGCGAACTGTTTTTGGAGTCAGCGGGAACCGCAAACTGGCTGGGAGGGTAGTACTTTACGGTATTACGGTGAATATTAATTTTTGAAGTCTAAGACAGCAGGAATTAGGCAGACGGTGAAGTAGCCGCTTTTCTACAATGTTTTAAATACGTTCCGATCGAATAAGATTCGCGTACTTTTTAACGCGTACAGTCTGCCAGTAAGAGCATCCTGGAGCCAGTTGTTGACGTCGTTGAAGCATTGTGCCGACAGTGCCGAATTGTTGTCGGTCTTTTCGATCATTTCCACGAACCTCCACGCATAATGCTCGGTAACGTTGGGGTCTCGGGGATTGAAAGGAGGCGCTTGACCATACGCCCATGGAACGAAAGATGGCAACGAGGAAGGTTTTCCATTGAAGTACAATAAATCCGGCACCACAGCTGGATTCAAGCCGTATACTCCGCTCCATATTCGTGCCAGTGAAACGAGCGCAAAGATCCTGAGAATAAACACCCAGTTCCCCATGGCAAACTAATATGTGAACCACCAAATTTTATTAGTTACTAATTTTATTTGGACTCAAAAACTGCAAAACAATGTTTCTCGGAATAACGGCTTTTCCGTTATTTGTCCACTTGTCTGCTGGTTTCGTCCACGAAACCTCCAGACGTGGTTGTCGAATAACTATAAGATATCTGCTCGTTATCAAGCCACAGATAGCATTGTACTTTATGACGAAGTGACAAACAGAGAGTAGCACTTCATCCCCGTACAGATATTTGGCGATAAACGATAGTCGGCAGTGGCAATCTGTCGTAATACTGCCGCTTTAGGAAGGACCTTCGAGACGTCTCAGATGCACGACAAGAGTATTTTGTTCAAGTAAGACTACGTGTCCATCTATATTTTGGAAAAAGCAGGAGGGTGAACTGAGCAAAAGTAATAAGTCAGTTAACAATCAAGGGTCAGAAGTGCCGAACCAGAAAACGGAGCGTCTTTGGTCCCAGCAGGAACTGCATCGTGGAAATGCTATGAGGGGAAAAGTGGACGGAAATGAAATGCTTCATTCGCTAATCTTAACAAGTTTCTTCGCAGCTAATCAATAACTAGTAAAACAACAAGCAATGAAAGTAAAATGTGAGAGGAAGTCATGTTCGGGCTTATCTGTTATGGCGAAGAGATGTCAGAGTCCGCGCTGATCTTTAGAGGGATTTGCGGATGAGCAGACGCTCCAGTCTGAGAAGAGGTACTTCGATGAAGACAGCCAGCTTTAAAGCCACTAGGTAAGCGAGAACCAGCTGGGACAGGAAGATGGCCGTCATGTTGAGGGGCGAATAGTAAACCATGTGACGCTGACTGGCGAAGTAAAGCTGAAAACAAACAGACCGTGAGTTATGAAACTCAATCAGGAAAATCTTCACGAACTGATTATTCTCGCTTCTAGCTTAAACCATCGTTTCAGCGCAATCCTGTGGCTTTTGAATATGTTTTTTGTAATACCCAACACAGTATATTCTATTGATAATTAATTCTTCCCAATAAAGTTCAGGCGTGGACCCCGGCAAACAAACCCGACAGATCTGTTTCCCAAGTGGCGCACGCTGTCAGTCTTACTGGCTAGAAGCGTGCGGGACTTGGAAAAAATAATCTTGTCGAGTCTGTCTTCTGAGCTTCCATTTGTTATAGTTTTTTGGCGTTCATTTGTATTTCATCTTTTGAAAATGTTTACCTGGAGAGTGAGCATATGGACGAGGTAAGCGCCATAAGTGAGATTGCTGAGAGGACGCCAGAAGCGCGAGCCCAAGAAGCGGCGCACTGGACCGGCATATCCATACTGACAGGCAAAGAGAACCCAACCGACCACCAAGCTCCACCCGAGGCGCTGTATACCTCCGTAGACGACTCGACCACCGATGGTCATCCTCTGCGGTGGCTTCTCAATGTACCACTCGTTGAAGTGAAAACCAAATATAAGCGGGATGGCGATAGCGGTGCAAACTGCCCATCCCACCAAGCCCATCAACCGGCTGTTTCCGGCGAACTTGTGCGCCTCTTTCGTGACGAAAATGTAGCCCAGGAGCACACCGATAACGAATGGAGTGATGCGAGTGTATGGCTTCTCGTAACTAAAAAGAGTGAAAAAGTTACAAAATCTACAACCTAAATTTCAAAACTTGGGTGCGCGAGTTGATCGGAATTCCATAAAATCTTCATCCAAATTCTTTTGAAAAATCCAGTAAAATTTAGTACATATAGTCAATGTCCTTGTGGTAGCCGGTTTCAGTAGCGTTGTAGTACTCCTCTTGCCAGAAGTGAATGGGAAGTCCGTAGTATCCAATGATGCCCATTGTGGTGGCGATACATGCGGTGATGATCACGCCAATGATGGCCATTCCAGCCACACGCGACCTCCAGGACAATCATAATTATTACAATGGTTCTGCTGTCATTCGAGGGAACCCAACGAAATTTAGTGGAAGGAGTTCTCACTTGTACAGGATGAAGACCAGGATGGGGGTGATGAGGAAGAACTGCATGTCCAGAGCCCTACAAGGATACACCGTGAACATTCGCTTCACTCTACTTGTGCCCTGACAAGATTACTTACAAAAACCACGTCCAGTTCATACACTGAATCTTCTTGAACAAGGGGAAGAAGTTGTTGATGTACAACATGTTGGACCACCAGTAGGACTTGCAGTACTCTGTCGGCGCACCCTCTTGAGCAATGAGCAGTTTAAAGGGACTTTGGAAGCCATGAGGCAGGATGTAGACGTACATCATCATCACGTACAGGTACACTGGAGTCAACCTACGGACAGCATACATAGCCTTTGATGTGCCATCTTCACAGTCTGAATGTATTGGGAAAAACTTACCGCCACCAGCGATGAAAGTACACCAGAGCCCAGTTCAGACGTCCATTATTCTTCTGCAGGTCTCGCAGCAGAACGTAGGAGATGAGTAGACCGCTGAGCAAGAAGAAACTGTCGACAGCATACCCTGTAAGCGGAACGATCTCGATTAGAACCCCGTTTCTGAAACAGAATATGGAAAAAACCGTACCGGCATTCAGGACGATTTGGAACATGGCCGTTCGGACATCACCATAAAAGGTCAGAGTGTTCTCTGCAAGATGAGTAGCACACCATGTTACACCATGTTAGTCCAGATCTTCTCTGGAGAACCTTTTCGAGCAGAGTCACATGTTTACCGAAGAAGTTCCTGCCGAAGTAGTAGGTATGACCCAAGATCTACAACAGCCACCATTATGGAAAGTCCTTCGATAAGAAGAATCAGACAGTGAATGGCACTTACGATCCACCACATGCTCAGGACACGGAAACCGTGCAAGAATGAGATGTCCCCTTCATTTCCGGAAGCGAAGATTGATCGAAGGTTCGTCATGAAGTTCCAGCACAACACTAAAACAACCATCAGTTCATACTGTAACACTTCGAATTCAATATGATTATCTCAGAGAATGCTTGGCTTACGAGGCTTAAGGAACATGGGGACGTTAGCGTATCCATACTTCGATTTCGTGATGACCTGCTTGGACTCGAAGTTATGTGTAGTCAACGTTGTACCGTTCCCGTGACTGACAACTTTCGTTCCAGTGACCTGAGGCAGCTCCAAGCTTTGATCTGTACCGTTTAGTACTGCGTGGTTTCCTTCTTCGTAGCGACGGCGGTAGATCAGATCGACGACAATCGCAGCCGCGACTGTGGCCAGAATCAGACTGATAATGGCTACCATAACGTAGAAACCAGCATCTCTTGCCACTTTGAAAACACAGACACTCTGCAAAAGAAGGAGCGATACAATGCGGACGTGATTGTACAGTCTATATACTCGAACGTTATAAATTACGTTAATGGCTTCGAGTTCTTCCGCAGCTTTCAAAGGCCTGAAGAGTCCGGTGACGAACGCGTTGGTGTCGTTCTGGTTGGCGCAGGCTAGCGGAAGGCACACACCGTAAGCAGGAAGAACGGGCAGACCAGCCCTGGCGACTCCCGGATGTCTCATACGAGCCAGGCAGTAGTTGGATACCGGTTCGCCGGTGCCCGTAACGTTTCGAACTCCGAGGCACTGGTCGAAGTCTCCAAAGATCAGAATGTGTCCAAGACCTGGAAATGCACCTCCGTGATTCGTTCAGCAGTCTTGAGGGGTTTATAGACCACAACTTACCGACACCGCTGGGAAGTTTGCCAAAAGCGTCGACCATCTTCAGCGAGTAGGGCTTCTTCATCATCAAGTCGAAAACCCATTGATGTACCGCTGTCTTGCATTCGCGGCTGGTGTTCATCGGAATTTGGTTTTCTATCTCGGTGATCAGTGTGTGAATGGATTCGTTACTGTTCCAGTTCGTCAGCATCACCTGAAAGCAAGAAAAAGCGAATTTAAGAGAAACCTACACAACAAACGATTTGGCGAACGTGGGCTAACCAACAGCAAATGCGTATAGTGTAAATGTAAGTGTAAGTGTAACGTTAGTAATGTAATTACGTCACGTCATGTAATATCGTTTCAGTTCAAAATAAATTTTATCACGCAGATGAGATCAATCAATCTGTCGTTCAAATCAATCGAAAATCTTTAGTCGGCCATGGTTTTCTGACGGAATTCTATTGCTAAACCCCTGAAACTATAAACAGTGATCAAGTCTTACTTGCATGCCCAACGTTTCCTTATCGAAGGCGCTATTCAGCGCATTTGTGGAACATGCCAGCAGAAGAAGTCCCAAGGACGGAAGCACAACACTCCGCCGCATGATGGAGCCAGAACGGTGGATCCGAGATGAGCCGTCGATACCTGTCAAATTCGCCGCGCTGTCTGGATGTCAGATGAGGTCTGCAAAATTTAAAACCATCGAAGATTACGCAACTCTCAGAAGCCCCACCGCTTTCCTATGCAAATCAGGACAAACGTAACGGCCACAGGTACGATACGAGCCTTTTCGCTACGACGATATACTTATCTAAGCTTTACCGGTTGATCCAACGTTCGCACTGACTGGCCTTCTGAGTGCGCACTTTCCTGTATGCGTTATCGCTTAATCATTAGGCAAACATTGGTTCAAGAAGGCGGCAAGATCAGTTAAACGTCGCGATGGGCAGACACAGCAGAAGATAAGGAAGACAATTTTGACTTTCAAAGTCCGTGGCCGCTGGTCGAATTAAAATTAATTTATTACTTGATGTTTCAGTCAGACAATCAAGTGCCCGTGCCTGATCGGAAATGTCTACGTCATGTGTATTCGAATATGCTCGAGACGTCACTGACTTTGAAGCCTGCAAACTATGAAGCGCGCCTATCACGCCACCTCAGCAGCACCAGGAGGGTCGGTTGAGTACTCAACTGACCTGGCAGCAGCACTGTTGCATTGGACACTGGGCAGTTGCTCTGGTTGCTCCGAATTCCCGAAAAAACCCCAATATTTGTGGACGCAGTATAAAGTTAGTGAAGAAAGTTATCGAAGACCGAAGCCGACAGAGCTGAGCGGGGGAAACTTTTCTGAAGTGGTTTTTCCATAGGCTTTCGTCGGACGAGATAACATCCTCTTTTACCGAAGTGCGCCGTTAAGTCCAAAGGAAAACTTTGGGCTAGAGGACCTTCTCATGAATGAATTATGTTCAAGGGCAACACGGACTTACCAATGGGTTGGACTGTTGGCCGAGGTTCAAAAGGTTGAATATTTCTGTGATTGCAGGTGGGTGGTTATCCTCGTGAAGATTATCAGGGCAAAGATTCGAAGTCGGACGATAGAAGGGAGTTCAAGATCTAAAGGTAGTACGTACGCGACATTCGACAAACTCAAGGAGCTACCGTGTGACACGGTATGAGCAGCCTCTTATGTTGAACGTGTAAAAACTGACCTCGAGCTTTTATCTCTGACGGAAATGCGCGTGCAACGCTTCAAGATGGACTCAAGGCGACAACCTACAGAGCCAAGAATCCGAAATTCCTTCTTGAGATAATATCAGATTAGTAAGCTTCTCTTATCTCTCCTACTCAAGATACGGAGGTTGAAATCAAACCAGGCAGAGCAGCTAGCCCAAGACGGAATTCTCCACTAGGAGAGAATGGCCTGGCCTCAAGCTTTACAAGCCTGGTTTTGTTATTAATAGCCCGACTTCAAAAGCAAGAAAGTTGCAAAGAGTCCTCGGGGCTCTTTACAATCAAGATAAATCTGCTTGCAGTATGTCAGCGTCGTAGGTTGGCCACGAAGTTTTAATGCAAGACCGATCCCCAAAATGAGCTCATCTTGATTCTATTGTTGAAGCCGGACAGTGGGCATCGAGTAGAATAACGTGAGGTCATCGAAGTTACTTACCTTGAAGACAAGGAAGTATGGATAAAGAGCTTCTATGGGCCTGCGTCGGATAAGACCTTCTCCCAGTGGAAAATTGGAGAAAGATAATTTGTACCGCTCAATGGTCTAAATCAGACGTTTCAACACGACACATAGCTTTCTTTCCAGGACAAAGACTGATACCGCGTGTCTTTGAGGGGAAGGCTTTTTCGAGGTGAAGAGTAAACCGAAGCAGCTTGCGCACTGCGACTCAGGTTGTCTGAAACTTCCGTCGTATTTATATTCAGTCGGGAAGGATCTGTTCATGTCAAAAACTGATGAGTCTGCTGCTTCTTGTTGGGATCTTTATGTACTCGGCGCATACTGTTTGCATAAATTGGCGAGAACCCCACCTACGAACCTATACTGGTCCCATATTACTCTACGGCGTAAGCCAGTAGCATGATGTCGTCAAGGACTTCTGATCAGACAAGCGTACGGTACTTGGCGTGCCAAAAGACCCTCTTCGTCAAGTAAGAAGTCACTTTCTAAGAAGCGCGAAATATTTCCAGTTGCGGATACTGTACTAACAGAGATATTTACGGCGGACCCACAGACCTCTCCTGCTCTTCCCAGTACCACGATCATGCGCTCCGATCAAGTGTAGAAACTGTCGCGTATTCGGATGACGCAGGCCTGTTATAATTGACGAAGTATAAACAAAGACGGATTAATATCGTACGCACGGTTCCTCGCGTTGACGCTAAAACATGTGACAGAAAAGGCTGACGTAAAAGGTAAAAAACTACTCTGCAAGAAAACAGTGACTGAGATGTAAAACTAGCGCCGTTGCAAAAGGTTCAAGGCTTAAGAGAATTGAGAGTGAAAAGTGAAACCAATAACGTGATATTGGTAAAGCAATAAAACAGCTAAGCTAAAAATGATGGTCACTGTAAATGCACGAAACGGCCAAAGGATCGAATTGGTCGGATATAGTCCTAATGTGAAATTAAAAAGGTTCCATCGCTGTTGTTTCAAGTTAACCTTATTCTGATCCTTTATCTGGTTTCCAGGAGTTGTTGAGTGGTGCCATCTTTGGTGGAAATGGCCACAGGGACAGTCAAGTCGCTGCCTCGGACATCGCGGGCCTTCACCAGCTCGTACTCGTCCAGACCGTTCTTCCGGACAACCTGCAACTCGATACCGGATCGTTGCAGTGGCGGCCATTGGTTTCCGACGAACAGCTGGTACACAGCGACGCCCAACAAAGCTCCCAGGTGAGGTCCGATGACGGGTATCCAGAACCAGTTGTGGTTGCGGAAGCTGAAACAGAATAGTTTTATGAGGAACTGAAGTACAACGTCCCAACTTGAGTGGCGTACTCTAGTCAAAGCTTCCGGTTCTAACAATACTGTAGTACGCTGACTATATTTCTTGCTGTTTGTTTTGTAGTTACCTGAAGGGTTCAACTCCCCATCCGCCGACCAAAGTGAAGAGTCTTGGGCCAAGATCGCGAGCAGGGTTGACGGGGAAGCCGCAGTTGTAACCGTAGCTGAGACCGATAGCAGTCACCAACAAGCCAACCAAGATGGGAACAACGCCCTTTGGAGGAGCCTGCAACAAGGAGCAACTGGTCAACCTCAGCTCTTCAGACGTCCAAAGCAAACATAGAAGGTACATACCGTGTTGCGTTCGTCAGTCAGGGCCAAGATTCCTGAGGCACGAGAAAAAAGAGTAAAAGTCTTTCAAACTTTAGAGAATGCAGCAAACATCACGCAGCGTTCAGGCTTACCAATCATCAAGAAGCTAGTGGCAAAAATCTACAAAAAGCAGATCGTGTTAGGCTATCAACACGAGAAGTCTGATTGTTTAAACCAACAGTTTTTTGCTGTTGAAATACCAACCTGGTCAACAAGGCCTCCTCCCCAGGTCAGATGTTCTTGCGGATACGAGGCGAAGATGCTGGCGGTAGCATTGGGGTGAGCAGGGTTCGTGATGCGATAGCCTGTAAGATTGAACAGTTTTGTTCATGTATCCAATCCATTTCCGCCAGATGGCGCGATTCTCACGTACTGACATCGCGGGAATTTAAACGAAGACATTACATACCACCATCGTGGGCGTAAAAAGCGTCAGCGTAGATGGCATACAGGACCGCCGAAGCCACGAAGCATCCCAAATACTGAGCCAAAAAGTAAATTCCCACTTTGCGCCATTGCAGCTTCCCCAAAACAGCCATGCCAAGCGAGACTGCTGGGTTGAGATGACCGCCTGTAAATAATGTATTATTCAAGTCGATACTTCTTGTAGTCTGTTTTTATCGCATATTGAAACTTTCCTAATCTCAATCGGGTTTTGGTTTGGATTATGGGTTTTCGGTGTGGAAGAATGCATCTGGTCTAAGTGGGATCGGGGCGGATATACCAGCAGATAAGAATCTTGCGGGGAAGATAAGGTACAGTTGAGTGACTGCGTGGAATGCTCTTTCATGCGTTAAGATCCCAGAAAACAATTTGGAGTGTGACATTTATCTGTGATGAATTTTCAAGACCTCGTTTGCTTATCCTGTACAATGCCGGTAAGTGTCTGTGCCGCAGCCACATACTGGGTAATATTATCTGTCACATCTTGCACGCTGAAGTTGTTAAGATGGCGGACCTGTTTGGCAGCATTGCATGTGCCACAGAGTAAGACTTTGATGCCGGGTACAAAGTATGTGATTGTGGTGCGTGTATGTGTGTTGGTGTGTGGGAAAAGGGGAGAACTAACAGTCTATCTCGGTATGCCGACGTGAAGTTCAAAAGTAAGCTTTACGTGTACTGTAGTGATGGAGAATAATGATGAACTAGCGGTCTTTATGAATTTTCCATTAGACACGTCTTGATCGAGTACAGTGTAATGCTGACTTACCAGACACACCACCGGCGATGTAAACTCCAAATGCCACGGCTAGTCCATAGGCGATGTTGATGCTGAAAAAGTTGTTAACGGCTCCAGTTTTCCTATGAAAAAGCATTAGACAAAATTTCTCGCACTGTCGAATGTAAACTCTATTTGAATATGGCCAGATAATGCTTACGCGCTCAGAACCACCTCAGCCACTGCGCCGTTGCCGAAGATCTACAAACGAAAAGATAACTTCGAACACCGATATCAATACTGTCAAAAGCATGAACAGCATCAGAGAAACCACGCCCTGTTTCACCGTGGGAGTTGGGAATACCTGACTTGCTTCTGAACCGCGATGATTGATTGAGCGTTCACGCAGTGAATCGCCAATCAACCAATGCAAGCAAGACTAACCATATAGCGTGCTGGCATGGGACCTCGATGAATTCTCCCACGGGGAAATTCCACCAGAAAGATCGATTTATCAAAAATTAATCACAGTAGTTTTCGGTCAATTTAAAAGTTCGTGTTGATTTTTGACTATTTTAGAAAAGTATAGGACCGGTTTTTCAAGTGTGTGAAAGGTTCGTGTAAATATTCGATATCGATACTATATTATTGAGTTGTTGATGACCTCGTCCTTTATGTTTACAGGAAGACCAGGAGACTTCACTGTAATGAAAATCGATGGGGAGAAGCTTGAAGCAAACAGAATTAGTACACTTACAATGAGGATAAAGGATCCCAGGAATTCGGCTAATCCCTCTCGAAGCAGTGGATTGGAGATGTGAGTGGTGCGGGCGAGCTTGTAGCGCCATCCTGTGCGGTCAGGAAGAGCCACGTCGGCGTCCGTCATCTCGTTGTCGTAGTCTCTAACCAGGGTCAAATTATTCCGAGGTTGTCCGGACGAGTCGAGAATGGAAGCCGGTGGCAGAAATGGCTCTCTTTCCGTCGGCGAAGACGGCGAAATAACGGGCGCGCGGGTACGGGTAAGTGGCGAGGGCGAATGCTGCGCTGGTTGATCAGATATTTGAATTGGAATATTGCGCTCGCGTGAAGGCGATTCACTGCTACTCGCCGTCAAGTCGCGCACGTACGTTGGTGGACTTCGCCGGCCTGTTCCCCTACCACTAGTACTTGTGCTGTTCAAGAGGGCGTTGTCAGCGCTGTTCTCCAGACTTGAGTTAGTATTATGGCCGCTCATGGTAGAGGGCTGAAGCAAGACCAACTGTACCAGCTGTCTCTAGTTGGTCTTGGCCGAAGAAGGGAAGTTGGCCCAGGGTCCAAAGCTGCTTTGCGTGTTAATATTCTTCTTTGTCCTGAGAGTTTTCTTGCACACGTCTTGCAGACCTGAATAGGACACATCCTTGATTAGGACCAAGCGTTAGAAGGCGCAGATTGATGAGACCAGAAGATAAATGAATGCGCGGCTCAGTTATTCTTATTTTTACAGTCGTGAGGGAAGGGAAGCTCGGAGAGCTGGGAAGCTGTTAGGGTGACAGCTGATTCGGAAATAGCTCTTGTGAGAATTAATTATCAGTGCAGATAGTTCGAGCCGGCGACGACCAGCCATAGGACCCCCAGTGACCCCACAGCTCATAATATCATAATAAGCTAGCACTGAATGAACTGCAGGTCAACCAGACAGATTCCTTTTTGCGTTAGCATGAAAGGAGAAGAGTATATGGGAGAGAACAGAGGTGGTATTTAATTTAGAAAGAGTTCACATGGGCATTTTAGGAGACCGCCATTATGCTACGCACGTAGTACGATGTGACACATGTCGGCCATTCTTCCTCGTAAACGAGGAAATTGCCGGCCTTGAGCCAGTGTGTATTATTTTAACTTCGCTTCTGGAGGAGAAAGGCATCAGTCATCTGGCTCCCAGAATAAATAAGCTTCAAGGCCACAGAGAGTAGAGGTTGTGGCGCAGAGGAGGAAAATTCGTGGCTCGCGTGATGATAGTTTGACAATTGACAGGCTTTGCCAAAAGTCGTCTGGACATATTTAGGCTAGCTTCAAAAATTCTTGTTGCTCTTCCCGTGATACTCGGCACTGCCGCACAGCCACTTTCCCGTTCTCTGTGTATGGTATCTTTCTTCCGTGTCACACAGACTCACACATGGCTAGGCAAATACTATGGTGTGACATACCTCATCCACATTTGCCAGATGCGCGACTATGGCGTGCTTGTTTATAGTCTGCTGGCCGCTCTTTGAGAGGAAATGAGCTTCCCAAAACAAATCAATGGCGAAAACGAGTGCAAAAGGCAGATCAGAAGATAGGATGGATCATGAAGATGCTCAAGAGCAGATAGACACATGCACACACATGCAGATGTGATGCAGGCCTTCAAACCGCGTATTGATTAGGTTGCGGCGGAAGCGGCGCAGTTCAAAGAGTGGACGAGATCGAAGGAAAGGCCGGCGTGTCAAGTAAGCAAGAATATACTTCCACCGAGATTTCCTCTGACCCAAAATTCTCGATTGAACTATCCAGATTTCCTGTGCAATTTACCTGTTTTCCTGCATCGAGTGAAATAATTTTCTTCTGGCTTCATTCTGCAGGCTGCTGCCCGAGCAAGGACCAAGACCTGGCCATACCTTCTTCTTTGAAAATCATATCTACGCTGGTGCATCATCACCCGCCCACGATTTTCGTAAGCCGAACCTACTCTTCAATTCCACCAGCGAGACAGACAGGTATGTACCTGCAAGTTAACTTAAAAAGCCTTTGTGTCGAGGTGCATGATGAAGAGTGGTATAGAGTGTACCGGTGTGTGCTCAGCATGTGGCCGCATCGGCGCGCAAAACAACCTTGCCGGAAGCGCTTCCTGAATTACCACAACGGAAATCCTTGAGTGACACAGGTGTTTTTGGCATCCTTGAAATGTCTCTCTTTCTTGAGCTTTGCCAAACATCTTCCCCAATAGATAAACCGTTTTTCGGTATGGTTAGCAAGTGGACAGTACGAGGAAGTGATACAGGACGCTAGATACACGAACTCGAAAACGTTACCTTCAGACCAGTAAAACGTTTGTTTTGGGGAGAGAGCAAAAGACCAAGCTTAGAGACACGCGACGTATTGGTTAGAAGTCCCTGCCGAGGAATCGACAAATGAACTGAACATGATCGTTGTCTCAAGTGGCGCAGCTTATCATTGTCTTTGGCTGAGGCTTCGGGCCACTTGAGAAAACCATTGCGTCAAAGTCACTTACTAATGTCCCAAATATTTCTATCGTTTCGCGCTTGGTACGAACAGCGTTGGCGGGACGTTGACCTGCGCGAGTCAGCTTATATTAGATTTCGGGAACATAATGGTCGGCAAACCCGAGATTAGTTTCGAGTATATTGAGGCATGATTGCTGATGCTTTCTTCGAGCAAATCGTGTCCACAAGCACTGCAAATCTGGGTATTGTGTTTGTGATGTCGCGAGGATTTTTCCGCGATGTCAGCAATTTTTGTTCGATGACGGAGGAACCGGTTTGATGAGGTGACGTCCAGGGACAGAGTGGCGCACAATTACTGTAATTATGTTTGATGGTCACAGGGACAAAAAAGAAGCATGGTCGACTCGACGGGTGGACATACATTTCACAATTGGTCTGACGATGGGGTGCATGTCAGTATTATGCCTTCTCGGCTTTCTTTCCCAGCAATGCCTGGACCAACCCTAGCCGCATCACTCACTGACCGGTTTCCGGGCATAGCCGGTTGAACATCCTTTTGCACTTGTTATTCAAGATGTCAAATCTAACATGCAACAATGGCGTCTTCCGAATGTTGTCTTACAACGTTTAGCACGTACCGAGAAGTGCAGCCTTGTCGTGGCTAGCGATGCGTACCGCAAAAACTGCACGCGCCAGTCTGCGTAATTATGCTAGGGGGTAATGTGAGCTTTCCACAAGAAATCGATTCTGATTAAGGTTCCCCGTAATCCCTGGTCAATCATGCTTGATTGAATTGAAGTGCTTTACTCTAGATCAACACATTAGACGTGTACGGTTTCGGTGAAACGAAGACCCATATTACAGGGACCTCGTTCCTCTGGTTAGTACTGTACCACAGTTCAATGATAATCAGGGCTGATTATAGCTAAACATTAATGGAGTTTGACGGCACTAACCAAGTACCGATACTCTAAGCACCGAACACTGGTAGAAAAGCAAGCGCCGCATAGAAAATTTCATCAGAGTTTTGAAAATTTGATGAAGTGACAGAACTAGAAAAACCGTAATTGGTACTGCAGGAAGATTCGGTTTATGGTGAGTTTTTTCCCACGAGATTTCGATCATGTCTCGCAGGGAATGATTATTGGAGGTTTAACAGCTTGTTGCTGGGTTCCCTGGTCGACAGGAAATGGTGTTACTGATTGAACCGTCTGTAGTGGATTTTGAAGTAGATTCACCCCGGTGCTTTGTTTGCTCTCTAGTGATGAAGACACGTGTTATTGCCGTAAACCGGTGTGGTTACAGCCGCAGAGCAAACACGTTTCAACGTTCAGAACAAATAACCTACTGTCAATTTCGTGCTTAAAATGGGGCTCGGAGGCTATGCATAGCTTCCGTCTATGGGCAAGATGCTCTTCAAGGAGGAACAGGAGGTCTAAAAAATATGAGACACTGATTTTAGTACGAGAACTTTGGGCTGTGTGGTTTGCTGTGTGAATGGTGGCGACCTCTTGGTTCATTATTCTGCAAAATCTATGGTTTATTCAGAAGCCATAAAAGCACCATATTTCGCAGGTCGTTGGAGCAAGTAATCAGCCATCCAAATGGGACATTTGCAAGTTATAATGGGTCGTCTTGCTCCCCTTTAGCACCTGTAAATGTCCGGCTTTATGGAAACAGCACGGCAGACGATGTGAATAATCGAGGCTCCCCGTGGAGGTTCTCCGATATTGCTTCTACGTCCTGCTGACTTTCATTTTTCCCTCTGAGATAATTTGAAGTTCAAACCGCCAAGCACTGACCGCTTCCGGTGAAAAGCTCCCCTCCCTTACCAGCTCTAATTTTGATGGATGAAAATGGAAAAGTGGTTGGTAGAATCAGTGGACGAGGGTGTTGTTTGCTTTCGGCTGACGCAGTCTTTGACCGACTTAATTCACATCTTGTGAAGATTGAAACTGCTCAAACATTACTCGAGTGGACAAAGCAGAGCTTAGGATTAAATCTAGAGTAGCCATTTTGAACGCAGGCAGATATCCAGTAACGACGGTCCACTCTGCGCCCTGTGAGGCCTTTTAGCGGGCACCGGGAATGTTTAGAGATCCTCACCACTCGGTCCTGCGCGCTGTGGCGGAAGTGCCGGTTCCGGCAGACCACCATCTGCATGTTAACTCAATCGAACAAAGCAGCTTTTATAACGTCCCTCCAACATCCCCCGGCAATCAAGTTATTTCGTTAACCACTATCATCCTCTAAACTGCCTTTCGGTAATTTACAAACGATCACTGTAGTTCAATCTCGTTGATTTCTGAGACGTGGTGGGGAAAAAAAGAATTTTGTTCTGTGGAAAATGAAAGGCTGTTATTCGACAGATCGACTGGTCAAGCAATTCTTTTGTTAACTGAACCTTTTTAGTACGCATGAAAGCATTTACGGGTCATCCCGAAGCATGTCTCGTCATCGCACGTGGTAATGTTCGCCGGCAATCGGTCGTATTATGAAGGGATCTGGCTGTGAGTCCAGCTGCCCGCCTATCGTTTCCGATCGAAGTGCGTAAATGACCCAGTTTGAATTCTCAATAGATCCTTCTCAGCAGCTCAATACGTGTGAGCTCTTTCTATTCTTTCTATCGATCCAGTTTCGCGAACACAATATAATGCGGTACTGATAGGAGTAAATTCGGGCCTGTTGGTGTTAGTTTTGCCTTATGTTAGGCACAATAGAATTCAGGATTCTTTCCGCATGGATGCAATGGAAAAATACCATGGTTTCTATTTCACTGACCCAATAAGAGGAAATTCATTTAACATGCGAGTATAATGGGCCATTTTCGGATCGTTACATGCCTTTTCTTTACAGGAAGACGGTATTGATCGGTCTCTGGCTACCTGAAGGAAGAGTCGGGACCCGAGTGGATAAACATCCTGAGCACGCCAGCACACACGCGCGCGCGCCTTTTCCGCCTCTCCACCGTTAACCTCCTAAACTCAATTACCCCATTGGATAAGTCGCCGTACGAAGTCTGCAGACGCTAACATGGCTGGAACCGAAGGAAGCACCGCTACCTACGAGAAGCAAACGATCGAAGTGATCCATCCCGTAGCTCCAACACCGTCCACTGGTACGCAACAGAGTTACACAGAAGTAGAATAGTATTTGCATTCCAAGGGAGAGTGTTTGAGGTCGCTGATACACCACGTTTATATAGTTTTTTCCCCGTTGTTTATCACGCCAACTATCCATCGGAACTTTGCTACTGTAGCAGTCTTTGTCAGATTTTATAGTATCGGTGCGTGACAGACCCGTGAGATCGTGAGAGTGGAAGGAAAGTTACGGACTACGGACTTGAGTAGATAGTTTATTTGGTGTACCAGTGAGGTCGCCCATTCGCTGAAGATTAGCATCTTCCAACGGGGTGAAGTTCGGCTGATATTTTACTCGCCAGTTGCATGGCTTTTGGTTTCGCGGGGAAAATCCAGGTTAATAATTTTTATATTGATTTTCTGGCATGGTTGATGACTAGCGTTGTCATCGATGCGCAAAGCTCAGTTATTTTAGTCAGATTAGCGGTTGAAATTGACTCTTGCTTCGATTTGGCCAAATTGGTACCTATTTGATCGAGTTGTTTTTTTGCAGAGAGTCGACGTTTACTGATCTCAGAGGATCAACTGAATGACGCTGCGTACCTATTGAGTCGGGACGATTATCCAGCAAAACACAAGCCCGTCATGCCGCTCTTCAAGAATCAGTATGTGCGGGAGTTCTTGGCCGAGTTCCTCGGAACCTTCATTCTCATTGTACGTAATGCCCGCCTTTGAAGTCAACTAGTGTAACCTTCGATGTTTTAAGTTGCAATATTCTGCTTTTGTTTCTTTGCTAGATCTTTGGGAACGGCGCAGTGGCACAGTTCGTCCTCTCTTCGAAGAATCCATCCACTGGACCTGTCAGCAATTTCTTCGCCATCAACATTGCCTATGGACTGGCTGTGGCGTTCGGTGTCTACGTCGCCGGTGGAGTCTCTGGTGCGTCTCGAACTTATAACTCTCGAGTCTGACGGCGATCTACAGTATATCATCGTCCTCGTTCGTTGGCTAGGATTTCCGTATTCAGACCAGACACAGTGTACCCTTCAATGGTGCTTTTTTGCAGGTGGCCATCTGAATCCAGCCGTGTCCTTGGCGATGTGCTTATTACGGTGAGACATTTTTACGACATTTATGACCGCGAGAATAGGATGCGAAACAAAATTGCCATCAATATGCGTTAAAATGTCTATCCGTGAACTGTTCCAGCAAGTTGAAATGGCGAAAATTACCGGTATACATGGCGGCGCAGTATCTGGGTGCATGGACGGCCAGTGGTTAGTAGATGCATTGATCTTTCGCGGGAACAATTCGTGTTCATCAATTTGCTGACTTTCTCTCGTTGTCCCCCACAGCTTGCATCCTTATGATCTACTACGGTGAGTTGACCGAGCTAGTCTCCCATCGTGTGCGCAACCAGAAAACGAAGTAAAGAAAGACCTTTGTGTCTTTGACTTCCCATTACGATCGATTTTCTCCATGTGAAACATCTGTGTAATCAGTCGTCATAAAGAGGTCTAAGCCTCAACGATGACATTGCTGGTATGAGGAGCTGTAATGATTTGGCCGCTTTTCCTTGTAGATGCCCTTGTCCATCACGAACGCAACACCAACACTTCTCGCGAACTTGACACCGCCGGTAGATTTATATATTTTCTTTAGAAATCTTTCTGGTTTTCCTTAGCGGTACGTATGTGGCGACCTGGCTTACTCGTTTCTCTCGACAGGTATTTTCGCATCCTATCCACAATCATTTTTGACCTGGCAGAATGGTTTGGCGGACCAAATTTTTGGAACGGTAAGCCTAAGCTGTTAGAAAACTACCAGGGATTGTTTTCTCTCTTATCTGAAATAAACATCGCAGATGCTGCTGATGCTGGGCATTTTGGCGCTGACCGACGAGCGGAACTCCAAGTAAGGAAAAGCTGGATAAAAAATGTGAAAGCCTTCTACTCTGATCAGTGATGATTATTCTCGTCAATAGCCCACACAAGGGAATCGTGCCTATCCTAGTTGGACTGCTGATTGCCGCCATTGGTCTAAGCTTCGGATACAACTGTGGATATCCCATTAATCCCGCTCGTGACTTAGGTCCTCGCATTTTTGTAAGTCCAGAACGTGATGGAATGTTACATACATTGCTGGAAATTGACTCATGAATAACTAATTCATCTCTGCACATTCATCTTTTCAGACTGCCATGGCCGGTTGGGGAAGCAAGACCTTCAGGTACTGAAAAGTCTCGTAGATGCAAGCAAAGCAAGGCTTTACTTCGAGCTTCAACACATGAGATTGATTTTCAGCGTTAACAACTACAACTGGTTCTGGATCCCAGTTATCGGACCTCACATTGGCGCGCTTATCGGTGCTGTGGTTTACAACTTTTTCATCGCAAAACACTGGCCCGGCAGACAAGCTTCCGCCCGTGACCAGCCAACCATCGTCCACACCATCCACGCCACACCAGCTTCGCCGCCTGGTTCTTCCACCTACCAGCCATTAAAGACCTCGTCCTCGTCCTACTCCCACACCGGTAGGTTGTACTGACTTTGTGTCGAAATTGCCCATGGTCGAGCTGAAGCTGGATCGGGACGGTCTTTTTTAGATTACCGAACATAAGCCTCAGAGAAGAGTGGAACAAACAGGAGTCATTTTGACGCACGGTACCACGTTCCTCGCTAGTTTTTTACTGGGTCTTTTTTGGCGTTGTTTACTTTTGACTCACGACTGCATTTCATAACCCTCATGCCAAATATACTCGTCATAATAACTGAGAACTCGTGGACGCCGGTTTCGACGAACCGTGGTACGTCCTGGTTACGTTCACGCATTTCAGTTTCTAGTTCGTAAAAGTATTTTGGAATTTGGACTTTCTGCTCGTTAGTCGTTCTCGTATCTTACTTCTGCAAACCTTGTTCTTTTCACTAGCTGGCTATACAGTTATGAACTCAAATATATTAATATCCTCATCCAAAACAAAACGAATTGTGTGATTTCCGTCAGACCAAACAGCAATGCAGACTTTGAGAACGACGCTGTCTTCAGTTACAGTAAGGAAAGGGTTGGCGCGACAGCAGTAACAATACTGTATTCACTCGATAGTTCAGCGCAGTCACATGCCAGGGCCCACGAAATAGGCCTCAGGTGATCGTGTATCGGTCGGCAGGTCCCAGTGAGTGTTTTGTGGGCCTGTCACGTAAATGCGTAGAACTTTTGAGGGAATATAGTTCTTTTCCTCTAGGATTCCTCTTGTCTTCCGAGGGATTTAGTTCAGACCACAAAAGCTCGTAGCGCGCGGGGATCTAGTCACAGGAATGCCTTCGAAGTGAGCCCCCGTGGGAACCCATTCCCGGAAAAAAACCTGGCGACTCGCGTGACGAGATTTCAGATACCGCCGGACTGCTCTTCGAACAGACAATTCTTTTCGAATTCTGTCTTATGTAGGTCCTCTGTAGGTTATGCAGCAGGAAGTCGTTCAGAGCACATTTCAACCATTCAGGTTGTTCAGGCGAAAACGGCTAAGTTAGAATACTCCTGCTTGCCCAGCTCGCGGTGCACTTTCATTTTTGAGCTCTTTTCCGTTCAGAGCAGAGTCAATATCAACGGCAAGATGTTTCCTGAGTTTTTCAGTACGTCTATTCGGTGGAATATTTAAATTATAGTTGTGCGCCCGCATACTCTGCATGTCTTTTCCTCGTGTTTGCTGGGCTTACACCATCCTCCACTTGTATCGGATAACTGAATGGGGAACTCCTGGAGGAACTTGAAGCGGGAGTTATGAAAAACCACCGCAGACTTGACACCCGAACAATCGAACCCGTAACCGCTGACAATTGGTTATTCTGGGGTGTTTTTTCAGGATATGCATGCAGCAGGAACGATTCCTTGCGCAAGGTATCCGCGTTGAGCAACTTCAGGCAGCCGTGACAGCTAGAGACGGTTGACTTTTACGATCACCCGCGAAACTTTGCGACTCAGCTTTCTGGGGTGGTCCGTGCCACGAATTAGCTCTGTGTAATCGGCATCCTGAATTAGAAAATCTGGGTACTCCACTCTGTTAGTTGCCTTTTTGAAGTAGTATTGGTAATCGGCATACGTTAGAAAGTCTGGACGAGCCGATTCGTAAGGGCCTCGAAGTACATACAGACACGATATAACCCAGCATAGCGATCCCACGAATACCGCAGTAGCTGATCCCAATGTTTGCATACCCCGAAAACCCCACATTCGTGATTCAGTTCAAGATACGAATTTTCATGATTATTCGAACCTGACCTCTATAAATAAAAGTCAATAGCCAAACCTCTGAAAGCGAGGGCTTCTGGTTATATCGAAGTGGGTAAGAACATCCAAATGAAGATCCCGTTGGACCAGAAGTCAGTATCGCTTCTCGTCAATCGTGGTTCCGTCGTGTAGTCTGATTAAACGAATAAATCGAGCGTTGAGGTATTGAAGAAAAAACAGATGTAGCTACAGCAAAGACCTTCACAATAGATACCCACGCAGAGATGGACTCGTGTTTGGAATGTACACTGCAGCTTTTTTGCTTACATGCCACTGCATCTCCAGGAACGCCGCTTTCATGTCTCGCTTCCAGTGGAAAGTCACTCTCAAGAAACTACCTCGACGTTCCACGAACATACCTTTGAATTCCTCGACCTTGACAGGAAGAAAGACGCTTTGAATCTGAAGGCCAACAATGGCGTCAGACCGGTTGTGAACCTCCTGGGCGTATTCTTGATAATGACGTTTGCGCGCCGGTATATCAATCTACAGGTCGCTTCTTACTGATCAGAGCGTCCCTGTCTAGGATCCCCGAGAACCAGGATGACTGCTATCCTTAATCCTTACCGTTGATTCCTGCGCACAAAACGACGGAATCAACGAGCCAAACATGAAAGTCGAACAGGAACCAGTACGAAGTGAAGCCAGTGTGGTTCATCCGGCTCTATAAGTGCGATGTAAGCTGCGAAGCATGTCAAGAAGTTCATCTACTATGGCACAGGAAAGTCGAGCTTGTATGTGACATGCGATATTGTATGGTTCTCTTCTTTGTCTCAAGATGAGGACAAAAGTCCACACGATAAAATAGAAACAAAAGCAAAAATCGAATGATCGAGAGTTCTCGCCACAATAAATAGACAAGGGCTTGTCGAAGAAAGGAGTAGATCACAACAAAGGCTGCGCCTCTAATAAGATAATCAAAGCATCAAGACCAAGCCCTGATAAAACTAGAAGCTGCGTTGTGACCCTGAGAAAGCACTCTTTCGAATCACAGAAAAATAGACAAAAAATAGACAATCATTCCAGTTTACTCGACAGCAATAAACTGAACCGAAGCTGCGGTCGAATGATCAATATTCCATTAAAAACTAGCACTGTTGGCGAATAAAATAGCTACTGACTGTCGGACTTGACGAAGCTGAGTGGCTGTGTGAGGCGGACATCTGAGCCAGTTGCTGTAAACTCCGACCTGAAATTAGAAAAAATTTTAGTAATGTAAGCGGAACGCTTTTGAGTGAAACTAAGACTCCGAACCTGATTCAAGAATGTGATGAGGAACCGGTGGAAGACTCTGTGGTCGATGTAACAAGCGTTTCTTAACGGCATGCCCATCACCACCTTCAGGGACTTTGCTACTGCTATGAGTCTTATGGCAAGGGATCGTAATGAGAGACTGAGAATGTTGCAGGACCGGAAGTCGCTTTCGGTTGTCCTTCAGCAGCATACCGCCACCTAGGCCGAACAGGACAGGAGCAGAAGACCTCGACGGCGAACTGTTCTCACTCGATTCTTCGCGACTGTACGCAGTGTGTCGCATTCCGGTGGTACAGCTACTGGCGCTTCGGTGTCGCTGATGGTGGCGTCGTGTGAAAGGCAGTCGAGCTGGCACGCTGGGTATCGCACTAGGAGGATCTTCAGTATCCGAAGTATCGGAAGACGTCTGACTACTTCCACTTCCTATAGCGATAAAAAAGTGAACACCCTGGCAGCATAGTAAACCTTCGTTTTCTGTTACATAAAGAGGCCGTAAAGCACCCTCTGCCCTGTTCGGCTCTACCTGCATACCCGCGAAACATGTTGGACGTACCACCGCGGTGTATGCGGGTACGTTCAAGGCCTTCTGCTTACTTCGCAAGAACCTACATGCTACCGTACTATCGTGAAGGAACAGTCTAGTTTATGCAGGTACAGGTGAGAAGTGACACCGTGTTATCAGTCGATAAGGTTGGGCGTATAGGACCTCGAACGCACCTGATCGAGATCGCTGACGTCTGCATCGATCTATCCTTCGCAGTCTCTCAGGAGACGTTACCGAGCGTTCGCGATCCTTGATGGAGTCGAAGCTCTTGAAGAAGAAGGCATCGTCCAGCATACCGTCCTCTTCGTCAGCTTCGTCCGGGTTGGCTTCTTCTCTGATCTGGTTCATCCGCAGGTGCGGGGAAGATTTGGTACTGCTCAACCTACGGCTGGTCGAAGGGCTGTACCGCGGAGAAGCAGTTGCTGGCTTGGCTTTGGCGGGTTCCGCGGGGTCGCTCTTGGGTACTTCGTCTTCTTCGTCGAGTTCTTCCAACATCTCTGTCACGAATGAGAGGTCCATATTCCGCATTCTTGCGGTAGCACACTTACGAGTTCGGTTACAGCCGGCTGGGTTCAGGGACTTGGTGTCGGAAGCATCAGAGGCGGATGTAGCACCGAAGTGAGTCGATGCCGGAATGAGCTCCTCTTCCTCGAAGTGGGTCTTTGGCAGTTCGTTACGCAGGATTCGTTCTGCTAGCAGATAGTAAGTTGCGGTGATGTTGTTGTACTCATCACCCATTAGAGCTCTAAAGAAAACGGTGAGTTAGGAGGACCCAGAATTAGTGCTAAAAGTCGGCCAACCAAACAGCCAATATTCCACCACCTGCATACTTCCCGCCGCACGTCTGCGATGGGATCCTAGTATGCAGGTCAGCGAAGAACCAGGGACTCTGCCTGTCCCTTCCCTCATTTACTTGGTAATATCATTCTCTGTCGCTATATGGTCTCTCTGTTGTTTATGGTTATTTCAAGAGCTTATGAGACTAGCGCGTGGTGGCTGTGTTAACTCACTGGCTGATTTCATCGCAGCTCTCGGCTGCACCCCCGCCCACCATACTTTGCAGGATCCATTCGTGAGCGTCATCACAAATATCACGATGCGCCACCAGCGGCGAGCATGGGGAAATGGTGGAATAACTGATGGCAATGTGGCCGGGAGAGCCACAGTCGAGCGTGTCGGATGACTGCGGTGAGAGCAAGGAAATGTCTTGTAGCATCCACGGATGCTGACGTATCTCCGGCAATGTGGAACGATCTGCCGGCTTCCTGACGAGCATGCATGCGATCAGTCTGCCAAGGACAAAAAAGCTATTCCGTCATTTGACAGGCTACATTAAAACAGAATAAAAAAGAGATTGACTCACGAAGCGCAGGAAGGGGATATGGTCGCCGGCAAGACATATCGACAGTCCATTATGGCAGAGATGGTTTCGGAATCACTCACTTCCGTGAATGGCGGTCTTCCACAAACCATCACGTAAAGGAGAATCCCTAATCCCCAAACATCTGCAAAATAACAAAACATGAGACGTATATATCAACAACAAAGCAGCCATATCAACTATTATTCAAACCATCCTATTTTCTTTGTTGACTTATCCACAATATTCTGCTAATTTAGGGTCGATGATTACGTGAAAGAAACCTGTCTCCAGAACCCGGCATGTTTTTCGTCATGTTTTTCGATGTGCTTATTCATTCGATGAACTGGCGCCATTATGGTCGACGTCGTCTGTTATCAACGAACAGACAACCGGCTCGTTATAATAATTTGACTTTCTGATGTGTTGATGAGTCTCTCCCGCCATGTTTGTTTCATTGTTCCGCATCACGGGGGTCGCTGTCGCAATGGGAATTCTCTTGAAGCAAAGTCAAGAAATTCCTTTGACGCCTGCGCAATATGTTGCAGAATGAATCAATGTCAGTGCCGAGTAAATTACCGCCCTAAGGAGACTTGCGTATTGAAATTTAATGTATAATATTATACCGACATCTCCTTGTCTCCAAGTCTATCAAGTGCTATCGGAATAATTTCACGCGCCGATATGGTATCTCATCCGACGCTACGGCATTTCAATGTATCATCGATCGTGCTGATTGTCGCCCGCGATACAAATCAGAATTTTCCATTGGTCATTAGCACGCGGAAACGCGAGCGCCGAGCATGCCGACACCGAATGGCATAATCTCTCCGCTCACGACAGGATTGCGACGAAATAACTTAAAAGTCACGCTCGCCATGCGAGAGCGTCGTGATGGAAAACTCCCTCCGCAGATTTTCCTTCTACGGCTCTAACGACCCATCCAGTCTCTTTCCCTCATGCTTCTTGATCCTCTCCATACGCACAACAAACGTGTGGAATCAGTCCCTGTACTCGGTCCGTCAACATCGAGGTGTAACCCGAGAACCCAACCCTTGCTCGGTTTTCCCGTTTGGAAAGAAGCCGTCGGCGTAGGCCGAGAATGCAATTGTGTAATTTGTTGCGTCAATCAGAGATGTGCCCATATCACCATAATGAAAGTGTTTTAAATGACCATTGACGTGGGTATTTTTGAGTGTGTAATGAGAGAGGTTGAAGACAGATGCGTGGGGGGAGGGGAAGCATCCATCAACAACCAGCGCAATGTGTTCTTGAATGGATAAAAATAAACTTCATTCACGAAGTTTCTAGCTGAGCTTTTCAAAGTCTGCCTGTTGCACTTTGGCGTGTATGCTTACGCTGCTTTTCCTAGAAATATACCGGTACACGTACTTCATAGATGAGTATCGCGGAAGCTTTTTGGAGGAGAGTGTTACACGTACCAACAGCGGGTCCGTCGTAGTTTTTCCCAAAAAGTATCTCGGGCGAAGAGTAGCGCAAGGAGCCACAGGAAGTCTCCAGGCGAGTGCCTGGACGACAGAACTGCCCAAAGCCAAAGTCCGTCAGCTTCATGGTGCGTGACTTGCGGAAGACCAAAACATTTTCTGGCTTCAGATCGCGGTGGACAAAGTGTAATTGGTGGCAGAAGTCAACTGCACCCGCAATTTGTTTGAAGTAATGACGAGCTGTCTTCTCCGACATGGCCTTCTCATTCTTCAACATGTAATCGTACAGGTCGCCTCCATCCGCCAGTTCCAGAACGAGAAACCTACAGCCAGACGTAACTTTATTGTGTCGTTATCGGTGAATTGCGAAAGACATGGGGCAAAGGTCCAAAAGGAACATCAAACAAAAACATCACAAGACTGAATTTGTTCCCCAAGTGCGGTTGATGGTTGGTCGTAAGGTAGAAGACGTACTGACGCTGTAAGTGTGCACGGCAGTAGAAAACGAGCCCGCCAATGCGTGAAAATTTTAACCAAACGGCTTACTTATTATTGAATTTCGGTTCTATTGATAATTCAATTTCGCTGACAAAGTCTATCATGATCCTCCAGCCAAATTTGAGAAGTCAGAAGTAACTTACAAGGTGGAAGGTGTATCGATGATTTCGTACAGTCGGACAATGTTGGGATGACGAAGTAGACGCATACAGTTAACTTCTTGAAGGAGTTGTGATTTCCCGTTGTCGTCCAGCTTGGTCTTGTCCATAATTTTGACGGCGACTTCTTCGCCACTAAAGACATGGACAGCCTGCTTGACGGTGGCAAAGTTCCCTCTCCCTAGCACGTGAAGAAGATCGTAACATCCCATGGCCGTATTTCCGCATTTCGACGTGACTTTTTGGGGATCACGGATGACGCTGGTGGTGGAATTTCTCCTCATCGGAGGCAGTACTCCTTCAGCGACATTTTCCTCCTGGGTGGACAGGGAACAGAAGTCTGGATCGGATATCATGGTGACCGAAGGTGGACGGAAACGCTCTAGCGTAAACAGGAACTCGGGAGGTAGATCAGATTGGAATTACGTCGCTCATTTTGCAGTCGACGACAAGAGTTTGAATGAAATGATTTCAATGGAAAATTGCACTGTCTCTCTGTCTGACAAGCTGTGTGTTTGGCACACAGCTTGTCAGCGACCACGCTGAGTGTATGCTTAGTGAGTCATGCTTAGTATCCTTACGGGGTAAGCTTACTAGTACGTCATACTCATTCGGTACAAACGGCCAGAGCCCGGCCGAGCCAGGCCGCGCCCAGGACCTTTTGACGTCGCCCGGACAAAAATCTCAGTTGATTGACGGTTTTGATTGTGTGTGTCGGTATATCATTACGATCGGCGAATCGATCCAAACGAANTTTTNTTGACGTNTAAAAGTCNTGGGNGCGGCCTAGCTCGGCCAGGCTCTAACCGGCTTGATTTCTCATTTTGCCGGCCTTCCAACCTGTCCCATAATTTCTCGTCGTACGTGTACGGTACTTCACACGGCGTTCTTCCTGGTGCGGCCTCAGCAAGTGTCTGGAGCACGAAGTCCACTGTTCACCTAAATGGATGCAAAATGGGGGAAAGTTTTGAGAAATCGTGTCTTCCTGTTAGTGGCTGGTGTCAGAAGAAATAATTGTGACGACCTGCAAAAGTGCAGGTTCCCGAGGCGGCCTATAGTGTAGGAGCGGGCAACGAGAAACCTTCGTTGTTTGTTCGCATTGTCTCTTCTACTGTCTTGAAATTCTGGAGTTGGTCCAACAGTTCAACTACCGAAATTGACCATACCAAAATCGGTTCAACGCTTATCAAGCCAGATATATAGAAAACTTTGCAGTCTTGTGTCAGCATCCCCACAGATTCATAGAAAGCGAACTTCATGAGCTATAACATATCTGGGCCTGGACTCAGGGCTGCTCTATAAATTCGACAGTGACTGCTGTTACAAGAAATACTGTAAGTGGCGACCTGCAACAGTGCGGGTTCCCGAAGTCCCGAAAAGGCCTCGGCGCTGGAATCGATTTTACAACCGAGTTCAAACGGGATCTGAGCTTTACTGTTTCGAAATACGTCATTCTGTTTCATCCATACAAAATTCAGACGAAATAAAGGGGTTACAGATCCTTATGGGTGAAGGATTTGGTCAAACGTCCGGATTCACTGTTTCAAGATCGCTGTGCACCAAAGGATGGTAATTCGGGCACCATCATATCACAATTTGTACAAAATTAAGTCGAGAACTGGTTTCTTAAAAGGTCCTTTAACTATCTAGTAGCTCTTTCCACCATAGCTGTCACCTCCGTAGCTCGAGCCACCGTAGCTTGAACCGCCGTATGAGCCTCCGTAGTTCGATTTACCATATCCACCTTCATACTGCAAAGCAAAAGGATGGTAGACCAGAGATCTTCGTATAGGTTCGAGTCTCGGTTTTAGTCAAGACGGATACTTACGGTGTCCAGAGGGTTGCAACCGTTGTCAACTTTGAAGTGCCAATCGCAGATACCTTCGGCCGAAAAACAGATTAGACGAAAACAACGGCATTTTGTCATGTCCGGTGCCGGGGTACTCGGTCAAACTGTACCTAAATAGTTGTTGAAGCGAGTCCATTTCGGGCATCGGAAAGTGTCGGTGCGACCGTCGCTCTAATACACGAAAGAAACATGATGTACGCAGTTTTCCGGTTACAATTCTCACTAAAGTATATCAGGATGATTTCCAAGGTACCTGGCAGATGTAGAAAACTTTGCAGTCCTGTTGAGCATCACCGTAGAAAGCAGGCTTCTTTCCGGCACACTGGAAGTCGTATCCACCGTACGTTTCAGGTCCGTAGTATCCGGGTCCCTTCTCGTTACCGTAACTTTGCTTGTTATATCCGTAGTTGGGTTGCTCGTATCCACCGCCATATCCACCACCATAGTTGGACTCGCTACCGTAACTTCCGTATTCGCTAGCCGCTGCCTGGCCGGCGTCTCCGGCGTTCACATTGTCCACAGCCGAAGCCGCGACATCGGTATCAGCGCGCCCCTCGGCCTGCTTACTGTTCTTCGTGCTAGCAGCGTTGGAAAGGACGACACAGGTGGCCAGAAAAGCGAGTACGACACTGGAGGATACCATGTTGGCGGATAAAGGTTGTTAAATCCACCTGGGATGGAAGTAAAACTGAGTAAATGAATTGGATGAGACCAGTTGGAACCGGAAAGCCCTTTATACTGCGACTCTTTACTGATCTTACAGCATAACTGACGTGCAAACCAAAAGTACCATTGTCTTTGTAGACTTTTTATCGCTTCTTTTTGTTCATGCTGATGCTGTAAAAAGCCAGAGCAGCAGTGGTGAGTTGCAGGTAAAGTCCGTGCTTTGACCCAAGCGCGAAAGTGTCGTGAGGGAATCAGAGTGTGAAGAGCTCTGCAAGAGCCAACTGGTCAATCAAACTCGCGCACCAGCAACTATTGGTTACCTCATTCCTGCAAGCTGGTTACAGGTACCTGACCAGGCAGCACCACCTGTTAATCAGAACAGACGAACGGGAGCAGACTCATGTAATTAGGCATTACCGTGGTAATTAAGTTTAATTGCTACAATCGTAAAGTGTCACCCACGACCACGTCGACCAGTGCCACCAGCGTAAAAGGGTGCTGTCGTAGTACCACGAACCGACAGGACGTACAACTTCCTCGTTCGATCATCCAGTCCGCAATGGATCAACAGATGGTCTCGATATCTCTACCACGAACCGTACTTAAGATGGTCTGTTCCACCGGCATCAGTGTGGCTCTTCGGTCTCACAGATCAATTCGGTGTATCTGCAGCGAATGTCTCGTCCGAAACCCGTCCTTCTGTTTGAAAGTTGTTTCATCCGAAATCCTGTTTGTGAGCTTTCATTGCATACTAAGAGAAGTCGAAAGACTGGGATTGCTGACGAACGGTTACCATGTGTAAGAAGGGGCGTAATATTAGCCAAAAAACCCGAAATATGTGAAGTGCACTGATTTTATCGGCCCACAAAGGCGCTCGTTGGAGTTTGATGGAACATTTTTTCTCCCAGCTCGATAGTTCGTCAGACGACTTACTGGTACAACAGACAATGACAAATGGCCTCCCTTTCGCAAAGCGCAGACAAGACGACATCTAAACACAAGGTATAAAACTTCCAAATGAAACACCACAGCTCGATGATCATACACAGCACAAAGACTACGAGTACGATCCTACAGCAGACGAAGACACAATGTACGGCCATTTTAAGCTCTTTTGTCGACGGTAACGATGAAGAAAGATATGTCACGATTACAAAAACTATGATGGGAAACTACCCGAAACTTGGATTCGTCTCTTGGTCTAAGGGTTCTACTGTTTTCCTTGCATGGACTGCGCCATGACGGGTGTTGGGCGCATGACGACTCCACTGCTGGCCGGAGTGCGAACGAAGTCAAATGGTCGGTTACCTTGTTGCTGGTTCTGCCCTTGTTGTTGTGCTTGTTGCTGCTGCTGCTGAGGCTGTCTTTGCTGTTGAGTCTGCAAACCAAAAACGAAAATCAGATCTGAATATTTTAGATATTTTCGAAGGCCGGCAAACCAAGCGCACGAGATTCTATTTCAAGTGGCGCAAATTTTCATTGCTACTGCCCGGAGACGTGCGCCACTTCAACAAACGATCTTGCACTCTCAAGTTAATTTTCTTGACAGTTCGTCTTACCTGTTTTTGTTGTTGTTGTTGTTGTTGCTGCTGTTGCTGTTGAGCGTTGTTTCCTTGAGATTCAGTTCGTTGTTGCGCGTTGTCGTCTCCCTTATCCGCTAGGGACATTCGCTGAGCGAAAGCAATTGCTTCGTCAGCTGCGACCGCCGCCTGGATCTCCTTGGCGTTGCCTTGCTGGAATTCGGCAACGTAGAGGCGCTTGTCCACTTCCTTCGGGATGGGTCGAATCTCCGCGTTGAGCTCCTTCTCAATGCGGTGCATGCTGTCCCGGTCGTCGGTCGTAATCAAGTTGATGGCCACACCCAAATGCCCGAATCGGCCGGAACGACCAATTCGATGCAGATAGGTTTCGGCCATCCGTGGAAAGTCAAAGTTGATCACCACGTTGACGGCTTGGATGTCGATACCACGCGTAAACAAATCTGAGAACAAGAACTTGATTACGAGAGAAACAGAAGTCAGGTTTCTATGTTAGGGCAGTAAGGTTGGTATCAGAATATCGAAAAGTTATCGAAAATCAGAATAAAAGAGGCGGAATACTGATTCAATCGAGTAATGACCAAATGCCCACGCCTACCCGTGCAGACCAGGTTGCGGCAAACTCCAGTTCGGAAATCGTGGAAGATTTTGTTTCTGAAAAGAAACAGTTTCTATATAGTCCCATGCTTGGTGACATTCAGAACTCATGACAGTTTTTATCAGCCCACTTCCGGCGACTTACCGGTGGTGCTGTAACATGCGCGAGTGGATAAAGTAGGTGGAATAGCCCAGTTCGTTCATCTTCTTGGCCAACAGCTCCACACGCTGGGACGAGTTACAGAAGATGATGGATCTACAAGGAAATTTTGATTTATGCTTTAAATACAACACTCAACACGGGACTTTCGATTCTCCGTTCTCGAGTACTCACTGGTTAACTTGCAGTTTGGAGAAGAGCGTGTTCAAGCAGTGGACCTTCTGTCGCTCCTGGACGAACGCATAGTACTGCGTGATACCTTTCAACGTCAACTCCGACATCATGTTGAACACGAGCGGCTCTTTCAGGTACTTTTGCTGTGAGAAGAAAATTTTAAGATGAAAGACTGAGCTTCCTGTCAATTCAAATATGAGGCAAGAGATTATTTCCGGTGCCTACCCGAAAGGAGTTGACAGTCAGGGGGAACGTGGCCGAGAAGAGCAGGATCTGACGTTCCGGGGGAAGATGTCCAATCACGCGACCCTGCATCTCCTGGAAATCTTGCGACAACAGCTTATCCGCCTAAAAGATTCACCTTCATGAATTTCCCCAGCCAAATCATTAACTTTGTGTGAGAATCCAGATTCCTCAGATCAGATCAAATTAAAAAAACTTCTTGCATTTCGCCGATCACTTATCAAGCTTCAATATTTGAACCTTATTCACTCTCAATCTTTTGATTATGGAAATCTCCCTACCTCGTCCAGTACCAACATGCGGCAGTTATGCATCTTGGCGATGCCTTTGTCCATAAGATCCAAGATACGCCCGGGAGTAGCAATGACAACTTGAACTGCATAGAACAATGGGAGAATGTTAGAGATCCCTAGAAATGAAGTGCAAATTGTCTAAAGGTCTCACCCTTCTGTTCCAGTCTCATGATGTCCTCCCGCAAGTCTGTTCCTCCGGTAGAGACCATGACCCTCACTTTCAGATGTTTTCCCAACGCCATGCAGATCGACGAAGTTTGCAACGCTAACTCACTGTAATGATTTTGAGAATATTCATACTTCCGCAACAATTCTTTCTATTCGTATACACAAAGAGACATAAAAGTTAAGAAAGTAGAGAGGATGGAAGCTCGAAACTTTACCGAGTGGGGACGATGATCAAAGCTGAAAATCGGACAAACTTCTTCATCTTCCAATGTTTAGGTCACGAGAGCGAAGTGGGAATAACTAACCTTGAATACTGTCGTCGTTGACGTCGATATTCTGCAATACTGGAATAAGATACGCACCAGTCTTGCCGGTCCCATTCTTGGCACGAGCTAAAATATCCACTGGCTTTCCACTGGTTGCAGCTGGAATCGACTTTTCTTGTATCGGACTTGGACGCTAAAAACGGGCACGACAACTGCTTTAAGACCTTTCAAGTTTTATACGAAGATAAAGCTCACTCACCTCCCATCCCAACTCGAATATACCCATAAGCAACTCTCGTTTCAATCCAAAATCCTCAAAGTCCAATCCCATCGTATCCGTAACATCCTTCAAGATAAAGCGACTAATCAACCACCGCAGGCCATTGTAGAATCGAACGAATGTCTGTTACCTCGGTTCTGGCACGAGTATCAGGCGCAGGCAGATTCAAATTGTTTCGCCAATTTCCATCTTCAACGCTAGGAGAAGCCTTATCGACTATATTCTGGGTAGGCTGTGCAGGTTGCGGGCCCGAGGCAGAAGGGCCGGACACCGAGGAAGATTGCACCGTGGAGTTACTCTGCTGTCCACCATAGTTTCCCGAGTTGCGGTTTCCGTTTCCTTGCGGAGCCGCTCTGGGTAATGAACATATGATAGCTTTGTTAGGATACAATCGTTCAGGGATGACTGGATTACCTTCCAGGCTGCATATTCTGCGATGTGTTCATCGCCTGTTGGCGTCCTTGAGATCCAGATGGGCCAGGCATCTGACGTTGTGCTTGATTGTTGACTGGCATGGTCAACACAAAGCTGTGCGTATCACAGATAAAAAAGGAATCAAAAATTTAATCTGCAAAGATACAGCATACTCAGGCACGTTAGGGAATGAAGAGACGACCAAGAAATAGTACTTACACTGGTAAAATAGAAAGATCACAGGATGGGCATGCTTCAAATCGAGCAGCGCCGTAACGACTTTGCTGAGGAGCACTGAGCAGGACCAAGGAACAATTCAACAGGACATTCTACAACGTGAATAAAAAATAAAAATTTCTTCTTCAAGGATACAACTAGTTTTCCGTGCGAGTAAATGAACGTGCAAGACACGGCTTGAACGCTGGGGAAGAGAGCAATCTCCGAGAGCAATCTTCCGACCGAGGTTTCGGGCTCGACAACACAAAGAAAAATAGCTAACACCACACGTTTCCTAACACTGCTCACTGTAGTACACTGTAGTGAGAGAGCTCTGGTACTTTCGTGATAAGCTCGGGGGAGTAAGTCGACTCGTAAACGTTGCACAGCCGTAGCGGATCCAAAATGGCCAGAAAAACCGAGAACGATTTTCGAACAAACAATGGAAAAAAATACAAGAATGAATTTTGCGAAAACAATTTTTTCCAGCGACCGGAACGAAGTCGGTCCGCATAGCTTGAAGACTGGCTCAAACCGCCCAAACCAAAAATCCTCGACAGCACGGGATCGACTTCAAGTTGTTCGAATCGCTGACGGTAAACTTTAGAACAACCCTGTGTACCGATCGGCACCAAACGTGGCATGAATCGGCCCAAACCAACCAAACCAAAATTCATTTCGGACAGGCGCTGTGGTAGTTTTGGCTTGGTACGCATTTGCAGTTTAACGAGCAGCCGGAACCGGAAGTTCTGTCGTCCACGTTGCTCGTGGAGTAAATTCAATGTTGTAGGTACCTCGATCTTCTCCTCAAGATTGCTCGGCGGTCGCATTTGTCGCGGAAGCGTAAAAAAAATGACTAGACGTGCGTTCTACAGTCGTCTGCTTGCAGCCGTCGCATTGGGCTACGTTCTCGCCGATGAATCCGCGAAGGGAGCCCAGAATGAGCAGTGTTCCTCGTATCCACAAGGAAACGTCTACCCTGGTAAGTGCGACCCCGTCCTGGCATACTGTTTTTGTTGGTTGCAGTACATAACAAACAATTCGATTTCTATACATGCAATGGACACCTGGGTATTAATGATGTTGCAGGGGGACGCAGTTTCTGGGAGCATTCGCTGTCCGGAAGTAAAGCTCAAAGTACGCAGCTAGAATTCCTAACAAGGTTCTGAAGAATGTAAAGTGGAAGATTGAGAGCATCTTTATTATTCACCAATCTACCACGGAATGCCGTCTCAACCTTGCTTATTATTTTTTAGTTGGAAAACCCGCTCCACCTTTCAAAGGGATTACGGGAGTTTTCGACCAGGAATTCAAGTGCGCGATGATTCGGGCTTTGTGGATTATGAATTTTTGATATCCAGTTAGCCACCTGTTTGAATTTCGAAGTTTCCGTTCAATTTTGCTTGACTTCAATTCTTGGTTTTAGGGAGGTCAGCCTGAGCGACTACAAGGGAAAATACGTCATCCTGCTGTTCTATCCATTGGACTTCACATTTGTAGGTTGCACCGAGATCTTCGCTGAGGTGGAGCCCTTATCTGCATAACAATATGCGGGTGCTTTCCGCAGGTTTGCCCAACCGAGATTACCGCGTTCTCTGATAGCATATCCAAGTTCAAATCTTTGAATACTGAAGTCTTGGCATTATCGGTGGACTCTCAATATACCCATCTCGCATGGTAAGGGACTCAGAACTCATCTTTCTGACGTAGTGCCTAACAAGGTGATACCTACAGAAATTTGTTCGCATATTCAGGGTGAAGACGCCACGAAGCGAGGGAGGTCTTGGACCCGTGAAAATTCCGCTGCTGTCCGACTTAACGCACCAGGTTTGTGGGAAACCAGTCGGACTCTAATTTACCTGATTAGTCCACAGTGCAGTCATCATTTCTGTTGTACGACAGGTCTCGAAAGACTACGGAGTTTACCTAGAGGATGCTGGACATACTCTTCGAGGGCTCTTCATTATTGACGCCAACGGCATTCTTCGACAGATCACCATTAACGACCTGCCCGTCGGTCGATCCGTAAATGAAACTATCCGTCTTGTCCAGGCATTCCAGCACACCGATACAAACGGCGAAGTGTGCCCGTAAGTTCTTCCACTTCACCTGCAGTCGAAGCTACAGGACCTATGTTGACCTTCGACATGACGGTCCGTGCGGCTAAATTCATGACGTTCCATCTACTGTCACACGTTTCCTTCCGTAGGTGCAACTGGCAACCCGGAAGTGACTCCATTCGGCCCACACCCACCGACAAGTTGGAGTACTTCAAGAAGCACCCCGGCGCAGACGAAGCCAAGAACACCAAGGATGACAAGAGGACCAGCACGAAGGACGATAAGACGCCTGGCGCCACGAAAGCTGACTTGTAGGGTTCGCTGTACGAGAACATAACCAACCAGTTTTATGAACATGATTCTGATTTTCGTTTCACACTCTCAACCAATTCCATGCCTTTCCCCTCACCGACATCGTTTTCTACAATTTTTTTCCACTGATTAATTCCATAGCATGCAATACCTGTGGGAGTGGGCATTCTCCACGTTTTTCTGCGGCCGTTCGTAAATGTTCGTACACGAACGACGTGAGATTATGGGCCAGTAAAAATTACGGACCAGGCCCTTTCGCTACGGCGGCACGAGCAGGTGATTCTTGCTACAAGTGAAAATCAACATCGAAGGCTGGACTGCTGTACGCGCGTGTTGGATATTGGCCCGAAGAGCTAAAGCTTATCATATTTATTGTCTTCCGTAAACGAGATATCACTGACGAGTTTGCCATTCAGCAAAATACCGATATATTGAAAATATATCGATATGGCGCAATACGATATCGCCGAATATTTTATTGCATTATTCTATATGAGCTTCATATCGATATTTTCGATACGATACCTACCGCATATTTTACCGAAAAGATTCGCTATATTTCGATACGATATCGGTATACCGTATCGCTGCCAGCACTAACTATTGGACCTTTCGGGGTATCTACTAGTGCTGGCAACGATACGGTATATCGATATCGTATCGAAATATGTCGCATCTTTGCGATAAAATATGCGGCAGATATCGCATTGAAAATATCGCTATGAAGCTCATATCGAGTAACGCAGTAAA